>VZTN01032871.1:51206-72311 GCA_013400515.1 Erpornis zantholeuca | reverse complement strand
GGGGGGCAAGCTTGGGCAAATTCCATCCTTGCCTGGCTTCTGCTTGGGGAATTGATGCTGAGATCCAAGTGGGAAGAACTCGGGAGCTGCCCTTGTCCATGTTGGGATGCACTGAGGCAGGAGCCTCTGGAGCCCAGAGTGTACCTCTGAAGGCCTTTCCAATCAATCCCTCCTTTATTCCTGTCTGGTATCTGTTTCTAAGTAGCCAATTTAAGACATCAGCATTAATAATAAAACCTTCTGATTTCTGATCCCCTAACAATGGACGTGAGTGATTTGTGGAAAGGCCCTGGGGAACCAGGCCTCCTTTCTACACCAAGACAACCAGCAGAACTCCCTTTTCCTCCCTCGTGTGCAAAAGAGGCTGCCATACATTGGCAAAGTTTTGCTGAAGCCTCTAAGAGCAAATAAAAACTCTGTTCTCTGGGAGCAGGTTATACATCTGCTGCAGGTTCTGCACTTTTTCAGTGGAGGTTTTTCATGAGGTTCAGAGAGGAGCCACATGCTCCCACAGAACCCTGGAGAATTTTTTTTTTGCATTTACATTCCAGCCAAGGGAAAAGCTCATTTGTCATAGTCCAGTGTTTGTTTGCCATTTTAGAGCTGGAGAACAACTATTCCTAGCTCTGTCAGGAAGTCCCAATATAGCTTTGTCCATGGCGTTGTGAACTTCCCTGTGTTTGAGTAAAAACAAGGATGAAATCTGAAATGAAAAAATTCTGGTTTTTTGGGCATGAGGGTTTTTTTTTTTCTTGTTGTTATCAGTTTCATACTAGGAAAGAAAGGAGTCACAAGTGTAGTTTTTGTTTTTTACGTTGTGTATTGAGTTTTTATTTTAATTTTTGTGTGTTGTTTTGTGTCAGTTTAGTACTGTTAGAATTACACTGTAGAATGGTCACAAGACTTTGAGTGCAGACTGTTTTAAAGACTTTCTACTCAATTAACAGTTTTAACTAAGATATTTTCAATAGTGTACTAATAACTATTAATTTTAGTTAACGCGTTTTTTATACTTCAAATTTATTTTACTAATTATTTAGTGTTACTGCTACAGGAGAAATGGAGGAATAGGAAAAGAAGGAAAGACTAAGGTCTATTACTTTGAATTTTTTATGTTTGTCTTCATTTACTTTTATGCTAAAAAACTCTATACTATGATTTTTCACTCTAAACTGACTACAATCTGTTTCACATTTTCGATGCTTGCAGTACATTTAAAAGCTTTGGGAGCTTTTTTTTAGGGGCACAGCTTAAAGGCTGTGTGTCCCAGATTCCCCTGAGCAACAGGAAAAGTTTCCCAGTTTTCCTGGACTCCAACAAGAAACAAAATAAAAAAGGGTTTTTGCTTTGTCTGTTGTGAGCAGAAGCTGCTGCTGGGAGGGACTGCAGGCTCCAGGCTCTCTACAGGAGCCACATGGGAAGGGTTAGGGAAGAGGAACCAAATCCTGCAACCAAATCCTGCTGCTGGTGGGCACAACCAGGATGAAAAATGTATGAAAAGCCACATTTCGTCTGAAAAGCTGGGAGCTGGCACATCTGGAATGCTCTCCCGTTCCACCTCTGGCTTTGTCAGACCCCCAGTGTAGGAAATCCTACAGTAGAAACTTCCAAAAGATGTAGTGGGTTTAACCTGAGACCCTGGGTGGAGGTTGGATTGATGAAATAAGAAATATATACAGACAATAAGTAAGGAGTTATAGACTTGTAGCTTTGTAAGTTAAAGGTAAAAGGTGTTTCAGGTAGGTAAGAAATCACATTGAGTAAGATAGTAAGGAGTCCGAAAAAGAGAGTTGTGATTTTGTAGAATAAGTTCAGGGTTTAATAAGAAGTATGTGAGAATCTGCAGGTTAAGACATTGGTTATGAATTACTGTACTGCAGTAGAATAAGGTTAAGGTGATAGGTCTGTAAGTAAAAACAATATATGTGTCAGTCTTCTATTAGTCCAGAAAGTTATATCTGTTGTGGTAAAGAGACATCTGGTGATTTTTCTGTAATGGATGCTTTACTGTTCACTGAGACTGATGCTATCTGGATAATAAATCAGACTTAAACAGCAAAATCCCCTCCCTCAAAGTCACTTATTCAGCACCACAACAGCGCAGGATTTGAGAGTGAGATCATGCTGCTGCAGCTGAATGTGTGNAGGGTCTGGGTGTCCTTGGAGAGCTGGAGAGGCTTTGTTGTGTGTGTGAGCATGAGAGAACAGCACTGAACGAGCTGCAGGGAACTGCAGAGTGACACTGGGCTAGGCAGGATTGGAAAAATATAGAAGTTAAAACCTAAGGCATCACACTGACAGAACACTCACAAACCCTCTTCACCCCTTCGCACACTTTTCTTGTCTGCAGAGGAGGGAGACTGAGTACAGAAACATCTCCGACAGATAAAAGCAGGATATGCATTAGTATGTGTCAACACCCATGGGAAACCCAGTTTTCCTGCCCTGCTCTGGCTTGGTGTTTACCACCTTGCCCTGCCGTGGACTCTCCAGGCCTCTCCTCTATGGTTTCCTGCAGTGCAGCAGATTTCACTCCAGGAGGACCAAGCCCTGCTCGAGATATCTCTTCCACAAACCTTGGTGAGGCAGTTCTGGTCATAAAGATTTTCTGCATGTAGGCAGGAGCGATGGGAGGGACACAGGACAACCTCTGCAGGTGCCAGGCAGAGTATCTAAGGCAGTGTGAGACTCCCAGAACAACACATGGTTCAACACAATACACTCTGCTCTCATGTATGACGTCTAAAGAGGCAGACAAGCACTGCTCCCCTTGGCAAAGTGTCCAGAAAATGCCTCAGCATCCTCTGAATGGATGCATAAAGCACATTTCCTTCACTAAGATATGTATTACTGCTTTGTCATGGAGGGAGAAGTAACCTTTTGTACACTGATTTCAGCTCCAGCTCCTGGATGCACACATTATCTACTGAAAAGGGATTTGCAAAGCAAAAGTACAAGCAGGATATAACAACTGCTTATTGGCTCTTTATGGAAGCTTCTTTAGTGTTTACAGCCTCGTTTTCCTCAAATCTTCAGAATCATAAATAGATCTTGTTAAATTTTCAACTGAAACAAGCGTCAAGAAGTATATCCAAGCACTCATTTTTAAGGGGATCTACACAATGTTTTTACAGAAATGAAGATTAGCTCAGGCTCAACTTTCCAGCAGGGGAAATCACTTTAAAATACAGAAAAATATTTTTCAGGGCGACTAAACAGAATCAATTGCACAAAATTGAGTTTGAACGTGTTTTTGCTACGTGGCAGTTCAATGCTGTGAAGACCTGGCCAGTTTGCTTTGCTGAGAAATGCAGAAGGCCCCAGGGCTGGGGCAGCTCTGCAGGTGAGGTCGCACCTGAGGGGGGAAGCGGGGCAGAATCCCCCCTGCCCTGCTGCCCACGCTGTGGAGATGACCCCAGGACACCTTTGGCTTTCCAGATGTTTGGCTTTGCAAATGGAACATCATCACAGTGAGTTTTCATCCACCATCCAACGTGCTGTGGTGGTGATTTCCTTGTGGTGGAGACGGTGCATTTAAACATAAAAATGCAGTCTTCAAATGTTGCCTTTCGAATCCAGACCCTGCCACTTGCCTTGTGATGAGCAATTCCCCATCCCTAAGCCTTCATTTTCGTCCTTCATAGCTCAGATATTGAAACTGATCTCCTCTATAAAGTACTTTGAGACTTACTGGTGAAAAGTACGGGAGAACATCAAGAGAACTTTAATTATTTGACGTAATTAAGAACTTAATGGCACTTAATGCCGTGATGATGTAACATTTGCATTTTTTTTGGGTTTTCAGTGCTTTCTTTCCAGCTTAGCAAACTGATGGATAAGAGCTGATGGAATAATCCATTGTGAAGAAATAAAGAAGTAGATGTCTCTGCCTTTCAAAAATTAATAGCATTAAACCACATAGCCGAAGGTCACAACTCTCAAACCTCTGAATCCAGCATTTCATTCTCAGCATTGCTTGACAAGGCTGACAAATCCCATTCAGAAGACTTGTAGGAATCCACAGAAAGGAAAAAAATTGAGCTGCAGACATTAATGACGTCTGCCTCAGAATGGAAGTGGAGATTTTCCTGTTTAGAACTGGCAGCTGAGGCCTGAGGGAGAATAAACAAACCCGTGATAAAAACACAGGAGTTGAGACTGCTGCTTCAGAAGCCTGGTTCTCAGCAGTGCTTTGGAAATCCCTTCTCTGCACAGACAGAATGCAGACGAAATTAATTTGTCCCAAGACGCTGGGTAAGTTATCCACCGCTGACTCGATGTTCTTGCCTTTAGGCTGAAAAATTGGGGTAAGTTAGAACTGTTGGAAGTTCATTCATCTGTACCAATGTGAAAACAGAGCCATGGCAGCACAAAAATTCTGTAAAATATGCTGAGAAATAAACGTGAAATAACTCGATGGAAGACGCTTGGCCCAACTCATCGTTTGTTGACTCATTGTTTATTAACCTGGGAATCTAGCTAGGACAGCACCAGGTCCACTTAAGTTCTTAGCTCATCAATCCTCAGGGTTGGAAATTTTTGGCAGAATCTAGTTTTTTTTCCAACAAAGGTAAGGGGTTATTTTTTTATTTCCTCATAACTGGATCAGGCAAATGGAGGCTTGGGAGATACTGGAGACAGAGGGTTTGAAGCCTGTAGTTATTACAAATTAAGGGAACAACACTGCAGACAGAAGAAATAGGCTACTTCTGATACCCCTACAGCTTTATAATTATTTACTTACTTCTGTTGACTCTTTGTGGTTTTGGAAGCAGAAGGAGGTTCAACAGGAAGAGCACAGCACTAAAGTTTAGAGCATGTTCACAAGCCTCCTATTAATTCAGCATTGCTGGCTCAAATTAAAGATTAATCCCATCTGAAGCTATGGAAATATTTAATTATGGTTTGTCTGTATTGTGCATTCCCTTTATTCTTTAAACCTTAAATTCTACCCAAGCTAAATCAACAGAAAATCCTTAATTAGACAAAGCTGGTATACTAGCCGGGCTTCAGTAGTGAGCTTAAACCTGAAATAAGGTGATCCCCAAAAGTTAATAAATGTTTGTATGACCTGCATCATGCAGGTTTGCTCCCAGTTTTGCTTACAAGTGTGGTTCCTGTCTTGTCATGCTGGTCACAGAACAAGAATGTAGGGAAGGAGTT
Organism: Erpornis zantholeuca; assembly: GCA_013400515.1. NCBI lineage: Eukaryota > Metazoa > Chordata > Aves > Passeriformes > Timaliidae > Erpornis > Erpornis zantholeuca. The sequence goes on along the minus strand of VZTN01032871.1, from coordinate 67,148 downwards.
TTCCATATTGCATTACTTTTCCCCAGTTCCAGTGTTACATCGTGGAAGCCAAGAGCTGATGAGATTCATCTCTGTAAGTGTGTGGCTGTCTTGGCCTCGTGGCTTTCTTTTCATAAGGAAAATGAAATCTTTTTTCTTATTCTTTTTTTTTTTCCTTTTTGTGATCTGAGTAAATTTAGAGGGCAGTGGAATGGGGCCTTTGAAATAAGGTGTGAATAATGACACATCCATCAGATGTCTCGTCTTGTTCATCAGTTTTCTTTTCCTCTCATAAGCCCAAAATTAACTACCACAACCCAGACATGCTACAAAATGTTTAGACAGCTGTGTAAGTGACAGATGTGCCTTTTGAGCACAGGCAGTGTTCCCAGCACAGGAAGTATCCCAGTGCTATGCCCTGTTCTTGTACCCTCTTTTACTCCTCAGATTCTGTTCTTGGCCATCCTCAGGGGTGCTGGAACAAGGAGGTTCTTGTTTCAACCCAACACAAATAATTTAACAACTCTCTTAGAGAATGTATTAAACCCTTCTTCCCTTTTCCTGGTGCTGCCATGGCTTTGCAAAGGTTGATGCAGGACACATCTCCAGCTCCCTCTCCCACAGCTGGTGCAAAGGAACCAGAGAAATCATATGACCTTATCCTGGTCTGTTCATGCTGCACACGTTTTTCAGCTCTAGAACCCTGATCACAGGCACATGATCTGGTACATGATGCTTATTGTCTGCTCTCTTTGTTCTTCATTGCATAAACAAAGGCCTTTCAGCCCAAAATAATACATGGCAGTGTCATGTGAATGGGAGGGCAGGGACAGCTCGGAGGAGATGGTGGTGGAAACTCTGGGATCCACTTGGACGAGTGGAAACCCAAAGTGTCAGAGTCCAGGGAAGCCTGAAAGCTTCTCCTGCTCCTCTGGTGGTTTCTTTATATCCCCAAAGCTCCTCAAAAGTGGCCTAGCCAGCGACCTAGGCTTTTGGAGAAACTCCCTCCACTTTTGGGAGAACCTGGATGCACCAGAGAGGTGAAGAGATTTTTGTGTAGTGTACCACAGAGAGTTTAGTTGTAGTTTTTAGGATCTTGCTCTATGTATTACATAGGGACAAGATGGAGATTTTTGGGTGTGGTTTTTCCTTCTTTCTTCTTCTCCTCTCTCCTCATTCTCTTCCTCTCTCCTCTGACACCAGTTCCTGTGGTGTGTTGGTTGGTGGAAAAAAGTTAGCATTGAAAAGACATATCAATAAGATGAGGGTTTAGTGGTGTTGAAAAGAAAATAAGATATGTATTGTTTCTTGAATGGTTGTTAGTTAGATATAAAAGGTAGCTGCTGATCTGCAGCCATTGCCTTTCTGCCCTTTCTGCCCTGGTGTCCTTGGAGGAGGTTGCCACTGCCTCCGAGGTTTTGATAAGACAAATAAACAACTCTGAAACAGCAGAAGAAGATCTCTTGCTGCATTCTTTCCAACATGACAAACCAAAGGAAGAAAAGCCCCAGGGCAGAGGACAGGGGTTGTAGCCCTCAGCTCCAACCCGAGCAGAGCCCCAGGCCCTCGACACCAAAGCAGGTAACAGAATGGGCGTTAATGTTAGTAAATCTCAAGAAAGAAGACTTCAGCATTTTATGTGCACATATGGAGGAGTGAGATGATAAAGCTGCTTATGACGAAATGCAAATTAAAAACTGTAATTACGTTGCCTCGTTTAGAAGGGAAAGCGCAGGAGAATTTCCACCTTTTCTTCAGGTGGAAATGCATCAACCAAAGAAGAATCAGACTTCCTGCTGGCAGTGCTGCCTTCACAAAGCCCAAGCAGCGTGGCAGGAAAAGTGAAATTGCTCTCCAGAGATGGAGATCAATCTGTCCTTCAGGCTTTGGAGGGGCTTGCAGTGATGTGAGAATTAATCCCCTGGGATCTAGAGGCCACCACTCTCCTGCCCAGTGGCTGGGCTTGAGATTACACTGTGTTTTCAGTTCAAAATAACTTTCTAACCAGAGCTGAGAGCTCTCACGGGAGCTGCTACAGCTGTTACAGGTACTCCAGAGATAAACCTGTGCCTCCACTTGGCACTGTTGTATTCTGTGCTATTCAGTGTTGTTGTATTCTGTGCTATCACTGCAAGTGAGTCGTGCAACAAGGCTGCACACAACACAACGTGTGAAAAAAATTCTCAAAATCTTACAGAAGCAACAATTATAAATATAAGCATAAATAAAAAATTTAAGTTAAAACCTTAAAACAAACAAAACTTATTTAAACCATACACAACAACTGACACAAAATTTAACTCGCGTTCCTAAAATAAACCAAATGCTTCACAACATTAAAATTATTATGATATAAAATAACAACACTTAAAACAAAAAAAAAAAAAAGAACCTCTAAACCATAAAACTTTATAACACAAAATAATCAATAAACAACAGAATTTAAAAAGTTTCTCTTTAATTGTACCAAAAAAAAAATTTGTGGAAAATGCAAAAAGTGAAAAAGTTTTTAAATTGAGTAAGAAAAGTAAATTTTAGAAATAAAATAAGGATTTTAATTGTGTAAAAAAGTCATTCATACAGGGACAGTGTTTGGTTGCAGGTTGTTACTTGGATTCGTGGGCATGAGGTCTCACTGCTCACATCTCCTTGCTCCATATAATTTAATTATTCAAGTCCATAACTTAATTTTTTTCTGCTTTGTATTACCTGTCTTTTACTTCTGTCCAGTCCAAACATCTCCTTGTTGCTGGCACTCTCATACCCTGAATGTGCTCCATACTTGTGCCCAGATCATGCTGCTTTATCCTTCCAAAGATACTGCTGTAATTCGCATTGTTTTGACTTCAGGGTTTGTTCTAAATTGAATTTTAGGAAAAAAAGCAACAAAAAATATCCATTTTATTCAAACCGATCTTGCCATGGGATGGGCATGACTCTTCCAGTCAGGTCTTTTTGTACTGCTACTTTTCTTAGAGGTTTTTTGTGAGGTGCAACTCAGTCTCTAGGGCAAAATTCTGGTTGGTAACGTGGTGTCCCTGCTGCCACTCTGCCAGCAGAGAAACAACTTTTCTTTTGAGATTTTCCACAACTTTTGAGATTTTCCACAGCTTCACAAAGCCAGCAGACCATTTGTGAAACACTGGGGGGAAACTGAGGGGGGGAGGAGAGGCGAAAAAACTGTTTTGAGAGCTTCACAGGAGGCTTTGTGTTTGTGTGTAGTGTAGTGGTGAATAACTGTCCCAGAACACACCCCAGACAGGTGCAGAGAGCCAAGGATCACCAGAGCTTCGTGCCTGGAGCTTCCACTGAGCACCACCACCCACAGAAGGTTTCCAGATTGGGTCAAAGCAGTGAGGCAGATTTTCTTGCCAGAAGACAACTCGTCCCCTGTGGTTTCTGCCTTGCACTGCTCGGGTAGTGTCCTTGGGGGAATATGTAACAATGATGGAAAATAAGCTTTTGTTCTCACCAGCCAGTCTCTGGAAGGAGGGGGAGAATACTCCAGGCTTGGGGGCAGGCCTCACTTCCTTCAGAGATGCAGGACCTCCCAAGTAGGAAATAGTTTAAAGGGAAATTTAAGAGGGAAAAAAGACAAAAAAAAAACAAAAAAGAAAAGAAAAAGAGATGTATGTGAGAATGGCATGGAGAAAGTAACTGCCAAAATGAATAATTCAAGAGGACACATGAAAAGGCAGGAGAGAGATTTTGTTACATTAGAAAAACAAATAGCAAATAAAATGCAAATGGCTTTACAATCGTTATTATCATGCATATTAATTTCTGCAAAGATCTCATTCCCTGTTTCAGTCTCTTTCCCCCAAGCCTCTTCCCTCTGTAGCTGGTACCATTCACAGTCTGTGGTGAGGATCTGAGCCACCAGAGCCAATTTCAATTCCAAATCCAAACATAAGCAGTGGCTTGTGAGCTTGCAATTCCTTTGAGGCTCACCCAACTCCAATTTTGCTTTAACCCTCCAGGGGAAGCATTTTCCCTTTGAAGCTGCAATCCAACCCATTCCATTGCAGGATACAGGCTTAGATTCACCTCTAGGCTAGCCTGTTGTGGGATATTTTATGCACTGTCCCTCCATATCACACCAACAGAAAAAGAGAGCTCTGACATGTTGAAAGTGTAAGTGATGGGGTGATGCTGGGAATTCAGAAGCCTGGAAAACATTTGGTTCTCCAAGCCTCTCTCTGTATAAATTAATATTTAAAACCAAAAGCATTGTGAATTTAATTAAGCCAGATGTTTGGAGGTGCAGCACTAATGGCAATTTATCTTCTCTTTTATTCCAAAAAAATCTTGGAATTATCATGAGATAGATGGTTAGCAGAGGGATATTACACATATTGTTTTCTTGTTATCATGTGCCATGGGCAAGAACAACACTTTGAACAGAATTGCTTCTTTCTGAGAACAAAGATAAACTACTGTAAACTAATTGCTAAGCTGCAGTACAGTAGGCAAAGTGATGAAAAAAAATCTACATTAATGAGGTATAAGAAGTCATCTTGTGTGAAAAATGAGCTTTCTCTAGAAGCACTGATGCCCAGCTGCAAGCACTTTTCATGCAGAATCACAGAATCACAAAATATTCCGAGTTGGAAGGGACCCCTCAGGACCACCAAGTCCAGCTCCATGTTTAAAGCATCACACTTTCAGTGTTCAGTCTAAAGTGGAGTGTGGGCAAGGTGTTTGTCTTCTGGCCTTGATCCTCTTTTTTTACAATCTCCTCTCCTAAGGTTTATGTAGAGTCACACACGTAGAAAACATTGCCTCGGTTAAAACTGAGTGGGAATCCTCACCTGGGGATGCCTGAATACATCACAATCCACACAGGGCAACACCTTCAGAAGCAGGGAGTGATTTTTGACAGGATCAGGGCATGATTTTCAAAAAAAATCAAGTGCTGGGTTCCATCAAGGGAATTTCTGCCTTGCCTCCAGCCTCAAAACTGGCATTTGTTTTTTTAAATATAACATGCATTTACTAATTCCAAGGATCTTCTTCCTTTTCATCTCACCTCACTTCTATTTTTTCTGCTTCATAAAACCATGGGCTCATTCTTTGGGGTGGTGGTATTTTGTACTTTTAGATTGTCTTCTCTTAATCAAACCAAAAGTTTCTCATTTTTAGGAGGTTAAAAAAAAAACACTCAAAGGTTTGTTTGGTTTTCAGTGACCTCCCACTGATGTGTGTGCTAGGGACAAGGGATCATTCCACTGCCTGTTGACACCTTTAGGAACATGTGGCTGCTCAAGTTTTACCAATACTGGGTTTTATTTCTATCCTGGGCTCCACAGTTCTGCCAGATATCAGCAACTTCTGCTTCACACTAGGATCCCCATGCCCTGCCTTTCATCCAAAGAAATCAAAAGTGCTCAAAAATGAATTGAGGTGTTGCAACACTTGCTGGCATACCTTCCTGCAAGATTTGTCCTGCTGTAATTAAGGCAGCTTTTGATAAATCAGGATCCTTCATCACCCCTCCAGCTGTGGGGGCCCATGTAGCCCCAACTAGGATTTTTGGCAAAATATTCTCATCTGAAAGGATGAAGATTTTTGTCTCAAAACTCTCCCTTTCTTCCCCCACAATGTGCAGTGCACTGCTCCATCCCACCTCTGGAGCAGGCAATAAATGAAAAGATACCACCCTTGTTGCCTCGTCTTTGGATGTGGCAACACACCGCCCTCTGAGCTTACCCAACCACACAATTATGCCTAAATTAAAAAAAAAAATAAAAAGTAGAGAGAGAGGGGAAGAGCAAAGAAAAGCAGGAATGCAGGGTGGGTGGTAATTGGCTGATAGGAAAGCAGCTGGCACAGGGAACACAGGGAGCTGAGGATGAAGCCCAGGGCGGGTGCTGCCTTGCCAAATCCCCGCAGGGGGGAAAAATGCCAGCTAGGTTTCAATGAGTAAGCAATTACCATTGTATTAGATTATTGCAAATAAACACTGATTAGGTTAAGAGCCAGTGAAGGATCATTAACGTGAAGGACAGGGGGACCCAGATGGGGCAATTTGTGAAAGCTCAAACTGTTGGAGTCCAGGGAAGCCTGAAAGCTTCTCCTGCTCTTCTGGGAATTCCTTTTTGTCCCCAGAGCTCCTCAAAAATAGCTTAGCCTGCAACCTAAGCTGGTGGGAGAAGCTCCCTTCACTTTTGGGAGCACCTGAATGCGCCAAAGAGGGGAAAAGATTTTTGTTTAGCCTACCACAGAGAATTTAGTTGTAGTTTTGGGATCTTGCTCTGTGTATTACATAGAGACAACATGGACAATTTTGGGTGTTCGTCTCTTCTTCTTTCTTCTTCTTCTTCTTTCTTCTTCTTCTTTCTTCTTCTTCTTTTCTCTTCTCTTCTCTTCTCTTCTCTTCTCTTCTCTTCTCTTCTCTTCTCTTCTCTTCTCTTCTCTTCTCTTCTCTGACACCAGTTCCTGAGGTTTGCTGGTTGGTGGAAGGAACTGAGTGTAGAAGAGACACTTTCATTAATGAAACCAACACTCTTTGGTCTTGGGAACAAAATAAGATACGTAGGATTTTCCTAATGGTCAATAATAGATATAAAAGGTAGCTGCTGGTAGCAGCCATTGCCTTTTCTGCACCTGTGTTCCTGTTGGTCACAGCACTGGCTGTGCCTCTGAGCTTTTGATAAGAGAAAATCAAACAACCTTGACAAAGCAGAAAGAAGCCTCATTTCATCTTTTTGGAACATGGGACACTGAAGAAGCAAGAAAGCTGAGCCAGAGACTGTCGGGGAACAAACAGATCCTGACATCAAACTAAAGCTGTTCTGCGTGGACTGACAGAGTCACACATCCAGTATCAGGCTCTGAACGCTGTTAGCCCAAATTCACATGGCCAGATGCTCCACAGAGGTGAATTTGGGAGCCTTTCAATTAGCTTGGTGTAATTAGGCTGATTTCCACCGGCTGATACATCCCTAGTGGCTCCCTGTGCCTTTTTGTGTTTAAATATTACTGGTTAATGTTCTAGACGTTTTCAAATGGGTAGCAATGGAAGAGGAAATGAGGGAGACACAGATCCAGCAGAAGGGTGTGGAGAGCAAGACACAGGGACAGAAACAAAGCAAATTGATGCCCAACACTCTTTAGTTGCTTCGTTTTGGATCACCAGAGAATATAAACTGGGGAAGGGAGAGCAGCGCCAAAGTTCCAGGTTTGAATGCACTCCTTTCTCACTCCATATCCCACTCTAAACCTTGCTCCCGAGGAAATTCCACTCTCAGTCCTACCAGAAAAGTTGTGTTTGAAGGTGACCAGCTGAGCCCAGGTCCCTGGGAGAACTCTCTGCATGCTCTGATTCAGCCCCAGGTGAGAGAAGCCACACAAGAGTGAGATGTTGAAGCTGTCTGAGCCATCTCCCTGGGTGAAAATGGGATGTGTCACTTGATGCAGAGGAGGAGTTTCCCTCCATTTTCTGGGTCTATTCAGGATGTCAAAGGAAGCAGAAGGAAAAAAAAAAAAAAAAAGCCCATATTTTGCCCTGGAATTCTACAGTACATTGAGTAATTTATTCCATTAATGTGTGTTTCAGGTGCTGCGATAAGGATTTTTTCAATGTATAACCATTGTAGGTGAAAAACTTTGCCTGCATTTTGAGCATATAAGTGAGTTCTAAAGCAAGTTCCACACATATCCTTTTTCTTTCATTCTGGGGAGCAGTGACACTGAGAACACAGGCTTTTTGTGCTAGAAAACACATTTGTGTCCACATCCTGCAGGGCCTCTGTTCCAGATTTCCCTTTAACTGTAGGGAATGTTGCTGCCAATGTGTTGGTGACTGAGAACAGAGGCCATGCTGACCAACTTATCCTAAATTATATTGAATCAAAACACCCACTGATTTGTTTTTTGGTTTTGTTTTTTTTTCTGCTTTCTCTTGAAGCAGCACCTTGTCCTATTCCAGCAGCAATAATCCTGCATGGACCTACTGAATAGCTTTGCTCTAGCTTAAAATGGCCCTCATGTCAACACATTTAATTTTGCTTTGGTTTTAATTGATCTGGAAGGTTCCAAATTTATGTACCTCTCTTCTTCAGAACTGAGGCTGGCTACATCCAGGGAGGGAAAATCTTTGCACAAGCTCAACAAAACATAATGGTAAAAAATTCTGATGCTTCAGGTAGGAAACAACAAAGAGAAAAGGAAAAGGAAATAAGGAAAATAAATAAGAAAAAGGGGGGAAAAAAAAGACATTTCCTATGGCTTTAGAAGCTGTAATTATTCCAACATTCACTGGAGTACTCTTGATTTATTATATAATGTGTTTCCTCATTCTCCCTACCTTTCCTGTATCTCAGTACAAAGAATATATGTTACTGCAGTATACATAAACCTGAATTTGGGTTTTCAAGGCACAGCAAAACAGGTAAGAAAAAGATGCTTCCTGTTTCAAAGCTCTTGCTGCCTGGTCAGATACTATCACAGAAATGGAATTCTATGGTCTGCCAGGAAAAGAGTGTTTGGTTACAAAATTGAGAGGTCATTATTTTTTTTCTGGGAAGCATCTATCTGTAGGAAACTGATTCCAATTTGTTTCACTTGGAAAAAAAAAAAGGGGCTAGATCTTCTGAAGATATATACCAATATTTTTTTCTAAGAACTGTACTAAGTACTGCAAGATATTAAACCAAAATACTGCTAGTGCAACATTTGTATTGAATTTTCAAGTTTTGAACTTTTTTAAAGGAATCGGAAAAGTTCCACTTCTATCCTGACTGAGGATGGGGAAAATCTCATTTGGGGTACTATAAAAAATATTTTTGAAGTCCTTTTTAGTCAACCCTTTAAAATTGAATCACCATTGATTTTATGGTAGCTACATCCACCAGTGTAAGATATGACAGCTTCTTTTAAGCTTTATTCTCTAATATCATGGTAGAAAGTATGAATTGTGCCAGCTCCACACTTTTAACATGTTTGCTAACCAGGAGTAACTTCCCTGAAATATTTTAGAATGCATAAAATATATTATTTTTTATCACCCATTCAGAAGTAAGTGGAGTATCAGGCACTAAACCAGGGTTGTGGCTGGATGTCAGTTATTTGCTGCTTTTTGCAGAATTTTAGTGTTTGCAACTCGCCAAAATCAATGGGCTAGGATTGTTTTCTCTTTGAACACGTGATGTTCTTGGAGGTTTTTCATACCAGTGAATTGAACAACTTTGTTTCCATATTTGACAGCATTCAAAGGAAGTGACAGGGTTGAAAAACTTCAAACACTTCTGAGTTAAGGCCTGTCTTTGAATTAAGCATGATGGAAATCTTTCTTTACCTGGAGATATGTCACTACTGTGGCCTCCAAATAGGAAGCTTCATATTGTGCAAATACTTAGCAAGAACACGTAGAAGAAAGAAATAAAATTATAATGCAAATGAACCTGAGACCATGGGTTTTCCCAGGCCCTAAAATCTGAATGATGATGAAATCATATCACTACAAGGAATTACACCTCCTTTGTCCCCACACACTTTTTGCCATGACTACATTTTTATTTTTATTTTCAGTCTTGGCCATTTTTTCTTCTCACAAAGAAGATAATTTATGGGATACAGAACCACAAACAAAGTCCATCCAGCTCAGTAACTCTCTCCAGGCAAAGGCCCAAAACATCTCACTAGAGGAATGGCATTTTCCTGTAGTCTTTTTCTGGTGTTCCACAGTTTCCAGTTGAGGACAGCCCTAGACTGGAAGAGTGTTATGTATTCTCTGTAAAGCTCAACATCGACTTCTGCAAACCTGTCCTACCTCTCCCTCAATCCGTGGTATTATCTTTCAGCATCTCCAGCATCCACTGATGTGGAGGTGTACAGGCAGATCAAACATGGTGTCTCCTCATGCCACCCTTTGTTGGCTCTGAAACTCCCTGTCACACCCACGGTTTTTGTCCTACTCCCAAGAAGCATTTTTAAAAAGTATGTGTGGCAAAGTTTCTGTGCTAGAATAGGCGCAGATCCAATTTCCTGATATTCCATAAACTCTCTGTATCCCATAAATTATCTGCATGGCCTTTGTTCAGCCTAAAGTGAGAGGACCTTCAGGAATTCTTCAGCCATGAGGTGGGTGGGTATGGAGAATGTGAAGTGCTGTGGATTAACCCCATCCAGGAATCCAGCACCATGCAGCCACTCCCTTGACCATGGGGATGGGGGAGAGAATTGGAAGGGTAAAAGTGCAAAAACTCGTGGTTTTAGACAAAGGCAGTTTAATAGGGGAAGCAGAAGCAAACAAAACAAGCAAAGCAAGGCAAGGAACTCATTCCCTGCTGGCCATGGGCAGGCAGGAGCTCAGCCATCCCCTGGAAAGCTGGGCTGTATCACTGGCAGCTTGGGGAGACAAATGCTGTCACTCCAAACGTCACCCTCTTCCTTCTTCCCCAGCCCTGGGTGCTGAGCCTGACACCACATGGTCTGCAATGTCCCTCGGGTCAGCTGGGGTCAGCTGTCCTGGCTGTGTCCTCTCCCAGCTCCTTGTGTCCCCTCGCTGGCAGGGAGCTGTGAGGAGCTGTCTTAGAGTGATGGTGAAAACCATCTGCAATGTGGAATGTCTGTATGCCACTGCTTGCTGAATGTCACTGTTTGTATACAGCTGTGTACATGTGTATGTGTAGGTATCAATGTGTGTGCAGAGTTAAAATATAATGTTAGTTTTAGCATTGAGCCAACGATATAAAATAAGAAGTAGAATGTCTTAGAGTAATTTTGTGGTGTATACTGTATCGTCTGCTCTATGCCCAGAAAATGAATTTCATGCCATTTTGTGCCTTTAAACTGAGCTAGAGGGGAGAGAAAGAAAAGAAACCAGCCAGAAGAACTTTATCAAAGCAGATCTGTGTTTCAAGGTCGCAGGTCCTCTCTGTTGTTCTGCTGCTGTTGGGGAGTGACAGCTGCTGCAGCAGAGAGGAAGCACCTTCCTTGTTTTCCAGTGGAATCTCGGCTCTGTTTTCTTCAAGACAAGAGAGACTGAGGGTTTTTTTCTTCCTTTTCTAAGAATGTAGTTTCTTCTTTTTCTCTTCTGCACTTGTTCAGTAAAGATGAAAAGCCAGGGCCTCTAAATGCGGGGGCTGAGAACAGAGCAACAGACCATGTGAACCAATTTGGTTTCTCATGAATTGTCCACTTGATAATCTCAAAATGTCGGGTTATATAGAGGTCAGATAGTTTACAAATTCAGGTGCTTTTTAATTGGTACACAAAGTGAAAAAGAATTCAAAACAATTCAGTCTTAAAACGGCTACTATGATTACAATATAACTATGTTATCTAAAACCAAACACACTTTAACGAACAATTTTTGCTGCGCCACAGGCTTATCACTTCGACATAGGCCCAAAATTCTGAGGCCTATCTGGATAGCTCAAAGCTCTTCCATGAGACAATCAGGCACATGCTCTCTCAAAAATTCTGCTGCAGTTCAGGACATCAGAACACTGAAACCTCACTGAGAGACCTTCCACCAGCCTGCAGTGGGATCCCCTCACGCCGACCCAGCTCCGGGGAGGAGAGAGACCACACTCAGAAAAGACTCTAAACTTTTCCAGGTTTCACTCCACAGCGAGAAATTTTATTATTTAGCATTATTATTCTTTTCCTGTGTGTTTGTTAAATAAATAGGTTTTTTTTTTCCTTTTCATTTTCCTCTGAAGAAATATTTCTTTCCCCAAACCTGGCGGGGGAGGGGTAATCACATCCTGCTTTCCATCAGGAGATATTTCTCCTCTGAATTTGTCTCAAACCAAGACAGGAGCAGAAAAGCCTTGTTGTGCAAACACTGCTCTTCCATAACTAAAACATCCCTGTGCTACCAACACTGTTTACAGCACAGCCACACTCTTGATACTCTGAAGGAAATTAACTCTGTGCCAGGGAAAATTGACACATGGAGCAAGGCTCTTCTGAGAGGCTTCGAGCAAAAGCAGGGAGGGGTAAAAGGCACAGGTTTCAGATAACAGGAATTCTGATTTGATAAAAAGAAAGTCTTTTCCACCAAGCTGTGATCAAACTCTGGAGTAGGAGCCGGGAGAAGCTACAGGGCATACATCCTTGGCCCTGGTCAACACCTACATGGTCCTGGAACAACCTGAGCTGGTTGAGTAGAGACTAGAGCCTCCAAGTTGGGGTCCCTCCCAACTTGAATTGCTCTGCAGTGATCCTGAAGTTTTTGATGTCTCTGGGCCTCAGCTTATAAAATAAGGGCATTCCCCTGCCACTGCTGAGTGTTGTGAAGCAGCATGAAAACAGTAAGGGCTCCAAACACCTGGAAATTCACACATGTTGCTTTCACAGGTTCAGTATTTAATATTAAGCAGAGTGCAGCTCTATGAGGAACAACAGCACAAAAAAAAATTAATGTGCTTATAGAGGCTCTAAGGTTTGGGGAGGTTGATTGTTTGTTTTGGTTTTGGTTTATTTTGTTGTTGTTGCTTTGTTTAACCTAAGATGGCAATGAAACATTTGGAAAAGCTGTGCTATCACTTCAGCCAATATATATCAATTTAGATCCAGCCCCAAACCAGCATCATCTACTGACCTGTATCCAAGGGAAATTAAGCACTAGTTGATGCTGAAAACGGTGTTGTAATTAGATTTTATAGCTAATTAATTAATCTCCAGATAATCTGAATTTGCACAGTGAAATTAACACAACCCTTCTAGGGCAGTACTAACCAATAACAGTGAAGTGAAATAAATGATTTAGAAAACAAACAGCAAACACAGGAACCTCTCTGAAGACACTGGAGCACAAAAGAAGTAATCTCTCACAGACAAAGGTGACGTGGGACCTGGTGGGAGTGAAGTGCTGGACTATAAATTAGATTCATAAGCCTTGTAGTAAATTGCTCTTGCTGTTTGTAATGTTAAACAGCGGGTTAATCTTTCTTTTTCCACAAAGATGGGAAAATTCTTATTCAAATGTAAGGCAGCTTTTAAATGTGGAAGTGACCTACCAGCTTAAATAGAAATCTGCTTTGGTGAGATATAAGTTCTTATGTCCCTGCTGGACCTCAAATATAACATGTGAAAACTGGGTCATCTGATTTCTCATAGTTCTTTTGGGGTCACTGCTCTTTCTAACCTAATGTTGTTTTGTTTTTTTTTCTATTTTCTTTAAACACCAACGTAGATCCAGTCCAGAAGATCAGTATATTTAGTGCTACAGGCCCTCCAGATTGTGTTCAGTGTTTTAAATAGATGCCTGTCCATGTGGAAGACTTACCATGTTGAAAGATTTGCCTGAGACTCAGGAAAAAAAATGTATTTTCACGAAGACAAATAGGATTGACACCTGAAACACAGAGTTTTTTGCTAGTTCTTACCACCTTCTTAGTTTCATTCTTTCCTGGGGTTGATAGTGCCCTTCAGCCTGTGTCACCTTTCTGGTTTGCAACAGAAGAATTCCCCACACTCTCAGCCATGGTTGAGCATCTGGTACGGAGGGAGACAGGAAAAACAAAAGTCTTCAATGAAACAACAAGAGAAAACTCAAATTCAATGAGTATCCATGCCTCACTTCTGCTGGAAATCATTTGGGGAGCCAGCATTCAACTTCCCACGACTAAATTCCCTCTGCAATAAGTGTATGCCTCCTAAGTGAACTCCCATTAGAAATGAGAATTACATTTTGGATCACTATCTTAATGGTTGCAAGGAATTTCTTAGCCAAAGATACTGATTTCTACATTCAGCCCAGAGAAAGTTATCTCTGTTGTTTTTGGTTCTCTCTTGAGAGTGACACGGAGGATTAGTTTTCTGTTTTGGGATGAATTTCCAGAAACTTAAAAATGCCTAGCTGCCTAAAATGTAGAAGATGCTAAGACACATGGCAAGTTCAGACAACAGCTAGAAGACAAACTGAGAAAAGAAAAACCCCAAGCTCCTTATGCAAACTTAGTCAATTATTTTAAGATTCAAAGAAAAAAATTGATGGCCAAAGTATGGTAGAAGTTAATATGATAGTAAACCAGAATTTCCTTGTGTTTCTGTTTTATGTTAGTAACATTTTAATGGTAGAATTTTTTGAAGTCATTAGTTCAAATCTCCTGGCTTTACAGTCAATCTTTTTGGTTTCCTCTCTGAAACTGATAGAAGATATTTGCCAAAATCCAAATGTTTCACAGTAACCATTCAGTTTTGGATATATTTATGTTTTTCCATGGAAGAATTTTAAATTCAATGAAAGTAGGCACTTTGATACTTTTGACCAAAGTAAGAGGAGTAAAATTTTAATTAATTTGTTTTTCTTGTTTGATGGGCTCTGGTTCTGATCCCTTCCAACAACAGACAGTTTTTGTAAAAGCAATTCTGCACCCAGAGAAAGCCTTTGTGATGTTCCATTCCTGTGGCACTGCCTTGCTGGGGAGATTTTATGTAATTATGTCATTTCTTTCAGTCTGTGTGTTTGCATCTCTTGAATGAAGGTAAGTTATTTATCTCCCACTGTGTTTTGGCAATTGGAACTACAACTCACATATGGAAAATGCTGCCTCTTCTAACTGGTTTCAAGTCACCATAGCTCCCAAATGTGTTACTAACCCTGTAATTTCTTTGCTACAAGAAAACTTTCTGCTCAGATCTGGCATCACATCTCCTGTGACAAAGCAAGATTAAGAGGTAAATGCTCAGAAATTCCTCAGGCACCCCCAGGGCAAAGGCAGACAGAGTCTTCCCCTGCACCAGGGGTTTGGAAGGATGGAAATATGGGAATTTCCAGAATTTTAGTACTTGTTTTTCAAATCTCTCATTAAAAAAAAAAAAAAAAATCAGAATTTCCACTGAAGTTCTGGACCCTAAATAACCTCTGTGNGTTACCAACGTGCCTTCCTGTTCAAAGACTAAATTAGGATGGGAGAAAGTAAGGAAAGCACTCGCTGTGGTCTTGTCAGATTTACCTAAATAACAGGTTAAGAGAAGGACAAATTTATAATTAGACGCATTTTTTGTTTCACACGCACCTTACTGGCTCCATAATTTGCATTTTGCTTTCATTAAGAGTAGATGCAGCTGTCAGAGCACCAGCACACACCCTGAGCATTCCACACCTGCCCTGAGCATAACATTTGTGTAGGATTGCAGCTTTCTTGTCCGTCTCAACTTCTCTGCCACACTCTTGTGCCACACTTATAAAATATGTAGCAGGACCAATGGACTCTCTCCTGCCATTTTTCAGGGATTAGGTGTGGCATCAGCTGTGACTGCAGGGAACTGGGCAAATAAAACTCAGATTTACACGGGGACCAAAGCACCAGGTTTTCTCATTCACTGACAAAATGTAGGATAAACCTCTCAATCAGAAAATGTATATCGCAGGTCAATTTCTTTTAGCAGAGATCAGGTCTTGCTGTTGTGATTGAAATCCCACTGAAGGTTTTTTTCACGCCACTCAGTAGTCCCAAGGACGTATTCATGGTGTAGGAAGAACAACACTACCAAAATCTGTTGCTGAATGTTGCCTGAATGAGCATTCATGTCCTGTTGGTTTGACAGCCAGAGTAAGACATTGCATTCAAAATTATTTATTATTTCCACCACAAAATTATTAGTGGCAGAGAACTGCATATTTATGGATAGCTTACCCAACCCTCAGGAGATGTGTCCACTGGCAGAGGCAATGCTTCTATATTCTGCTCTGCTACATTAATTCTTACTGTGCTTATTTCCCCCTTTTCACCTCAGTTCTTAATTGACTGTGCCTTCACCAACCACCATGTTCACTGTCTGCTCTTTCTACCTCATGCTTTCACATCAGAGTAAAATCATAATGTGAAAAATGAGTGGTGGTGATATCCAGACATTTAAGCATGAGATTAAGTTTAGCAACTAATGGTGCTGCTCTTTCTGAGCCCTAGACCCAGCTTAGAATTGAAAAACATTAAAAATGCATATGAACCTTCAGAATAAAATGGTGAAGTAGAAAAAGAGGTGAAGATTTTTCTTTTTTTT
>VZTN01032871.1:6119-48649 GCA_013400515.1 Erpornis zantholeuca | reverse complement strand
ATTTTTAGGTGGTAAATGGGTGTGCCAAAATCACAGCTGACGTCAAAGTTGGATGAGTTTTGCACCTGCAGCAAAAGAAAAAAAACCAAAAAACCACAAACTTTTTTCAGGACTGTTGTCAGCCCATTCAGTTTTCACTGACTTGTGGAAATAGGTTTATAGACACGGGAACTGAATGTTGGGTCAGCTCCCAGAATCTTATAGCCCACGTATAAACAATAACAGCCTTTGTTTATAGGGTGTTGGGCATTCCTACCCTGCCTCTCCAAGGATTCTGAAAAAACTACTGGAATCTTTTCCCTCATCAGCCCCTAGAATAATTTTGGGCAAAAGCTAATGTACCACATTATACACTTGGTATTTGTCTTATTTGTTATCAGGTATTCTCATGACCCTGCAATCTAACTGGACAACAGAAAGCACTTTATACTCATTAAATTTACAGTTTACTGTAGCCCAGAGAAAATTCTCAGTCTTGAATGCTTGTCTTTTAGACACCTTGATTTAGCAGCAGAAAGTGGAGAACATCAAACTGATCGTTTATTCTTCTATTTAAAACAACCATGCATCCAGTTTTGGAAAGATCTATGCAACCATCCTGTGTTAAAATATTGTACTACAAAGTAGTAGCATACTTTGTATAGATCTGATTGTGTATCTAATTATACTACAAAGCACACTGCCTTCATTGAGCAGCAACTCATTAGAAGTTGTGTTAAACATTAAGAATTAATACACTTACATGCACACGTAAATATCCTGCCTATATAAAGCCCAAATGTTGAAGGAAAAAATAAAAAGGAGACATCAGTGGACTCAAATACATTGAGGAAACCTGAAAATGGCAGTGGGTTTTGGAAATAATAATCTACAGCTTGAAAACACCCCCTGGCCTTTCACATTTACAGAGCTCCTGATTTCAGTTAAATTATTTGCAAAAGCACATGAATGTGTGTTTAGCTCCATCACATACAGACATGGCCAAGCTCTAATTAAAGTATGTAAAATAGACCTGGGTATGCCTTCTTGCTGCCATTGTTGTCTTTTTTCTTTAAAGGGTTTTGTTGTTGTTGTTGCTTTTGGTTGGTTTTGGTTTGGTGTCTTTTTTCCCCTCTGAATTGAATGACCACAACGGGAGGTGTTTTGAGGTGGGGCACATCTGCCACTCAGTACGCTCGTGGAATTTTAGTTTATTTGTTTCTCTTCTTCCTTCCTTGAGGACGAGTCTGGATTGTGTCTGTGCACCAGAGCCTCACATTTCACCCCTCACTTCTGCTGAGGGTGATGCCCAGTGCCTTGTTGGAAATAAAGAGTGTAACATTCCCACCCACGCAATTGTTCGGTCCCAGCAAGGTACCTCAGGGATTTCCTGGGGAAAAAGACATGGAGCACAACTGCTGGCATGCTCTGAATGAGCTTGAACCTCACTGAAACTTGTCTTTTTACTAACTCCACCCAGATACTTCAGTCCTGCCTTGGTGGCAGCTTGACAGACACCCTCAGCTGAAAAATACTGCTTCAGAAAAGGCAGCTCACAGAGTGAGAGGCAGGAACCTTCTTGACTGAAGAGGTTACTCTGAATCACTTGTGGCTTTTGAGAGGCCTTTAATGACTGTTTACGGCGCTGATAAACACAAAGAAAGGAGCTCAGAGTGCTGTGCTCTGCAACAACCCAGCCTGAAACACACACAAAATAAACAGGACCCACCAACTCAGCCAGAGGAGATCTCTGAAAGATGTCAGGAGGATACCTCCCAGAAAGCAGCCGAGAGAACAGACCTTACAAGACAGAATATGACATTTCTGGGGCACCCATCCATAGTTTCAGTGCCTGAACTCGCTCTGAGGATGCAAAGAGTCTCTCTTCTCAGAGCTGGAGTCGGGGTGGCTGTGGTGGTCAGGGAGCACAACCTCATCTCCTCAGTGCTCTGCCATTTCAGTGGGCATTTTCTCCTATGCACCTGGGAGAGGTGAACCCCTCAGGCTGGTTACACAGTCCACAAGGAGCTTGTTTGGAGGGTGTGAGAATACAGAAACACATGAAGGCTTTGTGGAAAGTACAGATTTTTTTTCCTACACTTTTGTTATTCATGAGAAAGGGCACCAATTTAGGGAAGATTAAAGAAAAACCCAAAGATAAAACACTCTCCCTAGCGTCTCCCAGCCCTTTTTCACTTCTTTCAGCATTCTTGGGCTGCTCTTCCTGCACTTCAGAAAGATGAGATTTCTATGTCCTTTATCTTCTTCACAATGTAGACAGCTAAAGAAAGGAAAATTAGGTATGTCCCTGCTCATTTACACTGCCTGGTCAGCCTCCTTCAGTTTACCAAGTACAGCTATCAGATGTTTTTCACCCAAAATCCTGTTAGTGCATATAAAAAGGCCAAAAGCTCAGAAATTTAAATCTAAACAAAAAATTTCTCCTTTATTTCTCAGTGAAACTGTCTAGCTTCCAGGTACCTTTATGATACGCACAGAAGAAATACTGCCCCCGTATGATCTTTTTCCTTATCCCTCATGATTTTGGACTTGTGAATCACATCAATTGTGCTATACCACTTTTTTTCAAGATTCAAGGAGCAATATCACTGCTTCTATGAAAGTTCTTTCTCCATTTCTTTTTTTTTTTTTGACTAGACTCTTCTCTGGTTTTTGTTTTCTTTCCAGTTCTTCCAGGGTGTATCACATCAGCGTAGCAAATTATGGCCATTTTAGGACAGAGGGTGCTTTAAAACACAATTTTTGGTGGTGTTTCTTGGGGCTTTTTGGTGATTACCACAACACAGGTGTGTGGCAGTGCAGCACTGATGCCCTGCTGTGATACCAAAAGCACTGAGGGATGTGAGGGTGTAGCTGATACCTCTGTGGTAGATTTTCCACACCACACCCATAAATTAAAAGAAGTGAAATACCTGATAACAAAAGTGATGGCCAAGGGCTGAAGCAGTGCTGTGGGGTGCAAGGGGAATTTTGTGTTTGCCCACAGTTGTTAAATAAGTACTCCCCCAAACTCCTTTTTGTCCTTGCACATTGCTTTACCTGGTAATGAGCTGACTTCCCTGTTACTGCAAGAGGCACCACAAGTTTCCAGATGCCTTTGTGCTGCTTGGTTTTCCAGAGGAGAAGCTGCTGCAGCAGAACCTGGTCCAGGAGTAAGTCATTACAGGAACAGGCTTTGGGTCCTCATTTTGCCTTTCCCTGGTCTTGAAATTAAAACCAAAACACGGTTTATGGGGAAAAGGGGTTTTTACCTTGGAATTTATTTCAGGATCCTTGGGTGCAGCACTTGGTCCAGGTGGAATGCCCCGAAAATGCATGCACCCCATCACACTGAAATACACACAATTATAGGCCTTGCAAAATTAACATATTTATCAAAGATTCCCCAGTGAGAGGCTGGAGTGAAGCCCTCGTTGTGAGGAACCTTCCCCCTGGCTGGGCCTGGCTGAGGTTCCCAAATGTGTTCTGGAGAGGCCCTTGGTGTCTGGGGCTCCCAGGATGTTTGCTCTCCTGGTTTAACAGTGCCGTGGGGCTGAGCTGAGTTATCAGCCTTGGGAAGGTACAAGTGTGGGGGCTAAAAGCACTGAGAATACATAAAACTCTAAAAAAGTATGTAAGAGGGATATAAAAGAAAAAGCAAAAAATCATTCTGGCATCACTCACAGGAGGAGAACCACAGATGTCTCTTGAAGTGACTCCACCTCGTTCTCTGGCCTTTGGTGACTGAGCAAGTGCTTTCTTCTGGGGAAGGCATGCCAGCTCCAGCTGGAAATACAGCGTGATGGAGTGCTTAACATGCCCTGCCATCATCATCATCATCATCACCACCATCATCTCCTGTGACTGGGTTTCCTCATTTGCAAAGCTGCCTTTAGGTTGAGCTGCGTCCGTCGCCAGTTCCACCCCACTCAGCTGCACTTGGCAGGCTTGCTCCGTGGATTTTAGGGAATTCTCTGTGTCACGCTGAAGCCAAGGCACTGATCTCCTTAATGGGCTGGTGCACTCGTTGCTGTTGGGGTTTCCAGTGCTAACATATGTCTGGCATTTAATTCCTGTTATTCACAGGCGCACGTGCATAGCTACAGCAACCTCGAGAGAAAAACACAGGGCTGTGACAGAACACTGAAACCACAACTTCTGTTCTTTGCTTCAGATGTCACCTAGAAAGGTAACACAGCTTTGTCCCAAACCCATTTGGAAAACAAGTTTTTGCAAGGAACCTGATCCTAAACTCTTATGTTACCAACACCTTCACGTTCCCCCTTTTGGTCTCCTGGGTCTGCTTTTGGCTTAATCTTCTTTTTGCTGTCACTGCCTGAGCTGCAGCTGACCTGACACTGTTTTAGCCATGCAGGACGTCCTAACACATTCAAGGCTGGAATTTCTTCTGGGAATGGCATAAAATTGGAGGCTTTGCTGGGGTCAAGGACAATTGAGCCATTAAGTATTCATAAAAAACTTTAAATTGAAAATATGTAACTGAGGGAAGTGGGAGCAGATTTATTTGTTTTTTACCGTTGCCAATTTTTATCTGGGACAACTCCAGTTCATACAAGTTGAGCGAAGAGAATGTTAAAATGTTGGAGGGGATCAGAAATATGTTTGTGTTTTGTTTGCATCGATAGTACCCCAAGCAAGTTTCAAATTTCTTGTTATACTGATATACTGATTGGCACTGAAAACCAGGGAAGGGATACTTTTTTCCTTAAAAAACATAGCAAAGCTGAGAATTTCAGTGTCTTCAAGGAAGAAGAGAAACAAGGAAGTCAATGTGACATCAGGACACATAAAGTTTTGGCAGCTCCAGGATCTCTTTGGATTAGCTCTTTCACCCAAATCTGCAATTTGCCTACTCTTTTGACCTTTCAGCCACAGGAGAGTGTTCCCTCTGTTTGGTACCTCCCGTTGCTCTAAATCAGGACCTCAAAAGCCCACAACTTTCTGTGAGTGTTTTTTACCTCTGTCAACATCGTGGAATGCCACATTCACACAGCTGGGGTCTTGTACTGGTTACTAATTACTGTAATGATTTAGAAAGGCAGGAGCCTACTACCGGGCTGTGAATATCCTCCAATTCAAGCTGTAATATTCCACAAAATCCCTCTGTTCTCACCACTTCAAAGCTTTTAAGAAACAGCAGAGGAAGTAAAAAGGAGTAACTGCACCAGCTCAGACCATCAAGTAACTCCCTGTAGCTTGGGACAAACAAGACCATTAGCAGGTCGTTCTTTTCCTTGAGCCTAAAGTTGCTGCTTCTCTTGGTGTTAGAAAGCAAGAGGTGGGTAATTCAGGGAAGGATGAATCAATAATTATTTCACTGTCATGTTCTCAGCCTCTGCTGGCTTTAGGGGGAACTTTTGGCTGAAAGCTTTAAACATTTGGTGCAGCATGGAAGGAACCACTAACAGTATGGATTTTTAGCAGTATGGAATGGAACCAATGGATTGGTTTGTTTGTTTGGTTGGTTTTTGGGTTTTATTTCTTTAAAGATGAGGAGCCCACAGCCTTGAGCCCAAGCCTTGAAGTCAAATGCCCTCTTCTGGCCAAGAACCAGTTTCCTTACTGTTTAAAATTAGGTGTTTAATACGAGAGTTTGTTCCAAAAAAAGGTCAAGTTTAGCTGCAAACCTTTCTTGTTGGTGGTGCTGCCTTGATGCCTTAAATTGGCTACCTAGAAACAGAGACCAAACAGGAATAAGGGAAAAAAAGGTGGTATTTATTTGAAAGGTTTTCAGGTGCACCCTTTGGGTCTAGAGGTCTTGCTTCAGTGGATCTCAAAAATGGACGTCCTAGGTCACGAGTGCTTTACACTTTTATAACAACATAAATTCACCAACCAGAACCCAGCCAATGGTGTGATTCTCTAGCTTGCTTCCCTCTTCTCAAGATGAAGGTTTACAGTTCTTGTTTCCGGATGTCTTTGAAGGGCAAGTTAGAGGTTTTGTTGTGTTTATCTTAGCACAGAGAACAGCATTTAACAAGCTACAGAAAACTTCAGAGTTACAATAGCAGTACAGGATTTGAAAAATAAAAAAGTTAAAACCTAAGGGATCAGTCTTGCAAAGCAGGTCAGACTGCTGGATTAAGCTATTCCTGTTTGATAGGTGACTGTTTTCCTCCAGATCTTCATATTGTGGGTCTCAGAGGAAGGAAATCCAGAAAATTAGTAATTCAAGAAAGAAGGCAGAATATGGTTGTCACTTTTTGTGACAGTGTATTTTAGTGTGCCCAGAAAAATCAGGGCCAAGACACAAAGAAGTTGTGCAAAACCTCTGCATGAATGCATCCTGAAAACCTCACAGCCATGATAGAAGAAGAAAAAATTACAGGACATGCTAGAGGTCATAAAGGGAAAAAAAATCTGTGATAAGGTCAGGATTTTAACCCAAATTTAATGAGCTTTCACCACCTGTGACAAACAAGACCATTTCAGACTCTAAGGCGCCTGAGTTGGGTCAGGGAGGGGAAGGGAGAGTAGAAACATGCTAATCCATGGGAGCTATAAATGCATGAGGACATTCCCCCTCCTGGGAGATGATTTGGCCTTCTGACAGAGGGCCACAACTTATTGCCTCTCTTTTACCCCTTTTCCTTGGCACAATCTTGGCTTGCAGCTGCCTTAGGTGCCAAAAGGGTGAGTTTGTCACTCCAAGATATTGTGTTGAAGGCAAGGAGGACAACTCTTCCACTTATTTAGTTGGTATGGGCTCTGTTTAAAGAATGCATGTTTTTAAGGAATTCGGGAAGTTGTGAAAAGTTAGGGGCTCGAGGATGGGGAATGAGCTTCCAACTAAAATTTGGTTTTCACAGCTTACCGTGGAAGTGATTGGTTGACTTCTAAGTTTTTTTGTGGAATGGTAGAAACGGTGGGCTGGGAGGTGAGGAACAGATTTAAACATCCCAGAGTTGTGGGTTTAGAATCAGGGGAGCTAAAGGGTCCACAGACCTCAGAAAATGTGGCAGCTCATCAAACACATCCTTTGCAAGGTAAGGCTACAGCTCAGGTTTCCATGGAAGCCCCTTCTCTGGAGAGGGAAAGGTGTAAGGATTGACCAGCAGCCTGTCTTGTACATCCCTTGTACATCTCCTGAGAGAGAGAGGCACTGAGAAGATCCTACTCCCAGCAAGCAGCCATGTGAAAAATTCCTGGAGCTGGAACAAGTGCTGCCTCACAATGTCTGTATTTAAATGTGCATTGTTTTTCTCGTGGGTTAAATCAGTTCTTTAGCTGAGAGCTCTAGAAGCAGGAATGTGGCAGGTTGGGTTTTTGTCAGGTGGTAAAACCCAGTCTCAGAGTAACTGGTGAGATTGTTTCCAAGGAAAAAAACATGCATATAATAGAAGATATATATATAAGGTAGGATGTGCAGGACAGTGGAGAAGAGAGGAGCTTAAAAGCAGCTCTTACAATTTTCTTCTGTCAGCAGAAGCCCTTTTGGAATGACTCAGAAAGGGAGGGAAGGTTTGCAAGGCACCGTGATGAAGGCATCATGAACTTCTGGCCAGGGAGAAAACTCCCAGCCCCACTCCTGCCGCTGGGCCCTGCACCGAGGCTTTGACAGCCCTGGGATTGCTGCAGTGCCCTTGGAAGGAGTGGGTTCTGTCCTCCCTGATGTCCTCCAGAACACAGAGCAGCATCGCTGGACACGACACACACAGACAGTGCCTCGGACAATGTGCAAAAAAAGCCTTCATTAAACAAAGCAGCTTCTCTTTATAGACATTATAATTCATGTTACACACTCAGTGGCTGCTAAATTACTACAGTAGATGTATTGGGTATTATTAACTACAATATACTACCATTGCCTACCTATAGCATAAGCATTGAAGAATTCAGAAAAATATCAGGAGCAGATATGTTGCTGTTTTTCTCCTTCTGTTGTTGAACTTTCTTGCTTCTGTTGATACTACATTTACATGGATAGACACTAATTATTTTTCTTCTCCCAAACGTTTCTCACTGTCCTTCTCCAGCCAGAGTAACAGGCCTAAGCCATGATTTTACAAAAGCAGCAAAGCTTTAATTTTATAAAGTTTTACCTATATGTAATAGGTCAGTTGTCCAGATCAGGTTCCACGGTCACAGCATGGCCATAGGACAGATGATGGAAGAAATTTCCCCTGGATCAAAGAGCATGCTTGAAGGCAGAGATGTGTCATTTAATTTAAAAATAATAATAATAATAATTTTAAAAAAGGCCATAAGATGCACTGTTTTCTCTCCTTCCTGCCACTCTACCATGCTTTTTCCAGGGAATTCCATCTTCAAAATCACTTCTCCGTGAGACGCCCAATCTCTTTGCTCCAGGCCAGTAGCAGTGCCATAAGCCCTGGAGCTTCTGCTTTGTGAATTTACTGCACAACACAGAAAAAAATTTGTCACGATTCATGGCTTTAAAGTGTTGCTCAATGTAGTTGCACATTTCACCAACAGAACAAATCTGAGATGGGGTAAACTGGCACAACACCTACACACTTCTTGTTATTCCTGCCTCCCATTTATACTCTCTTCTTGTGTTCAGATATCCTGCTGAGATGAGGATACCTGAAGGTGGTTTCTGTGGCAAATGTCTGTGTCCCGTGTGGATACACTGTTTTTCTTTTTTTTTAAACTGAGTCCTGAGCGATGAAAGACTTTTTTTTTCCTCTTCTGCCTTTTGTGTCGGTGTTTACATTTTACATTCCTCTTAAGCCTACCTGCATTCTCACCCCAAAGGACCTCAGATTGCTTTTAAGCCTTGCTGTGAACACCTGATTTATCCATTCTTTGGTTCAAGGTTTTCTTCTGTCTCCAGACTATCACGATGGAGAAAAACCTGGAAGGGCAGCTTTTCCACAGTGTAAATGAAGGCAGCTGCTGCTCTCTGAGTTGACAGCCCTGATTATATGAGCTGGATTTCTCACTTACCAAAGCTTTCTCTGGTGCACCTCTGTCTGAGCTCGAATTCAGAGCAGGAAACGCAACCCTCAATCCAGCATGAAAGAAGGAGAGATCATTCTGATGGCAGCTCTTGATCACAGTCAAAAAAGGGATTAAAACTTTGCATGGAAAGGATCACAATCGTGCTCCAAGTCTGTATGGAAGGGAATGTTCAGAGAAGGGAAGGAAGAAGGAAAAAGAGTTCGTGGCTCTTTGACCAAGAATCTTCTTGGAGAAAAAGGGACTGATGCAACTGGGTTTACAAGAAAGAACCCATTAAAGATAAGTGACTTCATTTTAATTCTGCTGCTCAACATCTGTGGATGGTCTGAATTCCCACCAGGTGTGTTGGTGCTGTCACAGGAGGTGCACAGGCAGCATCTCCTCGTTTTGGAGAGGCCACAGAACAAATCAGTGAGGTCCAAGCCACTCTGACACCCTCCAGCCCTGGTGAGCACCCTGGGCCCTCCACACCTGGGCCTGAGGTGCTGGGAACATTCTTAATGCCTTAGACCCTCAGTTCTGTGTGTGTGTCCATTCTTATCTGTCCTGTACAAAAACCACCATTTCTGGCAGGTCCTGCAAAGCCTCAGTTTAATCCACAATGGGTTAAATGCCCACTGTGTGGCATTTTACAGCTCAGGAGCAGCCAGCCAGGCAGCCTGTGCCGCAGGCCTGTAACAGGCATGAGCCAGTGAGAGCACTTTAAGCTTTTGGAGCAAAGCCAGGCTTTAGTCATTTTTTCCCAAGGCTAATCCTGTGTAGTGCTTGTCCTCGTGCTGGTTTAATTTATCTGAATGTAATAGTGCAGAGTTTCTCTCCCTAAACATGGGGCAAGAAAGGAGGTGAGGCAAGGGCAGCAAAGCAGAGTGCAGAGCCCAAACAGAAGGAACACCTCGGTGAGAAGGACTCAGCGCCAATCTGAAGATCTGAAACCCTGCTGTTTTCTCTCCAAAGATGTCAGTGCTGCCTCCCCTTTCTGTTTGGGTTGGTGACTAAGAGCTTTGGTGGGAAAGGCAGATCCCTCTGGCACATTCTTGATCCGGAGAGGAGCAACCTGTGCAAGCAGGGCTCCCTCCACACAAGGCAAAAAACACATCCCCATGTACTGCTTTTTAAAAGAGGATTTGTTAGGTTGTTTGTTTTATTGAGAGGTAAGGGACACTCTGCCCTTCCAGGACGGATTATTTCTAGGGATATGTCTTCTAACCTGATCCTAAGGCACAATGAGCAATGTGCAGTTATTGGTGAAACATGAACCATAAGGCTTTTGTTGAAGTGAGGTAGTGAGGGAAGATCCTGGAATAGCTGTAAAGGAAGCACAGCTCTGCAGTTATCCTTATGTATTAGCCTCTTCTAAAATAATCAATAACAGCAAAAATTTTACAGTAACTAAATCAGCAAGTATGCTAATCAGTGACAACATATGATATGGGATCATTTAATCATGTTTACACAAGCTGTTTTATTATAATATGAAGTGTTCAGTGATATCACTGGAAATAGTTGCTGGAAGTTCACTTGCAGCACGTCTGTCTGTTTCTGGGAAGGACAAGGTCTTTTTTAATACAAGTGAAAACAGGAGGCAGTCTCTGCCTGCTTCCATCAGTGCATCCTCACACAGAGCTTTGAAGAAGATACCCAGTGAGAAAACCAACTCAGTGAGTTGCAAAAACTCCAAAACCTAAAGAATATAGTTCCAAAAAAAATAAGGTTTACAAGTTTAGAAAGCTTGCTCTTTATGTTGGAGTTACAACTTTATTGAGATTTATTTTTGTGACGCTGAGTGGACCCAGGTGAGTGCAGGAGCATTGGGAACAGCCCAGACCCATTCAAGCATCATTTGTGCTGCTGGCATCCTGCCCAGGGACTCAAAATATCAGAATATCCAAAAGGTAGAGACCATGGGATGCTGTGCACATCAAACAACATGCCTGGCACCAGAGAGCTCCTCCTGAGCACTTTCACAAAAAATAGGCTGCCACACTCAGAACAGGGTGATGTGCCTGACTGACATCCTAAATCACCTGGGTGACTTCTCAGGCATCTTCAGCCTAAAAAAAGCAGCTACAACCTCTTAAATCTCTGACAGTCACACATTCATGAGAATTTGCCTTTATGTGCGATTGTTAAAAACGAGGAAGTGATCAATAAGTGGGTAGTGAAAACACAATTTAGAGGGAAAAAGAGATTAATCATGATTTAAGCATATATTGGAATAGCCTTCCAGGGAAGGGAAGCTCATGAACATCCACAGATATTTTTTTATGGAAGGCTGGAGGCAACTTGTGCAGGAAAAGCTTATCAGTATCTTACACCGAGCATTTGTGATAGTCCCTTTAAAACTTCAAGTTAAGAACCTTGACAATCCTCACTTTTTCTTTAGTTTCTTGTGTACACGTGAAAAGGTGAAAAATTAGTAATTTAAAAATGGTTCTTTTTTCTAAAAGTATCTCATAATTCATTGGATTTTTCTGTTTTTCAGTGTATGCAAGCTAGAAATTGTCTGTGTTTAATCAAGGGAAATATGTAAAAAAGTCACAGTGACCCACAGAGATAACTACACAGATAGATAACTACATATTGGGTGTGGGTCTGAGAGAATTTTTGTACAAATATGTTTGAATACATGAATTAAAGCAGCAAAAAGGCACAAAACCAACTAATCTTGGTTATTAATATAATGGCTTGAGGCCCCAGCTTCTGCTGCTTCTCTGTTGAAGTTTTCCTATTTCTGCAAATGCAGAACACAAGAAGAGCCCAGTCAGGGTCAAACCTTGAAGCACATCAAAGCAGGGCTCTGTGGAGTGGAAATACGGAGTCTGCTTTAAAAACAGCACTGGCCAATATCCTCTGCCTTCCTGTGGTGGTGCATTGCCCCTACCCCTTTACATAAAATATACCTCACCACAATGCCTGAATTTTACACAAAATACAAGTTTTAGGGGTTTTTCCTTGCTTGTGTGGCAGCAACAGGACAGTAGTTCTAAATTTACTTGGGCTGTGTAATTTCCACTGCACAGCTGTCCTGTGTGAAACTGCTCAAGGTACAAGCTGTAGAAGGGCCATAACCCTAGACACCTGAGATATACTGCAGCTAAAATGGATAATATCTTGAAGTGTTTTTAAAAAGTTGAATTCCTGGAGTCAGAGAAATGAAAAAACCCTGTTTCTCCGGGCGTGAGGTTTTCCCTCTGTTATCAGTCCCACACCAGAAAAGAAGGACTCACAAGTGCAGCTTCTGTTTCTCGTGTTGTTTGATAAGTTCTTATCTCAATTTCTGTGTGCCTCTTCTGCCTGAGCTTAGCACTGCCAGAATCACTGCAGAATGGTCACAAGACCTTGAGCACAGAATGTTTTAAAGACTTTTTACCCAATTAACAGTTCCAACACAGGATATTTTCAACAATGCACCAATAACTATTAATCCTAGTTAACACATTTCTTCTACCTCAAACCTATCCTACCAATCCCTCAGTGCCACCACCACAGCAGGAATGGAGGAGAAGGAGAAGAAGGAAAGACCCAGGGCCACCACCCTGAACCCTCCATGTTTGTCCCCATTCACCTCCATTCTACAAAACCCAAAACTCTGATTTTTCACCCTGTGATAAACTAACTCCAGTCTGTCTCACATTCTCTATGCTTGCAGTTCATCTAAAAGTTTTGGGAACTTTTTCCAGGGGCACAGATCAAAGGCTGTGTCTCCCTGGGATGTTGGGGGGGGGGGCCCAGCCCCCCATGAGCAACAGGAAAATTTCCCAGCTTTCCTGGACTCCAACAAGATAAACAGCCCCCTTCATCTCAAAGTGTTTCAAAATCAATGTCTCTCCCTCTTGACATCATAAAAAGTATTCCTTTAATTCAAAACTGAATGCTTGCTGTGGGTGGTCAAGTAAGGGCACAAGATTCTTTTCCTTCTGGTTTGTATTTTCTACCATTTTCCAGTGGGACAGGGAGAAAACAAATAAATAAATTACCAAGGACAACAACCAAGTAACACGAAAATCAGGGCTGTCACTGTGTTTTACTGCCTTTTCCTCCCCCCAGCCACACCCCAGCGAGCTCAGGGGACAGCCCAGGACTCCCTTGTGGTCCACCGCAAACCCATTTAATGCAGTTAATGGTTAATTTAAAGGTTTCTCTTTACCCCTACAGGCTGCAAACACCTGGGGGTGCTTTTCCAACAGCCTCCATGCCACCTGCAACAAAAACTCCCTTCCCAAAAGTGCTCCCGCCGGGCAGGGCTGGGGAATGTGGCAGGCTGTGACACCAGGAGGGTACAAGGAATTCCGTGTCCCCTGGGAATTCCAAACCACGAGGCCCCAGCAGCTGTCAGTGCACTTTTGGATGCTCTGAAGAAAGCTGGACCTAATGAGATTTTTGCTGTGGTTTGTGTGATGCACGAGCTGAGAGAAACTGCAGGAGCTGTGAAGCTCTGGAAAGGATGCCAGGAATTCCTGGCATTGGGAGCACCTCTGTCCTGTCCCAGGTTAAGCTCAGAAGATGTCCTATCTGTGTGAAAACTGTGCAAAGAATGTTTTGACCTTGTCACAACTTTCCCTGCCAGAACCTGCAAGGAGTGTATCATCATCTGGAGAGAGGAAAAAAAAAATTAATTTAAAAAATGGTGCTAAAAAATAGTTCCTGGTCTGGACCTGGCTTTCTCCCAGGCAGAATGAGTTCAGGTCTGTCAGCACCTGCTCAAGGAGACATGTCCATGCCAACCTTCAGCCAATATAATGACTGTGTTGCCTTGGCTGGGAAAGTGCAGAACAGGAGCTGAGCTGAGCAGAGCCTTGCTCTGCCCCTGGCAAGAACAGGCAAGGCCCATGTGAAGGAAGGAAAATGCAGCTTAATTTTGCCTTTCCAGTGATAGTGAGCCTCAGGTTAAATGGTTCCTGCAGGCATCTGGGCAGCTGTTTTCTTGCCAGGGCCACAATTCTTGGCTTTTTCAGCTATAACCAAAAAAGTATTAGTGCAGCGTTAAAAAGGGAGGATTTTCAAATTAAATTTCAAGGTCAGGTTTGCAGATATAGGAGGTTTTCAACAACACAGCTGTGGTAAATAATTCTTTCACCAGCAAGAACCACAGCAGGAAGGTGAATCCTTCACCACCATACTCTGGTAAATCAAAATAGTTACAAAAAATAACTGCTTGTTTTGGACTGTATTTTATTCCGTTGGGTTTTTTTACATGTATGTATATGTATACATGCATGTGTATATATATATTTATGTATAAAAATATGTATACAAATATGTGTAAATATATGTATACAAATATGTGTATAAATATGTATATAAATATATCTATAAAGAAAAGAGACATGGGAATCTATTTAATTGAAAATATTGGTTTTGGCTTAGCTAAATAGGACCCGCTTGCACCTCTGTGCATAGAAACACCATAATAGACAACTTTTGTGATGATTTTAGATCTTGATAATTTGGACAAAAAAACTGGTAGGACCCTTTATTATCCTCCCAAAGTATGCTGTGGTATGACAAGGATATCTTTTGGAATACTATTAAAGGCAAAGAATTTATTGAATATACTTGTATATGCTTTCTGTGTACAGAGTGTGAAAAATTCAGTCAGGGCAGCTTCAAGCTCAAAGCTCAAGGTGTAAATTTTCTGTGTTCATCTGCAAAACCTTGGAAATCATGGGATTTTTTTCAGGATACAGATATATTTCTAAAGCTATCTATAATTTTTTGATGCCAAAAGTTTCTTTTTACCTTCCAAGAAGATGTCTTGAAGGATGAAGAACAAACAATGGGTCAAGAACAGGAAGGCCCAGGAACGTAAGGATAGATAGCTGTATTGCCAAATATAAATACATGTATATGTACATAAAAGCACACTTTTAAATTTATTTTTTATTTTAACTCTTTAGGGAATGGTAGTGCCTATTTGTAAACTTCTTCATAGCCTCAGCCAAACCAGAACTCAGAATAAATTAGCAGTGTTAAGACAGAACACAAGATTTATGGCACTTTGTTCTCAGTGAATTCTAATGCTCCCAGGTTGATCTGAACTCCTGTGTCACAACCCAGACCTCTGAAAATGGTAAGAAATCCCTGAGACAGATTAATTTTTTGTCCCTAGGTCTGTGCAGAGCACAAACTCCTAAACAAAAACTTCCCAATCTCTGAACCTGCAGAGGGCCTCTTTATGCAGGTGATATTTTTTTTTCTCTCCTCCCCTTCTTTTAAGCACCACAGCCCTTAGGCTAATCTGGCACATGAAATTTCTCCAACACTCCAGAGTAAAACCAGTTTACCATGACCCAGATTAAAACACACACAGTGGGTCCCTTGCAGCTGGAAGGATTTTGCCAATGCTGCTCCTTGTAGGATCTTAAAGATGCCCATCAGCTGAGCTGCATCTCTTGGCTGGCTTTTGCATTTTTTAACACAGAAACAAACAAACAAAATAAAAGGTATGCAGGAGGCTTAGGAACTCCAAAAAGATCGCTGAGGATTGTTGAGGATATTTGTATTTCTTTTC
Source organism: Erpornis zantholeuca (assembly GCA_013400515.1). Lineage (NCBI taxonomy): Eukaryota > Metazoa > Chordata > Aves > Passeriformes > Timaliidae > Erpornis > Erpornis zantholeuca. Next base: position 33,213 of record VZTN01032871.1, on the reverse strand, counting down.
ACCTAAAATGAAACCTCCCCAGGGCGAATTGATCTAGAGTAATTTAGGAACCCTGATAATTTCAAGCAGGGCTCTTGCTAACAGCCTGGTTCAGGGAATATCAGGGTGTCCTGTGAAATGCTTTATCTGGCCTCTCACGAAGGTTTTTCAGCCCTCAGCATGCTTCATACACTCAGCTGGAGATTGTTTTTGGTCATTATTGCAGAGCTAGTTGGGGGGAACACCAGTCTCCAGCGCAGGCCTGCCCTACGTATTTATGTCTCTTTTGGAGGCATTTCTTTTCCTTGGCAGCTGGGGTTTGATGAACTGTGTTTTCTCCTTCACCCAGCACGCAATTTCCAGTCAAGTGCTCAGCATTTCATTTCTGTAGGCTGCTAGCCAACCTTTCCAGCCCAGGGTTTGGGGGGTGGGTTGTCTTAGGGCCTCACGAGGATGCTCAGCTCTTGGATGTCGTCAGATGACCTCTGAAATTTAACAGGGTGTTTGAGTGGTTTTCCAAGCGGTGGGTTACAAAATCCTCAGCAAAAAAACTTCAACCGAGTCAACTTTGACACCAGTTCCAGGTCAGCAAGGTAGGGTCATGCCAGTCTGTGCAGCAGGTTTTAATTTTTCACTGTTTCCCCAGGTTTTCTCCTGTTTGGAAGGTTTAAGGCCTGCCACAGTGGCCTGGAAGCAGGAGTGGAATTTCAGAGGAGGAGTTGATGTGATGCTGAAAATGCCATGCAGCTCTTCAAGGCTCAAACCATGGTACAGCTGCTTTTAAGCTGGAATATTCTTCCATTCCCCAGCTTCCTCTGGCATAAAGCTTCTGTTTATTCACATCCTTAATGTTTTTTTCACTTGTTTTCAACCCATTTAGCCACTGTCATTCATGAGTAACCTTGGGATGTATTTCTTGCTTTAGAAGCGAAAAAATAAAATAATTCATGTCTGCACTCAGGAATACAGGCACGGACAGAATTTAAAGGTGTTGCCAAAAAGTCTGTTTGCAGTTGGGAGAAATAGTCTTACTTCACGCTCATTCCTACTCCATCCACCAGTTTCTGTCTGGAGTATCAGCTGCAGGAAGTGAATACAGGTAAAATCAGCAGTATTATGAAGTTTACAATCAATACTAATCACCTTTGTTCTGTGTCAACCCAAAATCAACGAGCATTAGAAAAATATGCTGGGCTTTCTGGGGGTCTATGGCACACAAAATACAGAAAAGGGAAAAGTGAAGAAGAAAGAAAAAGAGAATGAAAATTGAAAGAATAAGAAGGAAGAATAAAACCTAAGTTTTTTTCTGAGGCTGAGGGAAGGGAAGGGAAGATCACATTCAAGAAGGAAGAAAAGTTTTTCAAACTTGATTCAGAAAGATGAATAGGTAAGTATAAAGTGTAAAGTACTGTATATTTAATAAAAGCAATTAATAATATTTTTTAAAAAAAAGAAAAAAATAATAGAACCAAATCAAAAGGCTAGAAAGAATAGATAAACAAAACCTAAAGTGACTTCAAAACCTGCAAAGCTCCCACCCACATCCAGCCACTTGGCCATACTCCCTAGGTCATTTTCGTTCTTTGCCCTGCCATGAATACATAAGGCATTAACTATTTCCTTCCCTGTTAGGAGTTTCCATTGACCACTGATTATTTATTACACATTAATTCTTCCAGGGCACAGGTATTCTGAATGGTATCAGAATGGTTTAGCTCCCAGGAAAACAATGATAGAGGAATACAGAGGAATACAGCACTCAGATGATGAACAAAAAAGTCTTTTAGGCATAAAGCAAGAAAGGATGGAATTTGATACATTAACCATACTAAATCATCTCTTGGGAGAGGACAAGTGCATTTCCAGAGCTGGTGAGACTCTCAGAGGGCATTGCAGCCTCATCATGAACTGTCCTTTAGGAGAACTGGGGGAGGGACACCAGAGATGTGTTCAGAGTCCTCCAGAAATGGGCTGCAAGGCCTCTAATAATGTTCCAAAGATGTAATCTAGTGAGATGGGAAGGGAAAAAAAAAAAAAAAAAAGACAACATCCAAACCCAGGGCTCTGCAAATTCAGCCAAGCAATGGTAGGTTTGTGAGATATCATCACTTCCAGCATCTGGAGAAGGAGTGAGGTGCAAAGGCATGTAACAGGCATTGCAGAAGGGGAGGAAATGGGATTTTGGTCCTTAGTGCTTTTCTGGGTACTGTCACAGGGAGAGGTCTGCTCTCAGCACTTGGTGAAGCTCTTTCCGAGTCCCAGGGGCCAAGCTGAATTCCAGCAGGCACTGAGGTAATGAGAGAGAGCAGAAAATGTCTTGGAAAAGCAACGTGTTCAGTGTGCACTGCTGTTCCCCCAGCACTGCCCCTGGACATCTTTACACCTTGCAACAAATTATTCCTCTTACACATGCCCTCAATTTTCCTGTGCATCTCAGGCAACAAAACCTTCCTTGGTCTTTGCTTCTAGACCAAGCCCTCTTGCCCACCTCCACAGAACCATAGCATCCTCCACAGAAGTTCACATTCTGATTCCAGGTGAATTAGATTTCCAACTCTCCTGCTGTCTGGGACTGACTTTATAATGTATCTCACACTGCTTACTCTGTGCTCAAAAGATGAATCTCATGCTTTTCTGTGCTTTTAAACTGAAGCTGAGAGGAGAGAGAAAGAGAAAAAAAAAAAAAAAAACAGCCAGAGGAACTTTTTCAAGCAGTTCTGTGCTTCAAAGGCACTACTCCTCTCTGTTGTTCTTCTGCTGTGGGGACTGAGAGCTGCTGCTGCAGAGAGCAGGAGGAAGCACTTTGCTTTCCAGTTAACTCTTACCTCTGTTTCTTCAAAAAAAAAAGAGAGACTGAGTTTTCTTGAGACTTTAGTTTCTTCTTTTTCTCTTCTAAACTTGTTCAAAACACCAGAACATCAAACCTTCACCAGGAGAATTTTCACCAGCCTGCAGGGGGGTCCCCCACACCGACCCAGCTCCGGGGAGGAGAGAGACCACACTCAAAATAACCTCAAATTCTTCCAGGTTTCTCTCTACAGCTAGAGATTTTATTATTTACCATTATTATTATTTTCTTATGTGTTTGTTAAAGAAATATGGTTTTTTTCCTCTTCACTTTCCTCTGAAGAAGTATTTCTTCTCCCAGACCTGCTTGGGGAGGGGTAACCACAACCTGCTTTCCATCAGGGGATATTTTTCTCTAAATTTCTCTCAAAACAGGATCCCCTGCCACGAACCAAAGCAGCCCACACTGTTTGGTGGTGCAGTTTTGGCTTTATGCAGGTGGTAGAGATAAACCTGCTCAGGGCCATTTGCTCTGCCTGCCCAGGTGAGAGGGTGAGAGGCAGGAACCTGGCGTGGCCAGGTCTTGGCATTCCACAGAGCTCATGCTGCTCAGTCTGAGTTTCTAAATGGATTTCACATCTTGTGTGGGCTCACAAAACTTGGTGAAGCTGATTGCAGAGTCAGAGGATGGTAAAGCTCTCTCTGTGAGCTCTCTCATCTCCTACAGGGGTAACCACCCTACGCAAAGTACTCACAATAATAAAAAACCACCACAAGTAGTTAAAAGTAGTTAAAAACCTACCCTATACCTCATGCTACAACTCATAACATACCATCCTGGATCTTAAAAACCAAGTCCTTTAAAAACATAATACCCCTCAAAAAAATTGAATCTAATAATAAAACTAATGTTAAAAACAACCTCATCAACCCCTTACCCAAAAAACATAGCATTAAATAAGTGTACCATATCCCTTACCGTACACCAACAACTAAAAACATAAAACAATACAATGAATTGTTGAAAACCACCTTAAAAACATTAAATAAAAAAACTTACAAAAATTAAAAAAAAAATCCAACAAAAACCACCTAATTAGTTAACACCCAAAATTCCATCCATAAAACTAGTCCAACCCAATCTAAGTCTCTACATACAGCAGCATAACTACTCACCTTTTCTTACTCCCAACCCCACCCAACCCTCCTCCTGTCAGGGGATGGAAGGAGAAGGGAATCAAAAGTATTGGAGTCCAGGAAAGCTTGAGAGCTTCTCCTGCCCCTCTGGGGATCTTTTTTGTCNCTTCTTCTTCTTCTTCTCTTTCTTTCTTCCCTGGCACAAGTTCCTGTGGTTTGTTGGTTGGTGGAGGGAATTTAAAGTAGAAGAGACATATCAATAAAATTGATATACACTGGTGATGGGAACAAAATAAAATACATAAAACTTCCTAACTGGTTGATAGTAGATATAAAAGCTACCTGCTTCTGGTGGCCATTGCATTCTGCCCTTGTTTTCTTGGAGGCCACAGCACAACTTGTGCCTCTGAAACTTGGATAAGAAAAAATAAACAAACCTTGAAACAGCAGAAAGAAGATTTGTTTCATCTTTCCAGGACATGGGACATTGAAATAAGGAAGACAGCTGGGCCAGAGGCCATCGGGGTCTCCAGCACCCTGACAGGAAGAGCAAAAATCAAGAAAAATGGATCAAAATAAAGCAAGTTTAACGAACAAGGCAAATCTGCACACACGGGCCAAGCAAAGATATTTTTTTTTTGCTATCCCAGTTCCCATACAAGTGTAGATTTGTGTTCCTATAAAGCATAGAAATGATGCTGCAGGAAGAAATTCTACTTTTTATCTCCCCCGTAATCCCAGTGTGGAGAAACAGGAGTTAAAAAGGAACACAGATGAGGAGCACTTTGATTAAATGTTATAGTAATGTTTTTTTCCCTAACTCACGAGTTGCAAGAAACAAAGCTTTTCTTATGACCAGTTTGAAATGGCCCTTAAAGAAGACACTTTTGATATTTAGGAAGAATCAGGAACATCAGAAAACGAATTCTGCAAATACTAGTAGCTGTCTGTTCAGAATTCGAGCTCCTTAAGTAAAAGAGACATTTCTTCGCTGAACATGTTTTTCCTGTCAAACTTACTTAAAAAAATTATCTTTTTTTTCTTTTGTTTCCTTCCAAAGCGCAGTGAGACACCACAATAGGTCTTCTTTAAACAGATTCTTATTTTATTAAGGATAATGAAAGGTTTAGTTCATCTTCTAAGCACGGCACCGTCATTCTGGCGACTGTGTAAACAGATATTTTAAGTGCAGATTAAGAATTACATTATTGCATTCTCTACACAGAGAAGTGCTTGGTTTAGAAGTGAAGATAATTATCTACAAATATTAGGGAAACGGTGCCAAAAGAACCTCAGTGAATTGTTGAATAATTCCTTGAATAAAATACTGAAAACCACATTTAATCTCCTTTAAAGAGGAGAATTGAATTTTTTTAATTTTTTCTGTGGTAAAAGACTGGAGAACTGTGGTTGCTAAAACAAGAGAATCTTAAATATTACTTGATTACAATCTGAAACAGCACATGCAGGGGTTGATAAAAGAGGTTCCCTGACTCTGAAGCAAAGACAGGAATAATTGTCTGGCAGTTGGCGATAGAAAAAATTAAATTTAAATGTAAATTACAAGTGAGAATAGTTAACTACTAACACGACCTATCAAAGGGGGTTTTGGGGGTTTTTAAACAGAGAACAAAGTTTTCTTCAGAGTTTTGCTTTTTGCAGGGATTGATGACTTCATGGAAAGACTTTTGAAAAACGTCCATTCCTTTTCTCCAGATTTGAACTTTCTTTACGGGAATGCCTCATATTATTCTTCTTTTGCAATAAAAAATGTTATCAGATAAAGATTAGGTGCTTAACACCCAATCCCCATCCTATTGTATTTAAGATGGGTTGAAACTTCCTTTTGTACAGCAATTTGAGTCTTTCAGGTCTCAATCTCACCTGAAGAAAACTGAACTCAGATATTTCATTCAAGCTTTCTTCCAAGGGAATTTTTTGTTTCCCAGCTAGCTGTAATCTCAATCACCTGGAATTGCTCCCTCAAGGACAGGTCACTTCCTAAAACACAGGATAAAGTTCAGCTGGAGATTTTTAGATTTGAGGTGGGAAAAAAAGATGAAACTCTTTGATGCTGTGAGTATGGTGGAAGACACATTAATGCATTTCCATGCAGCTGAAAAAGATAAATCTTTTTATTGCATTTCTGTGTGTTCCTAGAACAGTATCAGAACTCAGGTGAGCTGGCACTTTGGCAATTCTTTGATTATAAAACTAAACATAAGCATAATTTTTTCCCCGACCAAATGAACAGGTATGGTTTCATGGACTTGCGTTGCAGATAAATTTGACTTTCAGAAATTAAGACTTTTAGCATAGTAACATGGCATTACTCCTGCAGATATTCTGGAATGTGGATTACCTTCAGGGGTGGAAAAACCTCCAAGGAACTTTATGTTTCAAATTTTAGCCTTAGCTAAATAAAAATATATTCAAGAAAAAAAATAAAGAAAGGCAGCCCTTTCAGGAGGAGGTTTGGTGAGCTGGATGAAGTATCATGAAATCCAGTAGGCACTTGAAGATTGACCACTATTGCAGATATTTGAGGTAGAAATTCCCTGGCTACTTAGGGACTAAGCTACAGCACATTCCTTAAAACTCTGAATTGCTAAATCCACCAAACTGTGTTTAAGCTGCTACGGACAATATCTTTTAAGAAATAACCTAGCAACATATTTTTTTGTGTGGTATATTTTGAGAGTTTTTCTCTCTCCTTTCTCTCTCTGGTTTCCTCAGCGTATATGTGATTTGTCTTTGGAGGGAATATACGGGGAAAGAGATTACGATGCCATATTGCCTGAATTAAAAATTCAGAGCTGTAATTGTGCTGAGGCCATGTGGCCCATGGGAATGCTTGGAGATGCTGCTCTCAGTGGCAGCAGAAAACCTAAGATTACTGAGTTTCGAGCAGCTTCCCTGCCTGCACTGTCAATTATAAAATATGTGCATTTTAATGGACATATCTCGGTTGCCTGGCACCCTTTGAAGGCATCCCACCTGCTCTTCACCAACACAGCAGTGTCCTTTGCTGCACTGGAAGCATCTGACTGCTCTGTTTTGGTTTCTTGACCTTGGAAGAATTAAAAAAGCATCGTGAGGAAAATTGGAGGAAAGAAATGAGGAAGCCTTGTTTGCTTGCAAAAAGGCCCGATCCTTTCACAATTTTGTGAGATTTTTTTGAAAATCGAAAGAAAATTATGCATTTTGCAAGTGATCTGGACTAATTAGGGTGAAGATTAAAGAAAATGTAGGACAAGTAGCACCTGTAGGTAGTGCTTTGGACAAGTTAAGGTCACTGTCCTCTGTGCACGGGGACTATAAAATTTGATCTCATTACCCAAAGTGGTTCTGGTCTCGGGGATGTTTTTTTTTATCTTTTCCAATGTGTTGTGTTGTTTTTCATGAACAGTCTATGTTTTAGGTTCATTTTGTCGTGGGGGCTTTTGTATTGTTTTAGTTGGTTTTTATTTCAATTCTTATTTATTTATTTATTATTTTCCTCCAAACCAGGATGGGTTAATCAATGTTCAAGCTACTTAGTTCATATTTAAGCTTCATCAAAGCCTTCTCCTGTTGGTTCACCTTAATTCAGTTGGCTCCCCCTGTTAAATTGCATTGATTTTAAGCCAAATCTTGCTTAATCTGCTGGAAAATGTTTGCATGCACATGAAAGGATGGAATGCCATGAAGGTAGGAATATGAATGGGAAAGAAGAGTTGCAGAATAACTATTTGATCACAGCTGTCTACCCGATTTTACTCCAAGATCAGTTAAAAGACATTTTTATGGAGTATGTTGTTTTGCTGTTGCCTTCTGGTCCATACCTCACACGTCTTTAAACAACAATAAAAATCCTCCCCTTTTTAGGACACTGTAGGTGAGTTTAAGTCAGGAACACTTTAATTCCTCTTGATAAAAGCTTCACCGAAGGAGACATTAGCAGGCATGAAGGCTTTAATTTAGAAAGTGCAAAGTTTTGCTGTACAATTCCTGCTCTGAAGATCTGTGATGTGCTGAAGAAGAGTTTCATACAAAATCTGCTGATGTGTAGAATGTTCACTCATTCGAGAGAAAACTGGAACCAGGAGCTCATTCCCCCTTCCTGTGAGTCCCTAATCCTTAGATCAGTGTTTTGCAGGCACAAACAGAGATATTTAGGGAGCTAATTTCATCCATTTCTTTGTTGCCTTTCCCTGGTCTTGAAATTAAAACTAAAACATGGCTGATGGGGAAAAGGGGATTTTATTTTGGCATTTATTTCAGGATCTTTGGGTGCAGCACTTGGTCCGGGTGGAATGCCCCGAAAATGCATGCACACTGTCACACCGAAGTACACACAATGATAGACCTTGCAAAATTAACATATTTATCAAAGATTCCCCAGTGAGAGGCTGGAGTGAAGCCCTCGTTGTGAGGAACCTTCCCCCTGGCTGGGCCTGGCTGAGGTTCCCAAATGTGTTCTGGAGAGGCCCTTGGTGTCTGGGGCTCCCAGGATGTTTGCTCTCCTGGTTTAACGGTGCCGTGGGGCTGAGCTGAGTTATCAGCCTTGGGAAGGTACAAGTGTGGGGGCTAAAAGCACTGAGAGTACATGAAACTACATAAAAGGGTATGTAAGAGGGATATAAAAGAAAAAGCAAAAAATCATTCTGGCATCATCTGCATTTTGCCATAACTGACTCATCAGCTCTTCTTTGTTTCAAAAGGCCCTCTTCTGTAAAAATTTGCAGAGATTTGGCACTTTTATAGGCCACTTTTCCTTAAAAGTCTGTCCTAAAGAATCTTGAGTCCCATTTCTTATCAGCACCCAGTCAGAAGAAGTCACTTGGTTTGTTCTGAGGGCACACATTTCTGTTAGCGTCACTTTCCCTTTCTAATCTCAATTTGGTGATCTGCTTTGCTAATCATGACCATTGTAATGTGACTTTGGTCAATTTACACTTCAATGAGACAATTATCTAGGTTAATGCCTGTGCTTAACTCCTTAAACAGCTAGTTCTTTAAATGTCACTTTATGCTCAATGGGATGTTGCAGATGGATTGCAGATAAATCTCTGACTTGCTGACATTTATGTAAGAACATTTTAAGAAAGTAAGGACCTCTCTCCTAGAGAGAAGCACAGATAGAAGAGAAAGCCTGATAACATTTCCCACAAAAATTTTTGTCTAAGCAAGAGAGAATTGTAGAGAAGTCAGAGAATTTTACCACTCAGTTTTTTTTCCATCCACTGGCATTTCCAACTGTGCCACCGATTCCCATTAGGAAAGGGATCCTGCAGCTGGAGAGGTGAGACTATTCCACAGGTGTTGAAGAGGGAAGAGACTAGGACTGGAACAGCCTGGATGCATCTGTGGACAAGTGAAAGGAAAATTAAGAAAACAAAGGTGACAGGCAAGATAAGGATGCTGTAGGCCACTCCTGGTTGCAAAAGAAATGAGTTTTCAGCAGATGAGCAGGACCTGCTTTGGAAATGAGCCTGGGGGCTGTAAAGTGGGTTTCATTTTTGCTTCATTAAAATGTCCCTCTTTTATTCTCCTTCTTCTTTTTTTTCCTCTTTTTTTTTTTTTTTTTTTTTTTGTTAGAAAGGAGATTTTCTGTAAATGCTTAAATTTGTGTCAGCAAAAGGCAAAACAGACTGGTTTGTGCCTGATCAGAAGGGGAAATTCTAACCCATGCAGGGGGAATCGAGTGCCCTGGGTGGCCTAAAGCAATTACAGAGAATTGTGGCTGGCACTGCAAAGGAGTGGAATCTGTAACTGAATTTAAAGGCCTCTCAGTCAAACTTATCCAGTGCTAACAATATNTATTTTATTTTACTTTTGGTTTCACAGTTGACCCCCAAATTAAACCCAGAACTTGTAGCACTGTTTTGCCTACCCTACCCTCCATGAGCTCTCTGTTAAATGTGACCAAAGGGTACAACACAACTGAGCCATCACTGCCTGGGTGTATCATATGAGGTTGATTTTGGACACCTAGAGACTAAAATTACAACTACAATTGGTTTTCCTTGGAATTATTAGGAAAGGCTAGTAATACCCTCACAGTCTTTTGATAATGTGCTTAGTGTTTTCAACGTGTGATGTTGGTAAAATCTGCAGAGGAATAAAATACATATGTAAGTAAAACCCTTTTAAATCTTAGGAGTATTTTATTTAGTTCGTTCTAACAGAGGTGTCCTTATCTGTGCTTTATTTTCTACCTGCTGCACATCAGAAGCTGGTTCCTTTACTTTTGGAGCACATTTAAAAATCCACACAACACAGACCCATCATTTCAGCGTTTTTGGGACACTTTGAAAAGGCAGCTATGTCTTGAGACAGAAAGGATATCTGCCTAGCCAAGGATTTTGTAAGTAATTTCGTAATTCAAAACAAACAAACAAAGAAAAGGTAGGTCAATAAATGTAAACTGAATTTGAGAGACACTAAAGAGAATAATGAAGTAACAGGCAGGACTGCTCAGATAACACAAAGTGTTGTGGTTCTGTGTGGCCGTGAATCCACACCAAGTTGCTCATGTTGCTTTCTAAGTTCTCTTAGAAAGTTCTCTTCTCTGAAGACACAAGCACCAGCTGCATGCCGTGCCAGATGTGAGCTCGGAAACGCCAGCAGGGACAACACCTTCGCTGTGTCACTCACATCCCAGGTGAGCTGGGGATAACTCTCTGCAGAGGCCCTGGCAAACACACCTCTGGAGCTCTTTGATCTCATCACAGAGAGCGAGGTGTGTCCACAGATCCTTCTGAGGGCGAGATTTAGTTAATTGCTCTTGCACAACTTCTGGTTTGTCCACCGCGTGGCAAGCAGTTGTTTCCACGCCTGGAGTGTCACCTGTCGTGTCTCCAGCTCTTTCAGCACTTACACAGTGCTGTGACCATGGGACTCATTAAACTTCTGCCATGTGATACCACGGAGCTGATATCTCAAAACAATTAGCCTGACGTTGATTTGAGATAATCCGACTCAGTTGATGTTTTCTTTGTGCTTTCTGTAGGGACAGACAGGGCCTGGCTCGCTGTGCTCATTGTGCTGCCTCCTGCTCTCAGTCACTCGCAAAAACCTCGTGTAGTAACACTCTTGACTCAAAATAAATTCGGCAGCTGTGACTCAAAAAGAAGAATCTCGCTCCTGGCACGCGACTTCAGAAGGGAGAAGAAATTCTGTTATGGCAGTGGGTTTTTTCTGGTAATACCACGAGTTTAACTTCTTCAGAATCAGAAGTGCAAACCCAGATTCCAAGGAAAAGCGGTTTCGGAAGGGTAATTCCACAGGGGAGTAGTTGGAAGGGGCTGAATGAAACTCTGCCTCCTTCCCTGGCCACTAGAAAAGGAGTGAACAAAGGGTATTAGAGCCAAGAAAAGCACTGTAAAATGGTTCAGACTCCCTGCTCTTTCAGTGCGTCGGGGTTAGTGGCTTAGCAAGAGCCTAAGCTGAATTTCACATCCCAGGGACCACATTTATAAACCTGCCATGTGCCATCTTATGTGAGTTTCTCCAATACCCCCCTGAAATTTCTCTCACTAGATGCCAGTGTTTTCCACCCTCCTGGGGGAACCCTCATAAAAAGACAAAAGAAGAAGCTGTTGCCTTCACAATGGTGGTCATTTGTAAACGGGTGAAGCCCAAATGAAGAGCTGTTATTAATTCTTCTGCTGCAAAGCAGGGTGTAATGGCAAAGATAAACTCCAATTATGAACCCCCTTTATAAGTGACTGCAGAGGAACACGACAGTAATGTGTTCTTGACTACCTGTCATATAAAATGAGAAGCTCTTGAGCAGATGCTGCCTGTAATTCTCATTTAGGGCAGCAACGTAGAAACTTTTTGTATCATCATGCCTACTTTCTTCAGATTATTAAGAATCAAACAAGCTTTCAGCCCTAAGAGGTTGAAGAAAAATCAAATTGGTTGTGTGCTGCAAGAATGGGCCAGAGTGGGGGTGGAAAGTGAGGTTTCACATCCAGTTTGCCCTAATATATATTGTTAGGCAATTGTTGGAAGAGAAAGTTGATGTTAGCAAAGATACCCTTAAATTTGGGTGCTTTTGGTTATTGGAACATCCAAAAGGCATTAGGCACACGGAGTTTACAGCAGGTGGACAAGAAAGCAAATTTAAAAGATACCAGATTTTCCATGGTAAAGAAACTTGCATAACAATGATAAAAAGGTACAAAACCAAAAATCTCTGATAATATAATAGGTGATATAATTTTTATTAATTTTTTATTGTCTGATTAAGAGGAAATGTAGTTCAGATAGCCTTATGCCAATAATGATGTTCAAGGAACAAGATTCTGCCACTAATAAATAAGCTCTGCAACCACAGAGAGTTCATCTCCAAGTGTTTTTGACCTAGGATTTGTCTCTTGCAAATGGGCCTGCAGCTGAGCTCTCATGTGATTTAATTTCTGCAGAAATCATGATCCTCTTTCAGTCTACATTTTTAAACCTGACAGGTACTGGTATGCACGATTTAATTTCTGAAAATTGAAGAAGTGGAAAGTATGCTAATTTCATAGATGACTCTTTTGAACTGAGTAACTTAAAAAGTTGTTCAGCAACCCACGACTTTTTCTCCTCTCTCACTGCAGATTGTTATTACCTTCAGCAGTGACAAAACATTTCGTTGGCAGCGGTTTTGTTAGCATTGGGGTGAGCTGAACATCAACAGCAATTTGCATGCTTACATAACTACATTTACAAGGAAAGTCTGGCTGTCTGAGTCTCATAATAAACCTGGCAGCATGGTACCTACTGTCTTTGAAGAGGCAGAGGCTTTGGAAGTGACTGCAACAGGACCTGTATTTTGTATGTGCAGTCGGACCGCGAGCTGGCAGCGGAGCTCCCTTAAAACCTTTGGGCACCACCTGGAGAGAGTTTCTCTGAGGAAACCCCTTGTAGGGTCTCTGTTCCAAAAGTGAGAGGCAGAAAACTCATCACAGATTGTGCTGAAACTCCTCTGGAAAATCCTCCCTCTAAAACTTTGCCGGTTGGATAAGAAAGAAGCAGAGAGGCAAAGGAAACTCCTTATTTCTTCAGAGGGGGGAAAAAAAAAATTAAAAAAAATCTCCAAACCTTTCTCAGTGGCATTATTCAAGAGTTCTAGTAGAACTCAGCCACATCCTAAAGAGATCTGGTGTCTTTGTGCTGCAAGGAGCTATGAGGGGTTAGAAAAGAGGCGCTGCTGGCTTGTTGGTGCAGCTGACGTGACAAAGAGGGCTGGGACTTCCAGCACAGATTCCACTTGAAGGGGGAGTCATTCCCAGTGCCAGGAGGGAGGGCCTGAAGCCCCAGACAAATTAATTACAGTTAGTAATTAATTTAACCCTAATGTGTAGTAATCTCCTGCTGTATGCAGCACAAATGTAAATTAGCACGCAAAGCACAGCAAGAGCTGTTTGTTTACAAGACTGGAAAACGAATTGACTTTTCATCCTGTTGTGTTTCAGAACCAGTGAGATTCCAGCCTTCCCTTTTCTGCAAATCAGGTATTAAATATAACATGCCCCTAGGTATATCAATGTTCTTCTTCACCCCAGAGATAAGGGTTGCCAGAAGAACTGAGACAACTGATGCTCCATGTTTCATTTGGCAAAAGAAAATTCCCAATAACATAATATCAAAATTGTCGGAAAAATTTTAATAAAAATATTTGGGAGTTGGATTTTTTATGGTTGCTTGCTTGACTGATTTCTCAAAAATCCAATAAATGAAAAATCTTCTTCTGGAATTTGCCTACAGAAACCTTCACAAGAATTTGTGTTTCCTCATTCCCATTTTCAATGGAGTCTAGACCCAATTCTAGGCCACAAAATCCAGAAAACACTGTTTTCATGCTTTTTCGTAGAGAGAAAGTAACATAAAATGGCTCCTATTCAGCTGTCATGGGAATTGTCTTTTGTTCTAAAAGCATTAAATTTTCAGGAAAAAAATACTAAGTTTTCCGTGGAAAGTAAGCATGCTGTCTGGGGAGCAGAAATAAGATTTGAAAGTTAAATTTTCCTCTCAGACAGTTTCCATCAATACTTTTCTGTCAGTCCTCATAAAACCAAAGACACCTCGCAGTGCACTTTTATCAGATTCCATTGCTTTGATGTCCTTAAAACGCATTTCTTCAGGGTGGAGAAACGCAGAAAGGCTGGAGGGGTAAAAAATAAGAGTACGTGGCACAGAACTGGTGGCAGAGACAGGAGACTGGGAAAATGATTAGTTGAATTTACAGCTCAATTTTGTGACAACAAACTCTCAGTCAATTGGCTCGAGTAGCAGATAATAAGGTTTGGGGAATAAATTGTCTGAATTGCTGAAATTGTCACTTCACTGACATCCTTTTCCCTCTGTTTCCTGGTGTAGGGCATGTTGGAATCTCCCTGGGTCTGTCACTGCCATTCACTGCACATTTGTGCACTGATTATGATGCCTTAAATGGCTCCCTAGAAACAGAGAGCAGACAGGAATAAAGGAATAAAGGACGGATTGATTGGAAAGGCCTTCAGAGGTACACTCTGGCCTCCAGAGGCTCCTGCCTCAGTGCATCCCAACATGGACAAGGACAGCTCACGAGTTCTTCCCACTTGGATCTCAGCATCAATTGCCCAAGCAGAAGCCAGGCAAGGATGGAATTTGCCCAAGCTTGCCCCCCTGTCCCCAAGATTGTGGTTTGCAGTTGTTGGGCCTAGGAGGGTCTGGGTGTCCTTGGAGAGCTGGAGAGGCTTTGTTGTGTGTGTGTGAGCATGAGAGAACAGCACTGAACGAGCTCCAGGGAACTGCAGAGTGACACTGGGCAGGGCAGGATTGGAAAAATATAGAAGTTAAAACCTAAGGCATCAATTACATTTGCCACACCTTTCCCTCCAAGTCACACCAGACCCCCAGATCCAAACCTGGACTCCATCCTTTGTTCCTGTTGCCCTGAGGTTCGAGGGAGGGGGGAAGGAAAGAATAGAGAGCAAAACAGAGAAAGAGAAAAGAATGAATGAAAGGGAGAAACAACAAGCAAAAAAAAGCAAGAGGGAGAGAAAGAAAGGCAAGTCAAGAGCACAGGCATGGAAGAAAATGAAAGAAAGAAAGAAGGAAATAAATAAAAGGAAAGAAGAACCAAACACAGAGGGCCAAAGTGGTCCCCTGTGACTTGCTTTCAATGGAACTTCTTCAGAAAGTCATTTAGCCCAAAGGGTAAGAGCAGTAGATTCCCACAATATCTTGATGGATTGGTGTGAATGACCCATATCTTGAATTTTTCCAGTATATTTCATAAGATTTACACGCTGGGCAACCCCAAAATTAACTTTGAAGCAGACCTTAGTTTTCCCAGACTCTGAATTAGCTTCTGGCTATTTTTTTTTCCTTTTTCTGGCTAAAGATCTGCAGCCTTTGTGCTTTGCCAGCCCAGCTGGTTAGGCTTTGTTCAAATTGTTTGTACACAGCTCCATACACTAAACATGGCTTTATTCCTTTGCTGAGGACTTGGGGTGCATAAACTTAAATAAAATAAAGCTCTCACTGTCTGGTGTGAGCCCAAGTTTGAGGACCTGTCCTCCCAGCCCTGGAAGCCTGATTTGCAAAGCTGAAGTGAGTTAATGAGAGAAGGCTGCTGCCTGTGATCTGCAGAGAGCTCAGGCAGAGGAGCTGTGGCACATGTGCAGCAGCAATGAGCAGGTTTAAAGTGTGGATTAGACTCCGAGTTTGTCCTGCTTTCACTGCCTGAAATCATCCTAAAGCCAGGGAGAAAGGGGCATGGCCACTGCTTTCCATCTAGGATCTGCTCTAGCAGCAGATCAAATCCACCACTTGGCATTTGGCTCTGTCATGCCTTGTCCCCTTCCACAGCTTTGCCTCTTCTGGCAAAGTTGTGAACAACTAATTTCCAACATTTTCTCACCAGAAAAAAAAAAAATTAAAAAAAAATGGTTCATGAGCCTGACCTGATGCTTCCAGGACATGCAGGATTTGAATAAATACTCATTTCACCAACACACATTCCCCGACCAGTTGTGGAGCAGCTGTAAAGGTGAAACAAAAAAAAGGCTGGTTCTTGATGACACATCCCTGATTCAGTTGGTCTTGGAAAAAAAAAAAACCAAAAAAAAAAAGGAAAAAATAATAATAAAAAAAAAAAGCAGGAGGTTTCTTTGCCTAAACCTGCCAGTGGAAATCTGACACCGTTTGGTGGTTAGCAGTGAAACGCTTTATTAAACTTCAATCGCTCTTTGAAACTGAATGGTTTCGATTGCCACACGAAATGAAACTGCTGTCGTTTGCTGACTGCTGGGATGTTGGCTAGACAATCCATTGGAAAAGGCACTGTAGCTGCAGCCAACAGATAGAGTTGTGCTTCTAACTAAGTACGTGGCAGCAGCCTGATTTCCAGCTTAAATAAGTCCCTGCCTCTCCTACTGGGTCTCTTGTGTTCCACCTGAAAACGAAAATTCAAAAATAAATCACAAAGTTCCCAAACAAATCTTGCCTAATAACAAAACAGGAGGTGCCCATTTCCAAAAAGAAAATGCTCTCCTGCCTCTCTCTCCACATTTTTCCAGTGAAAGCTAGGCAGAACCTTCACTGCTAATGTGTAAGAATTTCTCTCGAAAAACCTATTGAAAAAGTGTAAAATATCCTCTTCAGGGAATTTTTTTTGGTCATAGACTTTTTCTTTTTGTCACAGACTTTTTTTAATGACTTTTTTTTTTCACCTGCCATGACATTACACCAATACCTGCCTACAACCAGGCACTCCAGATTAAAATAAGAGATTGATAACCACGTGCATTGAAAATGTCAGTCAGCCTGAAGGGTCACAAAGGCAGAAAACACACAAAATGCTGGATGACTGAAATAACCATGATTTTCAACAGAAGCCAAGGGCCTTGGCAAGAATTTTGGAGCCATGTCTGGCCACGCATTTGTTCAATGGGTCTGTGTGTCCAGGTGCCCTGGCCAGGGCCTGTCTGAGGTCTCAGGAGCACAGAACGCCAGGCATCTGATATGAAAGAAAACCCCAAGGTCCAACAGCTGTTAGGTGATGCCATCAAGCCCTTCAGCATCTGGAACCTCTGCTGAGGCTGGTGTGCCTGGCAGGAGGCAGAGTGGCTGGGACAGCTTCACAATTCCCTTCTCCTATACTGTCTGGGGTTTGCTGCGTTGCAAAATGCGACACTGACAGAAGCTTTATTGCAGGTCCGTGAGACAAAGACAGCAGTTTTACAGACAGCCACTGCTTTTGTCTGTGATTTGACACCAATTACAGCTTCTTGCCCTATTTTCTGCCTCTCAGACAGTTTTTGAACTGTGGCATTGTCTTATGTTCCATCTTTCCACCGCTCAGTTCCCTCATTAGTCTGTTGAATTGTGCTGAGAGCTGGAATAACTATGATGCTGCTGAGTCCTTCTTTCAGCTGCAGAAGGGCATTAAAGGACTGAAAGGGAGAGAAGCTCCTCCCAGGGAAATCTGTGCTGTGTCCCTGTCATATTCTGGTTATGTGAATGGGGAAATCCCAAACTGAAAATATATATATTTTGGACATGTGTACCACAGTAAAGGTTTGAAAGGCTTCATCTACTCTGAGAGAGAAAAACTAGAGCAAAAATAAAGAAATATCTTTTTCTTGCCATTGATATTGGTGCACCAAAGTCTGTTAAATTTTATTTTTAAATTACCATTTAAATGGGTGTTTTTTACTGATTTTAGTCCAGAGGAAACCAGTGTCTGTCAGGAGAGTTTGCTACACTGGGACAAGAAAAACATATTCCTGCAGCATGACATGTCTCCAAAACTGACCTAGCAGTATTCCATACAGGAAGCAATGAGAAGACAATAGAAGACAATGAGAGAATGCAGTCTGGGGAAGACTTTTAGGCTCTTTTCTACTCAAGAGGGTTCTAGCAGGAAACTTTGCAGCAATTGATTTGAACTCTAGTGAAGAGCACTGGAGCTCACCAGAAAAAAAAATGAGCATTTCCAGTTGATCAGGGTCATCCTGAGCCTTTAAGAAAACTTTGATTTACACACCAATTAGGCTTACAATGAATTACTGAGAATTAAAAGAATTTTTTTTTAAAAAGCAGGAGTCAGGATCACCCAGACCATGTGGGAACCTGTGTTTCCCACATACACAACTCTGGAATTAGGCTTGTCAGGAATCCCTGCTCAGTCACTTTGGAGCCAGCTCTGGGATTTGGTAGAGGCTGCTCAAGACTAAACATTTCCAGTGAAATCCTTTGGGCTCATCAATCAGCCTTTTACAGTGAAATGTTTTTCATCAGTTCAGTTCCAATCAGCTGTAATAACCTGCAAAGAGAGAGATGAAAGCCCTGCAAGTGAACAAAAAAACTACTGTCAGTATTTTTAAAATACTTAACATTAACAAATGTTGCTGGAGCACTTTTAGAAGGAAATATTGCTGCAAAGGACACGAAATCATGACTGCAGCTAAAGCAGGATGGTTGGGCTAAACGGAGTTTCATTCCCTGTTGTTGGCAGGGTGTGTGCTGATGGCTACAATTTAATTCTGGAGCCGAATCAAGGCAACTCATCAGGATGCCTCTGCTGAGTTTTGAGTATGCGTGGAGCGAGCATGTGTGCTTTCCTGAAAGCTTTTCCTAGAAGCAAAATGCGTTGCAAAGATTTACACATCTGTTGTGTCATCTTTTGACAGGGATGATGAAAACCAAGGCATAGCCCCACACAGGAATTTTGGTTGGGGGGATATGCACTGGCAGAAGGGCAGAGAAAATATTGAGAACTTCCATGTTGAATTACTAAGCAATATTTGGCAGATAGTAATTTTCAGTCGCAAATACATTTATTTTTAAAATGGCTTGAAAATTGTTCTTCTTTTTCTCTATTGACTAATAAATTGACTCTTTGTATAATAAAAATGGTGGATGAGTGGCATGTGTGAGTTCTTGAATCTTCTAATATGAACCAACAATGCAGATTTCCAAGTATTCCCTTATATTGGGGGTTTTGTTGTTATTTCTTTGATTATTCATGGTGGTAGCAGCAGTTTGGCAGTGACCTAGATAACAGCAAGAAAAGGACATTATTATGTCCAGCCTATCATTACCTGCTGATTGTTTTTCTCCACAGAGAGGAAGCTCATTTAAACATCAGCTTCAGGCTATCTTAGCAGGAATTAGGAATAGTAATTAGACACAGCCATGTGTTTTCAGCTTAAGGAATTAATTATTCGAAAACGTAGAATCAGAAAGCAACGCAAAGGCTACCTTTTTCAAAAATGTAGTGTCCTGCAGAGGAAGGAGATCACAGCTTTTGCCAAGCCCAACCATAACACCCTGGAGAAGTAATGCTCTGTGAAAACTTTGTGAGGAGGACCTGCTGAACACATCATTTCCTCCACGGTGGTGTTGTTCCCTTGCGTTTTGCATCATCATTTCCTGGTTTAATTGAGCCTGGAAATGGACCCTGGCTTTGATGGAGGACACATCTCCTAAGGTCCAACACACCATGACCAGGGCAAGCAAAGACAGCAAGAACCACTCATCTCTGCCCAACAAGGATGAAGGCATCACCTAAAGGATTTGGCAACCAGCAGAAAAGGGGCAATTGGGGAATGCTACAGGATGCTACTCACTCTCCTCCTCGTGGTGTTAGGAGGGCTACAGCCTTAACACACTTCTGTGGCTATTGCTGCAAGTTGTAAATCAGTTCCTCGTTCATATTCCCTCAGGGGAAAAATGGGCAGAGCCCTGGTGGTGGAAGGATTTCAAAGGCAGTCATGTTGGGATTTCTTCCTTCCTTGTCCTTGTGTACCAATGACCTTGAAGAGGAAATTAATATTAAATGTTCAGTACGAGACAGGAAACCACCATCCAGGTGGGCTCAAACAAATCTTCAAGTGTTGGAGATTTCCAGTGCAAGTGGAGGGCAACCTGCAAAGGAAAAACTTGTCCTCAGTCTTTCCCCCTCATGGTATTTCTTAAACTACAGTAAACAAAGCATTTGTGTGACAGGGGGGTGAAAATTTCTGTGTCCTTCAACAGCTGGTGTTACTCTTCCCAGCACGGGTTTGGTTACTTCAGCACATTTCTCCGGGCAAAATATAACAACAAAATGAATGTACAATGTATTTCTATAAACAAACACACACATGCATGAATCTGTGCATATTAGCCATGGAATATTAGCAGGAATGTCTTTCTCTCCATTAGCCCTTAACCATGCTGGGGATGAAGTGATGGATCTGACAGGAGTGCTTCAGTGCTGACCATTCCTCTGGTGCTGGAATATTTCCAGAGCAAACACTGCCAGTGAAATGGTTGCTTTGTATCCTCCCGAGGAGAAAAGACAAGGAAAGCTGTCTGTTACTTGTAAAGTATCAAACAGACAGAAACCACTACTTTTTTTCCTCCTCTTGTCTCTTCTTGCTGAGGAAAGGAAACCCATTTTCACTGAGCCCTTCTGTCTGCTAGGTCATACCACATCGGACCATAGCGCATTAATCTCCAGGATTTAGTGGCAGGATTTCCTTTCAGGATAGCTGGTAGGTCCTGAACATTTGAATAATTCCCCATTTTATTCCCTTTTCACATTTTTCCCTGCATGGCACAGCACATCCGTCTCTTCGTATCTGAAGGCAAGATCTATTTCTCACTCTGCTTTCACAGACAGAAGGCTGTGAAAATAAGAAGGTTGGCTGGAGGTGCCCCATCAACGTGGAACAAGGTCATAATTCAAAGTGATGAAGTTGAAGGCTGTTTTGCCTCACCTGGAGGAAGGAGGGAAACAGTCTGGAGGCACAAGGTTTGGGAAGACAAAGCATTCTCACACCGATGTCCCACAATTCACTGTGACTGCTTCATTCACAAAAGGAATTTTTCCTTAGTGCCACTACAAAGTGAAGGGGCAGAGAAAAGATCCAATTCCTCAGATATTTAAAGCTCAGCATTTACTGCTCAGACATTCCTACTGCCTTCTGAGTCAGACTTGCACCCATTTAGCCATGCAGGACTGACCATTATGCAGAAATTACCAGGTTCTTCAGCCTCAGGAGACTGAGAAAAAATTAGCTGCATTAGCACGTTATTTTCCCCTCTGTAATTAACTCTGCTGTGCTGACACCAAAGAACATTCCCTTGCCAAGGAAGAACAGTTCTCTAAAAATGTTTGAAAAGAGCTCAGTCCTCTTCTGCTTTGCAGTGAAATTCGGCATTTTTGCACTGCTTCTCTTCTGAACACTCCCCCTCTCGAGAGAGAGGACAAGGAGAAACCACATCTCCTGTTCACAGGCTTTCTGTGGTGCCTTAAAACATCGTGTCACCCCTCACATCGCTGCACACTGTGCTAAAACAAACAACAATATTTTGTTAGCAGAAGAATTTGAGCCATGAACCACCTCACTCCATAATCTTGGGGGGTATAGATTTGGCTGAGGGCAGACTGAATTTGCAACGAGCTCTGAAGGTAGAAAACCCGTTTCCCGACAAATTAATGCTGGCTTTTCATCCCATTGCTCAGGCGGTACTGCCATCTCGTGGTCCTCTCTCCTGCAGCTCTGCTTTGGCAGCAAAAAGCCGTGGGAAGAGCCTGCTAATCCCAGCAGAAATAGCTCAGGCTGTTAAACTGAGATCCTGCCAAATGCCTACCTGGATGCATGAGCAGGCTCTGTGTTAGGTCACCTGCCAAAGCCTGTGGGAAGAAGATTTAGGGCAGAAAAGAATTTTGCAAACACACAGAACTTACCGAACTTCCAAAAGGAACTTTACCCTGCGAAGGCAAGAGCCCAGCTGTATTTTCAAACACAGAACAAACAATAACATTGAATTACTATCTTCACCTTAAAAAAAAAAAAAAAAGAAAGAAATACAACACCCCAAACAAACAAAACCCAAACACAAAATACGAAAGCAAAAATAAAATGACAACTAAAGAGTGGTTGGATTAGGAAGGGGGCACAAAAGCAATTACAGAACTGTTGGAGCAAATGTCTTTGTGAACAGCCTGAATGACTCTTGGTTTAGCACTCTCCTCCTTCCCCACAGACCCACAAATGTGTGGTCCCCGAAGACTCCACTGCTGAGTGTTTGAAAGGCCTGGAATGCTCCTAGCAAGCTGCTGGGGGATGTGATGGAATTTGAGCTGCACGGGATCATTCCCTGGCAAAGACACCAACAGAGGGATTCCAGGGGTTTGTGAATCACCTGCTGAAATCCATGGGATGAGGAACCTGCTGGAGATTACACCTGTGCTGACGTCTCTCCCTGAGTCAAGGCTGCGTGGTGGGGAATAAACCAGCCCAGCCAGGCACAGCTGACGTATCAAGGAAGATGTGAGATTGAGATTGGGGTATCTTGATTGCCCTAAGATGCTGAAGGTGCTCTTGGATAATAGACAAATAGTCCATTAAAAAACCTTTTCATCTTCCAGGCTGGTCTGTGAGTTGTTGACATCAGAGTGTTTCTCTGTGCAAATACCATTTAAGGCTGAGACCTAATCTCTGTTAACAGATATGGTGGATAAAATTGTGCCCATACCTGACTGGTGACCCCAAACAATGTTCAATCACTCCTGGTGTTTGGGCCAATTTGTATGTGCTAAATTTTGTTTGCCATCCTCAAAAAATTTTGGACTACATCCCCATGCTTCCACCAAAGCTGATTGCTTATTTCTCATTCCTCTGAACACAGAACTCAGGTGATTTTTATTAATGACCAATATTACGGGTGATATAAACCTCATAGTTCTGCAATTCACGGAGATTTTTAGAAAGAAAAACTCCTTTCTGATTCACACTCCCCATTCCAATTAACTGAGGAGGCTTTGAAAGTTGATGGCAATGCAATGGCAAAAAAAGTGCCTGAGCTCTAGGCTTGAAACAGTATTTTGACCTGAGGGTTTGGGTTTCCTTTCTGTTTGTTGGTCAGGTGAGTGGCCATTTACTACCTTTCATGTAGCAAAAGCTTCTTTCTGAAGCACCCAGCCATCACTGCACTGAACACTTATTTTGCCACAGGTAGGAAGTCAAATGTAAGGACTCAATATCTTGCAGCAAGTGCCATCTGAGTTCTCTGTGCTCCCATGAAGAGTGTTTTTTTCAGTTTCTTATGTTTCCCTCAACAATTTGCAGATTAACTATGCATTTTCCTCTGGCTCTGAAGCAGAGAACAAGCAGTGAAGAAAAGGCAAGTCTGTAATTTCACATTGAAATGACAAGCTGCTCTGGAGCTGGGCATTTCTCATGTTTTTTCTGTTCTCACATACTTTATTCACTTCACATTGTTCCTTTTTAGGAAGTTAGGTGAGTACCCCAAAATGTGTGTGTAGACTTTTTAGTTCCATTTTGGGCCACTGCAGCCACATGAAACATCTGTGGACTTTATGAACCATCTCCTCCAGCCAGGAGTCAAATGTCAGCTACAATTAATAAGAAATACTGATCCTGGGAACCAGAAAAGGTGCTGCACCATGTCATTATTTCTAAGGCTTTTCTCAGTGAAAAAACTTTGGGTTTTTACTTTAGTACTTATACTTTTACTTTAGTACCAACTAAGAAATTAGCCTGCCTATGTGTGCTGAGCCCCAAAATGCCATCAGAAAGAGTCAGGCTCTGTCTCAAGAAGCCTGCTCATGAAAGAAAAAGCTGAGGAAACAGAAACTTTCCCCAGAAATGTGGAGAAACGTTCTGTAGCTCATGACATCCTTCATCAGGACCAAACCCAGCTGGCTCTGCAAAAACTCCAGCCTGAGTGACTCCTGTGTACATGCCTCCCTTCAAAGGATGGTGTTTTCCAGCAATGAACAATCACCAAACACAGGAGCCAGGCATCTTCACTTTGCAGGAGTGGCACTTCTCAGAGCACCTGGACGGATGCTTCAAAAGCATTCTAGCATGCCAAAATTTTACCAAGAACCCTTGTGAATGGAACCCTTGGGAGTGGGCGTTACATTTTCCTCTTGAAACTGTAAATCACAACAGTGCCTTCCCCTGGCAGGGGAGGTGATGCCACAGCTGTGCAGCCTCAGATTGCAGAAGAGCTGCTCCTATTAAAAACAAAACAAAACAAAACAAAAAAACACACCCAGGGAGTGGCTGGGGAAGAGCTGAAGTGAGTCATGGACCACAGCAAGGACCTTCCTGCCATTCAAGCCTGATGGGTCAAATGCAGGAGATAAAAAAACTCGAGGGGGAATGGAAAAATTGTTGTCATAAGGGAAAGACACACTGATCTAATTTTGTTTAGAGTTGCAAAAATAAACCCTAATTCCAGTGATAATAACAGCTATTAGTGTTTATGATGACTGAAATTTAGAGTCACTACTTCATTTGGGCATACTGGAATAAAATTAATATCTACAGTCTCTTTCTATGCCATGTGTTGAAAAGGGAGTGCTTTGTTCTCACCTGATTTTTGTATGTTCCACAGTTTTTTACCCTATGCTTTGCTGGAGGAGATGAAGGGATTGATTTACAAGACACAGCTTGCCAAGATTTGCAGAGACAAAAGAAACTGAGCTAATTATAAGTGCTTTGAAGATAATTCAAATAATTCATCAAACCGTACGCTGGGATACCAGGGAGTAACGGCAAGATGGAGATATCCAGCAAAATCCCGAGCCTGTCAGAAATGTGATGCCACACTCAGAATTCTGCTAGTGGCCCCATCTGAAGGCCATTTTGAGGATCATTCAAGCACTCCAGGTTTCACAGCCAGGGATGGAAACCCCAACCGTGACGTTCTCGGATCTGTCTGCAGCCCAACCTTTTTTCATCCCAGCAAATATTAATCGTTGTGCAACGTGTTTATCTAATCAAACCTGCCCAGCACACGCTCTCGATGCGTTGGTGTAGGAAGGTGATCTCACTGGGCTCTACGCACCCAGCTGGGATGAAGCACCCCTGACTCACTCCTCATCCATGACATTTTCACTGCTTTCGGCTCACCGGGAGCGCAGCCTCGGGGGGAAGTTTGGCCAAAGTTTGTTGAGTGTGGCTACTGGAAGTGATGCCTTTCCCCGGTCTTAAAAGTAAAACCAAAACACGGTTTATGGGGAAAAGGGGTTTTTACCTCGGTTTTTATTTCAGGATCCTTGGGTGCAGCACTTGGTCCAGGTGGAATGCCCTGAAAATGCATGCACCCCATCACACTGAAATACACACAATTATAGGCCTTGCAAAACGAACATATTTATCAAAGATTCCCCAGTGAGAGGCTGGAGTGAAGCCCTCGTTGTGAGGAACCTTCCCCCTGGCTGGGCCTGGCTGAGGTTCCCAAATGTGTTCTGGAGAGGCCCTTGGTGTCTGGGGCTCCCAGGATGTTTGCTCTCCTGGTTTAACAGTGCCGTGGGGCTGAGCTGAGTTCTCAGCCTTGGGAAGGTACAAGTGTGGGGGCTAAAAGCACTGAGAATACATAAAACTATATAAAGGAGTTATGTAAGAGGAGTATAAAAGAAAAAGTGAAAAAAATCATTCTGGCATCAGAAGTGGAAGTGCCTTAGCAGAAGGGATGGGATTCCAGGGGATGTTGCACAGCTCCAGATCACAGGTAGCAGGTGGTAGAAGAAGCACTTGCTGCTGTTGGAAAAGAGTGGAATCACCTTTTCAGGACAGACTAGAAAATGCTGGTTTAGTTGGAGAAAAAGTCATGGGAAGAAGTCCCACAGACTGTGTGGCATTGGACAGACTGGTGTCTGTTGTGTGGAAAGCCAGCTGCCTTCAGCATAGAAGGAAAAAAAATGAGTGTTTTATTCACTTCTAAAAATTGGGAAGATGTTCAAATAATGGCTCTTGCAAATTCCAAATTCTATAAAAGATTGTGTGTAAAATGTGTGCTGTTAAAATTTGGGGGAATTTTTATCGATTTATATACTCCTTTCCCAAGCAGCAAGTAGGAGGAGAAGAGCAAATAAGCTCAAGCTGTGACTGAGGAGGTTTAGATGAGATATCAGAAAAAGATTCTTCGCTGAAAGGTTGGTCAAGCATTGGAAAAGTCTTCCCAGGGAAGTGGTGGAGTCGCTGTTCCTCCTTTTAAATTCCTGGGATTTAAAAGATGTGTAGATGTGGCACTTGGGGACGTGGTTTAGTGGTGGCCTTGGCAGTGCTGGGCTAATAGTACCCTTGATGATGCCAAAGGTATTTTCCAGCCTAAATAATTTTGTCATTGCATGATTCTACACACATGTTGATGGATACTCGTAAGTATAATGATATTTTTTGACTGACTGCATCTCTGAAACAGCAATTGTAAAATTATGAAATACCACAATGTCTGCACAGAGTACCTAAACTTTAAAAAAAACTTCCTAACTTTAAAAGCTGATAGGAATGTGATGAATGAATCAGTTCACAGTAAATAAATTATTACACATGACTGTATCTAGCTTTAGAGTATTGCAAGAAATAGATGGTTAAAAAAAATGCATAGGGATATGTGTGTGTGATAAAAAAATAGAGATGCAGTGATTCATAAAAATAAATCCAGGAATTTCCTTAGATCCTCTCTTTGTATCTTTATCAGAGAGGGTGTGAGGAAGCGCAGAATCGGAAAAACATATTTATTTCCTTTGAGATGTTTAGAAAGGCTTTCAAGGAAAACTTGGAACACAGTGGTTTAGCTGAGACCATTCTTTCTTGGAAAAGAGTGTCTCATCAGGGAAGAGAGTATCCTGAGAAAACCAGGTTTATATATACATATATACATACATGTATATAATATATGTAATTCCATAGTGCCCTGTAGTTGTTGCTCCACCCTCTGTCCTATCTGCCAGTCAGGCAGAGTGCCCACTGTCTGGGGAAGAGGGAACATCACAACCATTTTTGAAAAAGGGCAGAAAGGAAGACAAAATTTTTGCCTCTGCATTGGTGAGGTACGGATTTGATTGAAGGATGAGGACTGAGGATTGATGGATGAGGAATTGGCTGGATGGCCACATCCTGAGAGTGGCAGTCCATGTCTCAAAGTCCAAGTGGAGGCCAGCAATGAGTGGTGTTCCTAAAGAACCTGTGCTGGCAACAATACTGTTTAATGTCTTCACTAATGGTGATGCCTTAGGTTTTAACTTTTATGTTTTTCAAATCCTGCAGTGCCCAGTGTAACCCTCAAGTTCCCTGGAGCTCGTTCAGTGCTGTTCTCTTATACTAAGATAGACATGACAAAATCTAGTTTACTCTCCAAGGACACTCAGGCTAAGAACTGCAAACCTTCATCTTGGGGAGAGGGGGGCAAGCTTGGG
>VZTN01032845.1:0-14126 GCA_013400515.1 Erpornis zantholeuca | reverse complement strand
CGCCGGAGTACAGCCCGCCGGAGATTCTTCATCTTTTCCACCTTTCCTGCAGTTGACCAAACGACCCAGGGAAAGCAGCTCAATGTCCTCCAGAGCCCCATTTTGTCAAGGAATTTTACAACTTCACTGTTGGATTAGAACATCGTAAAGTAGCAGCTGCTCATAAGGATTTGTATATTCATGGATTAATAGTTTTATATGACCTGGGTTCAAACCAGAGCAATCCAAGTCTTTTTCTCTCTACAATGAACTTTTCTTTTTATAAAAGGATGAAAAAAGTGAGTACAAGCAGGCCTCTGAGTACTAAACTCAATTAAACTATGAAGTGAGTTTTCCCCTGTTCTGGAAAAGGACTGTTCCCATAGCACTGCTCAGCAAATTCAGAAGGTTTAATTTCAAGGTTCAAATCATCTTCCTACCTTCCCTCTTTCCCCACCATACATAGTCTTTACCTGACCCTTTGTTTTTAAATATCATATTTCTATTCCCATGGTATTCTATTTCTAATTGCTTTAGCCTTCTTAACATTAGAGAAATGAAAATTTCTAAATTACATAGAAGCCAAAAAAGGCCCAAACAGTGTACAACCCTTTGGATTACTAGAGGTAGTAGCAAATAGAATCACGCTGTTTAGTATCGAGCCTATTTGGAAGGTGAATCCAAGCTAGAATTGAGCTGGCACAAGCATACCAATCTGCTGTGCAGACCTGTCTCATTCCTTAAGGATATGTACCTGAACATAAAGAATCACTGTGGTAAGGTGAACAGAGCTATAACATAGAAAGTGAATCTTCTCCCCCACCTTACTTGTAGGAGCAATCATTACAATTCTGAGCAACCACTGAATCATGGCTTGAACAAGAATAGGAATTAACACCTTTGCTATCATTCCACTCATCTCCAAGTCTGCAAATCCCACCACCCAGGAGACACTGAAGCCATAATCAAATACTCCCCTAGTACAAGCAGCTGCCTCGGCATTTGTTGTCTTTTGAAGCAGAAGCAGTGTGACATTAGCAAATTAAACCACCCAATGTCCTGCCCCTACTGACAACAGCAATTGCAATCTTACTAGTCCCAGTCCCTTTCCATTTCAGATTCCCAGAAGTACTTAATTCTTAATCACTGCTATCAACAATGATTAAATTCATTACCACCCATCACCATTCTCTTCCTAAAGCACTCTACTCAAAATTATACATCACCATAATCGTTGCCTCAGGAGCCATAGGAGACTGAATTGGCCTAAATCAAATACAGATTTGAAAAATCTTAAGCACTCTTGCTTAGGTTGAATAGCCTGATAATTATTATGGCTATAATAGCCAAACACCCCCTACTAACATTCTACTTATCCTCACTCTCAATGCAAGGGAAGTTCAAAAACTACCAATGATAATGGCCTCAAAAACAAAAATACCCACACACTCAGTAAAATCTCAGTCTTAGCCCCTGCTACCAGGCTTCCTGTCTAAATGACTTACTATTGAAAAACTTACTAAACACAAAACAATCACAATGGATGCAGTCATTGTCATATTCTCACTACTAGGATTGTACTTGTACCTTCTTCTCACTACTGAACAAACACACTTCCACCACTCCAAAGCCCTAACCATAATTCTATAACTACCACTAACCAAAATGCTGCCCAACAAAACCCATAAACCTAAATGATCATATGCCTAAAAACCTAACAAAAAATTAGCCCTAACCATTGAAACTGCAACCCAGTCAACAGAGTTAAGCCTAAACATAACTTTAGCATTAACGCTAATGATTGTATCTCTAAATCTAATACTAAATTGTATCCTAAAAATATTTAAAACTAACCCCTCACCTTAATTTTAAGCCCAATGCTTGCCCTAACCCTAAATCTAACCAAAATGACTGTAAATCTAATATTAATGCTACCATCTAATGCTAACCCTATGAACAGTAACCCTAATCCTAAACTCAAAGCTAACTCTCGATTTATCCCTCATGATCGTAACTGTAACATTAAATCCTAGCATAATCATAATAGAAACCCTTCACCTAAAACCTGACCATAACCCTAACCCTCTCTTTGGCACTCTTTGCTACACCTAAACC
Source organism: Erpornis zantholeuca (assembly GCA_013400515.1). NCBI lineage: Eukaryota > Metazoa > Chordata > Aves > Passeriformes > Timaliidae > Erpornis > Erpornis zantholeuca. The sequence goes on along the minus strand of VZTN01032845.1, from coordinate 12,032 downwards.
TAAGCCTAATGACTCTTAAACAAAACCACACACAAAGGGACTACAAAGGAAAGGCGAGGACTTAAAAAAGTGCCTCACTAGTACCCTTGGGACCACCACCCTGAAGTTTGCAGTATCCTGGGACTAAGGACCACAGCCTACTGGGCAGGCAACCCTGGCTCCCATCAGCATGGGGTTGGACGTGATGCTGGGTGTTTTGGGATTATGTAACCAAGTCCTCTGAGCAGGGATCCCTGAAGGATGATTTTGGTGATCTCTCTTCAGAGTGGCTGGTTAAAATCTTGCCAATTCTTCTTTTGAGTTTCTTCGTGCAGCAGAACACTGTTGATGATGTCTTGATCCTGGGTTTCTGATTTGCAGGGCAATGCTCACTAATAGGTGAGCAGCAGGCTCTCAGCTAGAAATTACCTTCTGGGGCAGATTGTTCACTCTAAATGGTAAGGCACTAATAATTTTGTTGGGAACGCCTCCAGTGGATGGAGGGAAATGTTAATGCATTCCAGTCGTTATCAAACTTGTCCTTTTCAAAGCTGGTAATGTGGGAAGATAGATAAGTTTGGTGTGTGCCTGAAGGGGATTTGATTTGATTATTGATAGGCAATAAATTAAATTGTAGTATGTTAATTGTTATATAATGCTGTGTATTACTGCTTCTCTCACATTCCGGGTGTGCCAACCTAGTTTAGTGCAAAAATTCATCCTTCCTCCAGTCACTACATCTTCAAAGGATGGCATTTGGAGAGGAAATCTTCCATTCAGAGGCTAGGGTCTCACCACAGACTGCTTCTGGAATCACTGTGTTGCTTTTCTGTCCCAAATTGATGGAATTTGGTTTTCCCTTCCTCCTGGAGCAATCCACGACTTTCTGAAATAATTTTTTATATCTTCTTGACGAATTATCAATTTTATAGTTTTAGCAGAGGAGTTGGCAGTTTGGTGCAGTCAATGCGCATTTCCATCTCTTTCCCAAGGACCAAGGGGAGGCTGACTGGCCTCTTGTCTCCTGGATTGTCCTTCTTGACAACGGATACTTTATCTGCCTTTTCCCAGTCACTGGGAGCATCACCTTGATTGACAGGACCTTTTAAGGATGATGAAAAGTGGCCTTGTGGCATCTGCCAGCACTTTCATTACTCTCAGATACATCCCATATGGTACAGAAGCACAGAATGGGTATTTGTTGCAAGGGACCAAAAATGGTCACCTGGTCCAACCTCCCTGGTTGGAGGAAGGTCTTCCCAGAGCACATGTTACAGGAATGACAATTGAAGAAGCCCTTCTTGTTGTCCTTGACTTCTTGGCCAGTGTCAGGTAGGTAGTTTGACTGGGAGACTACAAACTGTCCTGTCAAACCCTAACACATGTGTCCTACAAGCTCGGGGAGGACAGAAACCTCCCACAGAGCAGAAGAGCAAGGTTTGATTTTGGCTTTCAGTACAAATATTCCATGAGAGCAGAGACTTACAATCCTTCTGACTCTTTGGGTTTTAAGCAGGCATCCAGGAGACAGTGAATGAAGAACTGCAGGCACGAGTCTCCACATAAGCAGTTTGGGCATCTAGGATGTTCTGTTCTGTCCCCAACAACCTGGGAAATTCAGGTTGCTCCTGCAAGGACTGGTCACACTGGGGAAGACAAAGCTGTCTGGGCACCCCCATCACATCTCTCCCAAGTGCCCCTGAGGAGAGGGCCCAGAGAGGTGTCACAGGGAACCCATTGACACATATGGGGAGCAGGGTTGGGAATTCCACCATGACAGACTCTGCAGGATGAGGAGCCATGGGTTGCAGATGGAAAAATCAGTCCTCTCTTATGGTCTGTCTGGGCAGTTGCTCCCTGTCCAGCATCCTGTAAGAACCCCACATCCTCCCAGATGGCCTAAGAGCCCTGTATCTCCAAAATTATCCCACAAACATCCAAATCACCCCTCAAGCCCTGGTAGCAGTCCCACATACGCCTTTTGCTGGGCACCAGATGTTACCACCTCCATCAACATGCAGGCATCCTGTCTTGCACCTGTCTTGGTCCCAGAAATACCAGCCCCACCACTCTGTAGGGCCTGGTTCCCTGCCCTCTTTCTCATTCCTCGCCATAACTCTCACTGTTCCCTGAACTGCATAGGAAGAAAAATCCACTTTGCAAGGCAGACTGTGTCATCTGGGTGAAGATTCCAAACCCACACCTATCCACAGTTATTCACAAATAACTTCTGGGATAAGCACATCCAGGTCACATCCTTCTCACTTGAGGATATCCTGCTCTCCTTCCACTACCATGTTCCCCACAGACAAGAAGAAGGCTTGTGCTAGAAGAAAACAGTTTATTTTTTTAAACAGAACTTTTTTTTTTTCAACCCTTCTTCCTCAGGGTTTTCCTTTTTTTGCAAAGATACAGTATTATCTGAAGAACCTCTGCATATATATATATATATAAAATATATGTGTGTGTGTATATTTATAAACTTAAACAATCCTGCAAACTTGTGTCACTCACAGTAGCCCTTCCTGCTTCATAACAGAGAAGAAAACTCTTAACAAAGGGCAAAAATGCAGCCACTCTCAACCAGAGGAACCGAACCACATCCAGCTGTGGCTGGAGAGAATCCCACCAGCTCCAGCTGGGAGGCTTTAACTTGAAGGTAAATGCATCTCTTTACAGCATTTCTAGACGCTGGCCATTGCTAGACAGTGCTGTGCTGGGACAGCTGCCACCCTCCCCTGTGCCCAGCCCTTGGGCAGAGCACAGCAAGGACAAGGAGCAGCCCTTTAACACATGGCAAGTGATCCTCACTCTGTAGGTAGGCCGTGACTTTCTAACTCAATTAAATACCTATAGGCAGAACTGGAGACATGGGAAAAAGGCAAGGAGATGTCTTTCTGAGAGAGGTGGCCACAGTAACACAGACCAGCTGCCCAGAGAAGTGTTCCTGCATATTCAAGAAGCAAGAAGCCTCCCAGAGGAAATGCTTTGTTCCATCTGAGAGCTCCTCCCTGCCTTTGAGGAAAAACATTAACACAAACTGGTTGAGACAAAGCAGAGGCAGAGGTCCAAGCTGGCAGGCTGAGTGACAGAACACTTCTAGTCATAGCTATCATCATCATCAAAGTAAGAATCACAATCTGACTCATTGTCAATCATAAAGTTGTCTTCATCAAGGTCATCATCGTCATCATAGTCTTCTTGCCACTGTGGATCATAGTCCTCATCTTCAACCTCTTTGCCACCTTCATCTGTGTTGGGGGAGTCACACAGGATGGTACGCTTTTGCCTGTTGAGTAGGAGAGCAGAGCCTCTGCTGTGAGCATCAGCTGCAACCCAGCCCCACAACACCCTGCTGTCATTGTCTCAGCATCCCCATCCAAAGAAACTCAAGAGAGTCCAGGGAGAACAACTTTCATAACTCAGTCTGCCAGTGATGGAGCTTTCTTCATCACAGATACAAGCAGAGGTTTTGCTGGTTTTCCTACACCACTATGTTGCTTAAATTGCTACCTCAAACCACAAAACAGGATGCAAGTAATCAGTGTCTCTCATTCACTCTTTTGATGTCAGTGAGCACAGGAGAAAACTCTGCTCACCTGCTTTTTGTCTGCGCTCACTCACCTTCCCGTTACCCCACTAAGCAAACTCACCCTGTACATGCAAGGGCTGAAGCAGGCACATTTGCAAGTTTCAACTTTCTCTGAACAGCATCTCCTGAAGTCTGGAGCCCAACATGGAAATCCTGTTAGCAGGAAAGAACAGCCAAAAGAGAGAGAAACAATATATGATTTGGATTGTATTTTATGCTGCAAACCCTTACCCTACACACACACAGTCCTGAGTCTATCCCCTCAGCTTGATGCCTTAAATGGCTACCTAGAAACAGACTAGATGGGAATAAAGGAAAAAAGGAGATATTTATTTGAAAGGCCTTCAGATGTACACTTTTGGGCTCCAGAGGGTCCTGCCTCAGTGGATCCCAAAATGGACAACAGGTCATGAGTTCTTCATACTTTTATATCAGCATAAATTCACCAACCAGAACTCAGCCAATGATGTAATTTCCCCAAGCTTTCCCCCCTCTCCCCAAGATGATGGTTTACAGTTCTTGGTCTGGGTGTCCTTGGAAAGCAAGCTAGAGAGGTTTTGTTATGTTTATCTTAGCATACAGAACAGCACTTAACAAGCTACAGGAAAGTTCAGTTACACTAGCAATACAGGATTTGAAAAATATAAAAGTTAAAACCTAATGCATCAAGCTGATCAAGCCTTTTAGTTCGCCCACAATCAAATTAGGCCAGAGCAAGACAAGCCATGACTAAGCATGTGGCCTTCACCTGTGTGGAGTGCCAGAGAATTGCAAAGAGACGCTCCTTGATCTGCCGCACCAACCCCAAGCCTGCACGGAAGTGTTCTGCTTTCAGGAGCTGAAGAGAAGTCGCCAAGTCCTGGTACTGCAGCAGGGTTTCCTCTGCAATTCAAGGCCAACAAAGTCATGCTGCATCCCACACTTTCAAGCAGAGACCAAGTCCTTAGCTCTGATTATGAAGCCATAATAGCTTCATAGTCATAGCTACTTAGATCTCCTGTGCACATACATCCCTCTTTCAGAACAGAACATGTTTACTGCATCAATCTCCACTGACAGCCAAGTTGCTCCAGTGGACTTCCTCAGAAATGACATCAAGAAAGCAAAAAAGGACTGGGAGAAGTGAGAGGCCAGCTGGATGATGGTATATATGCTACTGCCCCACTGCAGACTTGCTGCTCTTTGAACACAGCTGGAAATGCTAGTCACTACTTCAAAGAGGCTGCAGAACTTACCCAGAAGGATCTGCAGAGCATTAGTGAGCAGCTCTAGGCTCTCAGTCTGCTGTTCCACAATATCCATGCTCTCAGTGTCCTGGTTATAGTAGCTGTACACACAGGAGTAGGCCAGCACCTGGAAAAGTAGAGATCTTGTTCTTAAGCACCCTCCTTCTGCTTCAGAGTGGGCAAGAAGGGAGCAGCACCAAACCCTCCCAGACCTCATTATATCAGTGGCCTCTGATCTGTGGCCATAGCCCAGTGACCCATTATGCTAAGTGACAGCAGTGCCAGGCTAACTAGAACTACTGGCAGGACCAACAATGAATGTGCAATTATTTTATATTTAAGGCTGAAATAACTGATTGTTCCCACCTGCAAACCATCACAAGAACACAGACTGTAAATACATAACAAGTGTGACTGACCAGCAGGCAAAGAGTCAAACCCACCAGCACACAGGACCCAGGCCATGCTGGGCAGCCCAGGCTGAATAAAAGTGGCAGTGAACTAAGAGAATGGAGCCCGAAGGGAAGCAGGCATGGTGCCATACAGCACCAAGAGCCCACAACAAAGGCATTTCAACAAGTGGCAAAGTCCGGTTATGAATGAATGACTCCTAAAGCCATGTAGGCACCCAGCAGGAAAGGAGATCACTGTTTCCATTCAAAGAAATAGGCTAGAAAATTCAGTAGTAGCAGCAACAAGCAACAGTGATATGTACCCCAGAAAACTCAGGGGCCACCACACTGAGAAGACAAAATAGGCTCAGGCACCCTTGTCCCACATGCTTCTCTCAAAGTCAAGACTACCTGCAAAACCAAGGTGTATGTGCAAAGTCAGTACTGCAAAGACAATTCCCACCTCCTGCAAAAACAATTCCCACCTCCTGCCTATGTTTCAGGACAGAGCAGCATTACAGGCCTATGGTGTCAGAGGCTTACTGCACACACCCAGTGGCTGCACTATATATCCTTTTTGTGCGGCTACCAGGACACGCAGTAGGTAACTCAGTGCTTCCAAAATATCTATGGTTCATGAAATGAAGTTAAGAAAAGAAAATTGTAACGTGAGCATCAAGAGGAACTTCCTAACTGTAACATAGCATCAGGAGAGCTTTTAAAAGGTAAGTACCTTCACTGGGGCATTTCTAATTGGAATGGACCAAACCCAGTGGATGAAAACCCTAAATATAGATTTTGTGTTGATTCCACAGTGTCAACTTGAGCTAATCTGCAAATCCTATGAACTGACCATAAGGAACACTGCAAACAGCTCAATTCAGACTGAAAGCAGGAAAGGGCAGACATGAGCTCTTTCCCTGTTCTGATGCTATTCCTCCCCTCAAGCATTCTCTGTCTCCCCTTGTTTGGAGAAGAATAAGGTTGGTGTCTCCTCACTTTAAGAAAGGCATGAAACACACCAATAGAATTAAGACTAAACCTCAGCAAGACTATTATCCAGCCTTACCTTCCGTGCCTGTTCTAGCACTTTGCAGGCATCAAGAACAAAGGTCAAGTTCCTAATTTTTGGCATCTCTCTGATGGAAGAAATGCTGTTCCTCAGACTTATGGCAAATTCCTGCAATAACCAAATGAGAGGGGGAAAAAAATCAGTGTCAGGCTCCACAAGATTGAAAAAATGGCACCTTCCACACAAATAATTGCTAAGCATCCTGAAGTGCCATCCCAGAAGATGTGGGCAGCAGCAGAGCATTTAATGCATCCAACTACGGCATCTCTACTGTGCCATCACTTCAACCTTGAACAGCATCTCAGCTCTGAGCAGAGCTCAGCCTTCAGCCACCACTGCTTCCAACTGCTGCACCACTCTGAGCCCCTGAACACACAAGCCAGGTGCTCAGTTTCCACAACAGACTTGATAGAAGAAAGCAGCCAGGGATTACTCCTTAATGTCAGAGCCAGGGCAAAATGATCAGGCATCCCCACCCGGATGCAAAGCCTGCTTCTCAGCAGAGAAGACACTGACACAACAGAAAGTGCCCTGCTCAGCTGGGCTGAGGCTGCAGTCAGCATCTGCAAAGGAAGGAGGAGGCCTTACCCTTGCGTGGTGATGAAAGGTGCATCTCTCGTTGTAATCCTGGAAACGCTTCTCCTGCCAAGCTGCTTTACTCACCTGAAAGGAAAGGTACAGGAACCTCTAGCATTTTCCCTCAAGTACCAGGGCTATCTGGAAATGCCAGTATTACTTGCAAATGCACAAAGTCCAGCGTAAAGGGCCCAAGTGGAGATCCTCACCATCTCTGAGAGGCTACAGGGGCCTCTGAACACAAGCATGAACCCTGGAGATACAGCAAACCACTCACCATAGCAGAGCAGTTGTAATAATCCTTGTGATTCGGCCTCCAGGGCTTGAGGCAGCGCCAGCAGAAGCCGTGACTACACTTTGCACATGTCATACTGCAGAAGGACAATGGGAATCACTCAGTCCTAACATCCTCTTGCAGACAGTTCCTGACAGTGCTGCCCTACACCACAGCCAGGGAGTGTGCCACCCAGTCACAAACACAGTAGCGAACAAAAATGTATACTCACTGCAGGCACCCCTCATTTTTCTCTATCTGAGCCTGGCAGTTCGGGCAGTGCTTTGAAATGAGCTTAGCCAGATGTTTGCTTTGGGCTTCACTTGTCATTCCCTCATAGTATCCATCATCGTCCACCCACCGAGACATGTGGCTGCAGCTGGCAGGATAATGGGCCTGAGAGACAGAGAGAGAGAGTCAGTCAAGCACACAAAAAGCACAAGGGTGTGTGCCAAACCTAACACAGTATAGTCTGTGATCCAGCTCAGCCTCACCTCTGGGAAGTTGCAGTTGAAGCAAGATATCCAGGAGCACTTGGAACAGGCTGCTCCATAACCAAGTCCATCCTTAAGAAGGATCTGATCACAGCCCTGAGGGTTGGTGCACCATGTCAGGTTGGAGCAACACTCAACATAGCGTCTGAGGAGGGCTTTTTCATACTGTAATGAGAAGCCAGGAAGGAGATTTAAGCCAGAGAAGCTGCATGCTTAAGCCTTACAGCCAGGGTCTGGTGCTCAGGACTATGCATCTCACCAAACAACTGCTCACAAAAAAACAGCACTCAGTTTACCCTTTTACTCCCTTTGTGTAAATTTTTCTATCCCCCTCCTGTCATATCTGGAAGCTGTTTAATTTCACAGAACTGCTGAGGCTGGAAGGCATTTCTGGAGATAAAAACTGGTCCAACCTCTCCAGCTCAAAGCAGGATTGCTCAGGACCATGTCCAGTTGGGTTTTTAATATACGCAAGCACAGAGACTACAAACTTCTCTGCCCAAACTGGTCCCATGTCTCATTACTATTGAAAAAAAACCCCAACGACCACTTTTCTTATGTTTAAATAGAATTCCAGCACTAGATCTTCATATAACAATCTAGTTATTCTGGGCTCCACAGATTATTGCAACCCGAAATATTCTATGACTGTATGTGACTTTCCAGCTATACCACTTATTGATCAAAAGGAAAATATAACATTTCAGTGAGAGCATCAGAGCAACTTGTTAAAATTAGCTGTTATTTATGTCCACCTGCAATAATTATTTTCTTTTATAACAGTCACAGCAATAGGCTATTAAATCCGGCTTTCAGACAGGTGTGACTATGGGATTTGCAAAGGCAGTAAGGGCTAATTGTACGGATATATGCACTAATTCTCCAAACACTTCATTTAAAAAACAAGACAAAAAATACTCCTGTCGAACAACAGAGCAGTGGAAAAGAGACTGTTCTTCCCAGCCATTAACAGTCTGTCATGTGGCAGCTACAGCTCTGCCATTGGGTGGGGAGGGCATTCAGCCCTACAAACTGAAAGAACAGAAAAAGTAGCTTCTCCTTTAGATCAAGCAGCTACTGCTATCCCCTGATGAGCTAGGACTAAGATAAGCAGAGCTCAGAAAGCCTGGTTTAGAGATGTCTGTAGACTCACACAGACTTAGAGCGAAGATTATGTCTGATGTGGTAATTCCTGCCATCTTCACAAAAACCTGAACTGCTCAAAGCCAGAGACTGATGGAAGAGAAAGGACAGGGGTCACTGATGCAGCAGTAAAATGAAACTGCTCATGTTTTCATTTGGCCTAGATTTTTACTTTATTATAATTTAATTGCTCCCAGCACACCACTAGAGGATACTTGTGTCATGGGCTGCTACCATGGCTCTCACCTAGTCCTGAACTAATCATGTCCCTGAAATGTTTGCTGGAGACATATTTAGAAGAAATACCACTGTGCTCTTCTGTTGATGCTATGCTTTCCTGAACAGCTGGTATTGACCATAATCGGAGAACACAGATGAAATCTAGTTGGCCTCCACAATCATGCTGCCTCTCTTAGTAACAGGAAGGGAAAAAGCAGCAACAAAATTATCTGATAGTGCTGACCAAAATGAAAGAGAGCTTGGACACCCAGCAACCACTCCTCCTGCTTCACCTTGGCTATTATCTCCTCAGAGGACACAATGGAGTAGATGAAGGCTGTGGTGGGCTGAGCACGGCACTCGGATATGGGACAGGTGCAGTTGACAACCATGTTCTGCTCAATGCGAGTAGTGAGATATTCCCTCCAACAGGGCTGTCAGGGCACAAGAGGCAAGATCAGACCTAAACAGGGCTGTGGGACCCTGGAAGCCTTTCCCACCCAGCAGAGGATGCAGAAACCCCCCCAAAACATGGGTAAGTACCCAAAAGCACAAAAGTGGGAACAGACAAATCAGGGGGAAAAGGATGACAACAAAAAAGTGAGCTGAGAAAAGAGGACATATAAGCTCTGAAAAATCCCGTGATAACATCTTCAGACAAAGAACAGCAAGTAGACAGCAACAATTTCCTGCCAAGTAGCAGGAACCAAAGACCCGAGGACCTTCACCTTGCAGCAGTAGTGCATGCAGCAAAGGGTTGGTGGCTTCTCAGTAGGACACAGCTGGTTCACACAGACTGGGCAGTGGGTTCCAGGGCTTGGGGGAGGCTGGACATCTTGCACTCTCAGCCCTGAGGAGATGAGCAGGGCCTCGTGGTTCTCCACATAGCACTGGATCAGGAAATCCACATTCCACCTACAATGCATGAGGAGGTGCCGAGCAACATCATCTGGTATGCTCAGAGTATCCTGGACCTGCTGTACTGTCTGGTTCATGAGCAGCTTTGCCTCCTCTGGACTGAGAGTGTGCCCCATTGGCACCTGCAGCATTGCCATGAGATATTCTTCCGCCCTGTCTGTGCCAGGATTCAGCCTGACATGGAGAAATGTGTTGTGTTTACATAGGGTGGAGATGCACACCCCTCCACACCTGGTGACGTGCACCCCTACCAATGCAGGCTGTCTCTGCTGTCCTCCTCTGGAGATGCCTGTACTGGCCTGCACTGGAATGTCATCTGTGCTTGGCCGCCAAGAGGTGTTGTGGATTCAGCAGAGATGTATTCCAAAACATGAGGCCTCCCCTCCTGGCGCTGGAGATAGCCCTGGTTCAACAGGTGTAGGATGCAGGACAGCACATCCACGCTGTGGCAGCAGAAGCTCAGGAACTGCACCCCTGGCCCCAGCTCACCCTTCTGACAGGCATCGATCACCTACGGCAGCAAGAGAGCCCCACTGCAGTGGCTGCAGCCCCCACGCAGCCCCTGGGCCCCCTCTGCTCCACCCCGTACCCTGAACACCAGGTTGTCGATGTGCAGCTGCTTCTCCACCTTGAGGATGCGCGTGATGAGGCAGCACAGGACGTTCCTCTTCCTTTCCAGGGCGCTCACCTCAGCCCTCTCTGTCCTCAGGTACCTCTGCTGGGGCAGCAGCCTCAGCTGGCGGCCGGAGGCCTGGGCCAGGGCTGCCTGGTTCNCCCGGCGCTGGCCTCAGCCACCAGCCTGATGCACGGACCTGTGCCCCCAGCACCAACACACGGAGCCAGCCCCCTCGCTGGCCCTGCCAGCTCGGGCACCCCTGAGCCCAGCACCCCCTCGGGGTTCAGGCCAGCCCCTCCCCTGGGTGTCCCAGCCCCACACTCACCCCCTGGAGTACAGCTCCCCTCCAGGACGCCCTGGCCGTGGGTCAGCGGGGTCAGAGCGTGGTGCACCAGGTCAGCAGGGAGCCCTGTAGCCTGCAGCAGGGCCTCCACAGCCACCTCCTGCAGCACGGTGTGGGAGGGCAATGACCAAGACCCACTGGCCACAGGCCTGGACCAGCAGTGGAGTCCTGTGCCCCAAACACTGCTGGAGACCCCACCAGAAGGGGACGGAAGACACGGCCCTGCCATGCTCTGGCCTCCGCTGCCTCCCTCGCCCCACCGTGGCCTCAGCTCCTACCTGGGCACTGTTGAAGCACAGCAGGATGTACATCTGCAGCGTGGACACGTGCAGAACGCAGTCTCCAAACTGCAGCTCGGCGTGGCCCAGCCACGTCCACTGCAGCCGACGGGGCTTCGTGCACTCCCAGCCCAGCTGGCTCTGGCCTGCCAGGGACAGTGTCAGCACCAGGGATGGGGCCCGGCCCTGCCAGGCACTGCCAGCCCACCCCAGCACACCACCGCTTGTGGCCAAGCTGCCCTGGAGGGTTCAGGCACAGCCCCAGCTGCAGCACTCACTCTGCCGGCAGAAGTCAGCAAACTCAGCCAAGGGGGAGCTCAGCACTGCCGGGAAAAACCTCCCAGGGTTATCCATGTAACAGAGCGGGGACACGGGCCAGCAGCGCGGGGACAGGGCCAGCACCTTCACCTCTGGCACATCTGTCACTGAGGCTGTTCCCAGCACCTGGGGGCACAAGGGCGGCTCACATCAGGATCCAGGATTCTCTGGCAGCCTCCGGCCTCCCCACACCACCATCCCTCTCACCTCATCCAGGCCCGTGTCCAGCTCCAGCAGCCGCTTGTCCTGCTCCTGCAGCTGGAAGAGGCTGAACTGCCGCTGGAGCTCCTCCGACTCGGCCAAGTTGCTCAGCATGTCTTGGGGAAAGCGGCTGGGGAAGCACAGCCCGATCTGCTCCACAATGCCTCCTTCCAGCCAGGATGGCCCTTGCGTCAGGAGCCGGTCCCCCAGGTAGTGCCTGCCACAGCCACCAGCATCAGGTCAGGGCTGGGCCCGAACCCCTGTGGCCATCAGCCACCCGCAGGGCAACAGCCACAGCTCTGAGCCCGGCCTGGCAGCACACTCATCTCCCCTCCCTGCCCCCAGCAGGGGCACCGGCAGCACCCACAGGCCCTCCACACTCCACAGCCCG
>VZTN01032826.1:4245-16536 GCA_013400515.1 Erpornis zantholeuca | reverse complement strand
TATTATTTGAATTGGGTTTTCTTGCTGCCAATAAAGCTTGGGAGCAGAATCACTGGTGTAACATTCATCACAGCTCCTTGTGCTTGCATAGCTGGGAGGCTAAAGGCAGTCCATTATTTTGGAAGCAAATGCATTTTGGTTGAACTTTGACTGTTACCAATGCTCTGTTTTCCTGTCTCCCACCGAAGAGAATTAACATTTAATCAACATTTCTCAAAGAATGTGACAAAAACACATGAATGAGCTTGATTAAAATTCTGATAGAGTCTGAACTATGATATTAATATAGATCAATAATATCCAGACAGAAAGGGAATACAGACAAATATTAGTCCCTCTATACAGATCTGTTATATATATAAGACAGTACTATTATTTGTATTGCAGTTCAAAGCAAAGTGCAGGACTAATGGTGGAAAAAAGCAAAGCCCCTATGTGTGGGAAATGGCAGAGCAAGAAGAGTCAAAACAAAAGAAAATACAGTCTTGAAACAATTTAATTAACTGAAAAATGAATTGTGAACTCAAGTAGAGTTCATGCTTAATAAGGCACTGGATNTCCACCTCCCAAGCTTGCACACCTCCTGGGTCAGGCTGGGTCAAGCATTTTCAGTGCTAAATGCATCATCAAACTTAGAGGGTGTTGCTGTTTAGTCTCTCCTATATGAACACGGGACAGGCACAAAAATTGTGGCTTCCACACCAGCCTGTGTTATCCACCACAGCTTTTTTATTANGACAGTACTATTATTTGTATTGCAGTTCAAAGCAAAGTGCAGGACTAATGGTGGAAAAAAGCAAAGCCCCTATGTGTGGGAAATGGCAGAGCAAGAAGAGTCAAAACAAAAGAAAATACAGTCTTGAAACAATTTAATTAACTGAAAAATGAATTGTGAACTCAAGTAGAGTTCATGCTTAATAAGGCACTGGATAAAAAAACAACAAAAAAACCCCCATCCTTGGGACGGAGAGGGCTATTTCACTGTTTCCCTAAATGATTTTAGCAAAGTCATACAGGAAAACAAGGCAGAGCCATCATTTAAGTTTTGCCCCAGGGAATATCAGTTCAGAGTGGATGGAACCTCCTGGGGTACACAGAAGCTCAGGAAAGTCCCCCTTTGCAGAATCACCAGCTGAAAGAAGCAGAAAAACAGCAAAAACATAACAAAGAGCCAGCATTAGGGCAGCCACCAGTCTTGGCTAGCTTTGCTGCGGGAAGAAGCACAGTACGTTGTTTGCTCAGACTTGTCCTGGCTTTTTATGCACTCAGGGTAACACCATCCAACACCACACAGCAGTGACTGTGCAGCACAACTCGCCTTTCCTTTATTCCATCCATCACTTCCAACTCCCAGCAATAAGCCCACAAAGCCAGCAGAGGCTTTAAAAATTTAATGAGAAAGATGTAAGGAAAAATCTACGACTGTTTGTTCCAGAGCTCTGCACTGCTGGTGGTTCATGCTCTGAGCTGCTGTGTCGGTTCCACACCAAGGGGTTTTACTGCTCTGGCAAGGAATCCAGTGTATCATTAGTAACAAAATCTTTGTGTCCCCAGTGCTGCTTTTGACAATAATGATGCCTGAGAGGTTCAGGACTGGCTCTAGTTTCAGTTTCCCTGCACAAACTAAGATGCATAACAAAAGCTATTAATACAGTTTGAGTTTCAAATAAAGTTTTGCTTATTATGCAGGTCCTGGTCTCGTGACTCTTCTGTGCTTCTGAGTTCATCAAATGAAAAACAAACCAGAAACATTAACAGTGGTTATCATTTTGGTATTAAACATCTAATGTCCTTTCAAAGTTCATATCAATGTCACAGAACTGGATGAAAGTGAAAAACTGGAAAACAATTTTCATTTGTGAAAATGCACTATGCTTGTACTCAGAAATTTACCTCAATCACTGACACAAACCACTCCTCAAAAAAAAGTGTCCGTAGATTCAGCCAACTCAGCTAAAAGGTATCAGTGAAATAGGCTTTGTGAGTAATGAGTGTTGGTCACCACATTCTCTACCACCCTCACCCTACACTTTCAGTTCCTTTACTACTCAAAGCCCTCTGCTCCTTTAGTATGAAATCAAGAGTATTCAATTTTAATATATCCTGTGATTTTCCTTAAATATTTCAATAGCATTTATACTGTACCTTACCTGCAAACCAAAATTTTTCTTAGAGCAACCTACAACATTCAGGATATCTCTAAATATAGAGATGCTGGGATTTCTCCCTTAACATATGGAAAATTTGGTTAAGGTAAGCATGTGGTAACCAGACAGCTCACATCAGACATGCCAGAGATTTATGTGCTTCATATCAAAATATTAAAACATGTTTAATTCTATGTCTTTAAGACAGTGAAAAGATTTCAGAGTAAGAATGAATTAGCCTTGTAAATCCACTGTGATTACTCTGTAATCTATTTGATGATAATATGTAAGTAAAGATGTTACCTTTACTATTTCCAAAATTGTTTCTGATGATATTAGATTATTATAAATTATAGATATACTGATATGCCACCAGTTAATAGCATTTTACATCACCAGGGAAAAAGTAAGATCCATGAACACCAGAAGAGGAGCCTGCTTTCACATACTTCCAAGTATGTCCCTGTTGTTTGGGGTGCACGTTATTAATTTCTGCTGCTTACTTTTTATTGTGGTGTGGGAATGATGAAGCCCTAATGCTAGGGCCTGATCCATAAAAAGACTCCATGTTCATAGATTTGAAATTCAGAAGGCTTATTTTATTATTTAATTTCATTTCATGCAAGTATACCTAGCAAAGTGTAGAAAAGCAAAAGCAAAAAGCAAGAAAGTTTTTTCTCTCTCTGGCAAGCAGCTGCTCCGAGAGATTGTACCTCTGTGTCTGTCTGTGTACAGCACAGTGTTCCACAATATATGAAAACAAACAAAGATAAAGCTTTTTCATTGGCCAAGGAAAATACCTTATCAAAACTTTCTCATATTTACATTCTTTGTCAAGGATTTCTCCTGAGAACTTCCAACTGTTCCCTTTAGAAATGGAGAAGTGTTACAACTCAGGACACTTTAGAAGAAATTGCTTTTTCCAAGCTTGTTGCTGTGATTACTCTAAGATCCACTAAAAAGTCAGCCCACATTGTAGTGTGTTTATTCCTCTTCCCTTTCCATCAAAAATGCATAAGGGGCTGTTCCTGCTCCTACTGATTTCAATTAAAGTTTTTGTGCTCTGTGTCATACCTCACAGATGCAGGTTTCATTCATACAAATAACAACAGGCATATTTTATACCAGTTTTCAAAAAGATGAATTTTTTTTTTTTCATTTTCAGAGGAATATATTTAAACATGAACTTTGTAACAGAGGTCAAAAAGAATTACAAGATGAAGCAGAGCAGCTATTTATTTTGCTGTAAAGTCCAGTGAATTTAATTCACAGACTCCTGCTGGTTTTAAGAGATTTTGCATCTGGACCCGGTTGAGATGAAGATTGTGATTTTATTGCTTTCACAGCAACCGATGACTTTGAAAACCTCTGTTGCTGACATTGAACAGATAAATGAGATGGCTCAATTTTGTTTAAAAATACCTATCATTTAGTTCAAGTTTTTCCTACCAAAAGAGAGGCCCAAACACTACACTTAAATAATTAGGAACAATATAAATAAAGAAATACATATATATATGATAGATAGATAGATAGATAGATAGATAGATAGATAGATAACACTTTGTGATTTGATTGGGTTGTTTTGAGTTTTAAATACTAATTTGAGAGGGCTTGATCCATCGCTACTCCTATGTAGGACCCAATTTTTATATAGATCACAAATACACAGTGAAGATGACTGAGAATGATTCATGGTTCATAACATTGTCCCCATAAAGCTCCCTGTCTGTACAGCAGCAAGATTGTCACCCCAGATAATGACAACTGTAGGCCTGGGAGATTTTCAATCAGCCTTCATGTGCTCTGTATCATGATCTAGTGACATTTTTATTTGTAGGGCATGGCCACAGTAAATTATGCACTATGTCTCCACACATATGTCACTGGGGAAGGCTAACACAAAGCAGGTGTTACCTGTGAAAAGGCAAACACTTTTCTCAGGTGACGAACACTTGGTGAACAAAGGGATGCCAAGGGCCATGTAGAATCCTCCCAGTGCTGCTCTGCCCTGAAGTTCTTGTGCAGGAGCTCAGCACAAGCAGCTCTCTCCTGAAAAGGCTTGTCCTTACTCCCCCAAATATGTTCCTTCAAGAATGCAGCACCCCCAGTCTCCCTCTGTGTCCAGGAGGAACTAAGACCTTGTCCAGGACTTCTCACACATGAGGATTCAGGTGACATGATCTGAGTGCACAGAATGGGATTTTTTGTGCTGTGCAACAATCTGATGCTGAGTTTCTTTAGGAAGTGTTTTAATTCCATCACCTTCAGCTTCCACCAGGAGTGGTGGTTGTTGTGGCAAGTCCTTTTTGTTGAATGACAAAGTACTGAACACATAATGCCTTGAACAGGCACACCAGCACCTCTTTTCTTTACTGAAGTCAATTTTCTTTTCTCTCTCCTTTCTAATTTATGCTTATCTATGCAAGGTATAATACATGAGATTTGTCTTTTAAATCCAACATAGTTTCACTTCAACTTTTACCTCACCTGCAACGCAAGTTTATCCTACAGAACCAATGGGAGATGCAGGATTGGGTGATTTTTCATACATATAAAGAATTTATGATCTTGTAACACATGCAGAAATTCACTGAAAAAAAAATCCATCTCTTTGATTTCACCTATGAAAATGTACTAAAATCTGGATATATTTAACTTCCTTCTATGCTCCTTCTACTGCTGTGGATTTACTCGTGTGCAAAACCAAGGTTGCAGTTCGGTACAACTGTTTTACAGGACCATAGTCTGTTTTATAATGAGTATTCTTCCTCTTCTGTGCTGTATCTTCCATTTTCATTATGCCTCAATTAGTGCACTGAAATATGCCAAGCGGTTTCACAAGGAATATGTTTCTCATTTTAATTAGTTTAGCATCAAAGGGTTTAGGTTGGCATTTTCTAGGTTGGTGTGCAGGGTGTTTATTAATTTGTCTGTGATGCCTTCTCTCATTAGTGTTTAATGGAATTTCAAGCAATTCCAGCAGCTAGTAGATAATTTATCTTTAAACACATTTTTATCACTGTATTAAACAATCAGACTGTCTATTGTTTCTGAATAATCTTGAGTGCTTGTTTCATCTGCAGATTGGAGAGCTGCTACACTCTGAGCCCTGACTGCACAGGGCTGAAAAAGAACCATTTTTTATTTGAATTTAGAGTGACTGAAAAGCAGCTGCCCAACAAGCCCTGGGATTTGGATTCTTCCATATTCCTTTGACAAAGAACATGGCCAAAGCAAATGTTACTGTTGCAGTTTTAGAGTTCTCCTTTTATTTTTCTTTTTCTCTTTATGAATTTTCCCCATACTTTATTGCTAAGAAACAAATTACTAGATGCTTCCGAGAGACAAAGACCTGGCCACAGGGAGAGGAGTCCAGAGGTGCCCTTTTTTGCCTGGGGTTTTCTCGTGTAGGGCAGGATGCCGTGAGATTTGAATTGGCAAAAAAGGGCTGGGTGCAGCCCGTAGCTCTCTTGTTCTCCTGGCATTTGGAGGAGAGAGAAGCTGCTCTCGTGGTGGAGGGAATTCATCATCACTGGGGACTCCTGCCTTCTGCTGCCTTCCTTTTGCCGTGAGTGGAGCTTGCTCTCTGGAGCAGCTGTGGCACTGGGACTCTATTTTAACACCTTACCTCACTAGAAAGGGACTTTTCTCTCCATCTGCTCGGGTGCCTCAGGGGACCCCGGGATCCCAAGCCTGCCTTTCCCTGCCCCGCTGGGAGCCAGGCCGCAGCTGCCCTGCCCCCGCTGTTCCTTTGCCACCGCTCCGAGCCTTCACTGCACTGTAGCGCCGCACCTCCTGCCTGCAGAGAGTCCCGGGCTCCCGCTGCAGCTCCGGAGCTCGATACATCTCATCTAGAGCCCGGGGTTTGGGTCCGTGCCTGCTGTTCCAGCCTGCTGTTCCCGAGGGCCCTGCCGGGACACCGGGATCGGCTGCCCCAGGGCTTTGTGCAGCAGCTCTCGGCCGCCATCACCGCCTGAGGGCCGAGCTGGCTCCGAGCGCCCCCTGCAGGCGCGGGGGAGCCATGGCACCCGCCCCGCTCAGCGGGAGCCGCCAGCGCCCCCTGCCGGCCGTGAGCGGCACTGCAGCGCAGGGGAAAGGGCCTGAGAGCCGAGCAGGTGTCCCCGGGGTCTGTTCTCTTTGGGGTTACTGCCACACTTAGTGTGTGTTTGTGTGCCTCGCTATGCACACATGTATGTATTATAGAGAACTGTTATTCCTATTCCCCATATCTTTGCCTGAAAGCCTCTTAATGTCAAAATTATAATAATTCGGAGGGAAGGGGGTTGCATCTTCCATTCCAAGGGAGGCTCCTGCCTTCAACATCTGTCTTTCAAACCAAGACAGTTACCCAGTCCTGATGCAGTTAATCCATTTACTGGCAGAAAAGGCTTCTGCCACACCCTTATCAAAGCATACGACCTTTTTGTGCTGGAAACATGCTCCACCATCAGGCTCAAACCAACACCAGTTCTCACCTCCTCTGCTGCCAATGGCTCTTCCCTCTCACTTTATTCTAAGGAGGCCTATTTCCCACTATGCAAATACTCATGTACTAAGAATATATCAATGTCTACTTACCATTGACCCAAGATACTGAGTTTAGACTGTCAAGATTTTCAGAAACCATTAAAAATGTCCAGAATTTAAAAAGAAATCAAGTATTCACATTGAGTAAAGCAATATTTTAAACATGAGCTTGTGATCCAAAAGGATTTTTAAAGGATCCCATCATAATCCAAATAAACTTTTCATTACATATTTGAAAACAAGTAACATATTTAACACTATAATGAATGATAAGAGCATAATTTCAAACAGAAAGTTTTTAAATCTACTAATAATCTCTATGGGGAAACTAAAACCAGAGAGTGAATAAAACCCAAGAAAATTTACGAGGGTGAATAAAACCCAAGAAAACAGAATAGGTTTTCCATCGACATGACCAATCTGCAGTAATCACAAGGCATGGTTTAGAATATGAAATATGAATTCCAATGTTTGATGGAGGTGAAAAATAACTATGCAAAGAGATCTGAGGTTGTTATTGTTTTCATCCTCTTCTCTCAAGCCTATGTGAATAAAGAACTGTCTTCTTGATTACAGTGCCATGAAATCACATTTACATTCTCATTCCCAGCTCATGTTCTTGTTTCAGTTGGTTTCATGTGCCAGACGAGTCAAAAACTGACTGCAGCCACAGAAGTTGAAACAAGGCTCAACAGGCATTAAACAAGGTCTCGTAGGTCTGTCAGTGTTTCATGTGCTGCTAAAGTTCTGCTAAAGAAGAGCGCTCAGCATTTCACGTGACCTCTTCATTAATCCCTCCTGCTCCAGAACAGACAGGATGCAAAAACAATGGGGTTCCTGTTGTCCAGACTGGATATTTAACATGTCCCTGATATTTACAGTGCTCTCTATCCTTTGCTTTCCTCTTTGTCTTTTCTTCTCCTCTTTTCTGGAAAGGGATTCTCTTGCTTTCTGCTACTAGCACATAATTTTCCACAGTCCTCAGAGATGCTTTTTGCTAGGTTATCCATTTTCCCTTCTTGGGGCTATCAGAAATAGAAAACCTCTGTAAAGACAGTTTCCAGGGGTACAAACTCTGCTGTCCCCTGTAGATAACCCAGATGCAGAGCTCCTCAGGTGGATGGTTTTGCATCTTTGAGTGTCCTCGTCAAATGGAAAGCATTTCTGTTTTTGAAGCTTTGAAATCAAAACCAGAAATCACATCAACCCTCACAGAACTCTGTGCCATGG
Source organism: Erpornis zantholeuca (assembly GCA_013400515.1). NCBI lineage: Eukaryota > Metazoa > Chordata > Aves > Passeriformes > Timaliidae > Erpornis > Erpornis zantholeuca. Next base: position 8,629 of record VZTN01032826.1, on the reverse strand, counting down.
AGGGGAACGAGCTCCTGTCAGTGGGATGCTCTTAAAAGCATATATGGTGAGGACAAAGAAACCCAGCACAATACTCCACTTTGGCAAAAAACACCTGAGTCTGAACATTTACTGTAATTTTTACAGGATCAAACACTTAACAAGGATGAGCAGCAAGGACAGTATGACAGGAAATAAGAAGAAAATCCATCACTGGACTGCCTGAGTAGCTGTTTCTCAGGAGAATTGTTATTTTCTGTAACAATAACTCAGGAAGTGTTTAAAATCTCCTTCTGAAAAATAACTGTAGCCGATTATCTAGCTCATTGCTTTCACTACATTTTGCCCCTTATCCTGGTGCTGGGCATCCCTGAAAAAAGCCTGGACCCATCCTCTTCACACCCAGACACTGCTGTCAAATACCCAATGATTTGCACCTGCTCCACCCCATGTTCTTTTGGGAAAAAAAACCCAACAAAACAAAACAAAAAAAAACCAAAACAAAACAAAACAAAAAAAACCCCAAAAAACAAAAAACAAACAAAAAAAAAAAAACCAAAAAAAACAAAAAAAAAAAAAAACCCCAAAAAAAAAAAAACAAAAAAAAAAAACCAAAACAAACAAAAAAAAAAACAAACCACCAAACCAAACCAAACCAATTTTGCTCTCCCTCATTTTGGGATGCTCTTCATCTAAAATAAAAGCAATTCCATGCGAATGTAACTTGTGTTGTATAGGAGAAATGCAGCATTATCAGTTCTGAAAATGTGGCCTTCAGCATGGAGTCCTTGAGTTTTTCCTTCAAGGAAAACAGCAGCAGGAAAAACAATGAGGCTTGGCACTCTAGGAAGGCTCTTGAAAGGCTAACAAATACCAGCTTGCATAATTAAAATTACCTTTCTGTTAAACATCAAGACCTCATGAATATGAAATAATGCCATGTTTATATGCTCAGAGAATTCAGGTTTCTTCAGAACACAGGCTGTTAAAAGCAGCAAGAAAAAAAATCAGCATATCGGTAATATATGTTAATTTTTGCTAATTGTATGAACTGTTGGGATCATGCTTTATGTGAAGCCCTTCCACGCCTCCCAGATTTGCTTGCAAGCTACAGTACTAAAATTGAAAATGTTCCTGTACATGTTTTCACAGGGAAGTTACTAATTGCTATGCATTTTGTTCTGCTTCCTTCTACCCTACCAATGCAAACAGAGCAGGAGCATGGGTTTACCTCATTAAACAGAACATCCTCCTGAAGGAGTGCTCTTGGCGCAGAAGCTACAAGCTGATTTTGTTGTTATTTCAGAAGGAACAATACTATTTATTCTGTATGAGTCCAGTAACACCCCAGACTGATGAGACTCCCAGCATGCCCAAATCTCAGGTGGCAATTTAGGGAGCTCACACTCCAGAGCTTCCAAATCCTGCTCTATCCCTGCTCCCTGAGTTACTCCTGCTCTGCAGCCGTGCCTGAGTTTACCAGCCCAAGGATTATGTTCACAGGGGGATAAGAGATTCTTCCTCTGGCAGCACTAAGAAAAAATCTCTCATTTCCTCTAAGCTCAACTTTTGATTTAAGGAGTCTGATATAAGAACTGCTGAAATAGAGGATTTAACTCAAAAATTAGGATCTTTTAAAGCCTATGTGTGGCAAAAATTCCTAATTTCTGCAGAAAATCTTTGCAGCATCTTAGCAGGCTTGCATTGGTTGGTGGGTTTCTGGAAGCAGTTGCTGTGCTGTAGATCAAGCTTCCTCAGGATAAGGTTTCAGCAGACAGAAATGGAGTACAGATTTAGAAATCCAGACCACAACTGGAAAATAGAACTTCCATCCCAGTGAAAATAGAAAGAAACTTTGCTGTGTGTCAGATCTGAACAGAACCGAGTTTCCACATTTTCAGGTGAGCAGAAAGTCTCAGTGATAAATTCCCAGGAGCATGGAAACATTTCATTGAAAGGATAATAACAAGGGACAATGTATAAGAGTCCAAATGGAATGAGATGAAATACAATGAAAAAGTAGAATTTTACACCACCTTACACATTTTTCCACCTATTATTTTTAAGAAGTCCCTGTATCCTTGAGAAGCACATTTTGATTCATCTGTATTTCCTGACAGGACAATGTTGTGTCAAGAATTTTCACCCATGCTTGTCATTACATTTTGAAGACTTTGTGACAGTCATAGAAATGTTCCCTACAGTAAGTCAATTCCCTCAGAATGACAAAAAAGTGACAGAAGATGCTTTCATTAGGATGAGACAAACTGAATGCAGTGCAAACTTCCTAGGATTTCTGAATTTAAATATTAACCCCAGAGATCCTTTTAAAACCTCTTGAATTTCTAGGCATTTAAAGTACATTACTTTTATGATCAGGGATAAAATTCTATAGACAGAAAATAGGGGATTTCCAGTTAATACCCTTCAGTGTCTGATTTTTCATAAAAATCTATTTCAAAATACATGTGATCAAGATAGAATCTTCATCTGAGATTGAGTTTTTTTTATAAGACAAGTACATTTAATTGCCTTTTGCCATGATCAAAGTTGAGTCAACTAGACTTTGCCAGTAGTTCATGAGTTTTCATGAATATGCATAACTTTTTCTGTACAGGTTGGCATTACTAAATTTTACTTTTCCCAAGAGCAGGGAAGTTATTGAATGAAAGGGGAATTAAGAACAGGTGATAAACAAATGGATACAAAGAGAATCCTGTCACTAAAACTAGTTTGGCACAAATATCCCCTTCCTGCCCCAAGATTCACTCACTGCCAGGTCCCAAGTTGCTGTTTATTCTGATGTCTTTTTGTTTTGTGAATATCTTGATGAAAGCCTTTCCAGCCAACACTAATGTGAAGCAATTTATGACAGCAATAGCATTCAATTCTACTGTGCCAAAATGCCCTGACCCTCATAATTTTAAAGTAATTCCTTTTTGCTTTCATCAGCTGAAGTTCACCTTAAGTTTGCAGCTCACTGGAAAGTAAAACACTGACTATGCACTTTGTTCCCTTCAAAGAGAAAGCAGATCTGTCATTCATGTCATACATAGTTGTCTCCAGAAGAAAAACATTCTGTTCATGTAGAGAAACTGCCTGGAACCACAAAAGACTGATTTTCTTCCCTGAGTAATTCTGACACGCTTGATGCTAGCATCTGCCTTGGTTTACATGCAGCATATGCATTAGGATCCTGATAGCCCAAGTCCAAATTGTGCTGAAGCATCTCTGAAGGAATGGATGGGTTCCTCATCCATTAAAAATTAGGACAAATCCCCCTGCAAATCCCCTAATTCACTTCAAGTGAGGCACCCATCCTCTGCCATGTCTGGGATTTCAGTCTGGACATGTGTCTCCATTGAAAACTTCAGCTGCCAGACTCTAATCCCAAACAGGGTATGAGACTGTGAAAGCACCCAGCACCCTCAGCTTGGCTTTCCTGGGAACATTCAGCTATGCTCATTCTCTGACCTGGGATTCTCAAACAAACATTTTCAATAGGGAACATCTTTATCCAAGATTCAAATCAAATAGATCAATCGGAACATTTCCCACCCCACCACACACACACCCAGCCCTGAAATCTATAATAGATAAATGATACTAGTTAATTTTTTAGGTTTATGATATTAAGAGAAATGAAGTTCTGTGTTTCAGACACGTGTAAAGATAGAAATCAGAGTTCTGATCATTCTTCAGTAAAGTGAATTGTACACTATGCAAATAAAGTAGGAAACTAATGCTTGAGAAGAGCAACAAAAGAAACAACAACAAAAAATTAGGCTGTCAAACATTCAGAATACCAAAAAACCCCATTCAGAATACCAAACCATTCCCTGCTCCCCTCACTCTTGAGCTGGTACCAGACAAAGGGGGTACAAAGAGAAATATCCAACATAAAAATTCAGTTTTCTCTTCAGGGAAACCAATAACCTTAATAGAAGGAAAGTGATGAGGAAATACTATATCTAAAAATCTAGTGGCTCACTTGGAAATAACACTCCCTGGTTTTCTTCTGAAATTTCCCCCATACATATGCAGTACAATGAATTATATTGAAATGGATGAGCTCCTGTCATCTATTATTTGAAATGTGAGTTGAGGTTCACTTTAAAACATTCCTCTTGCCAGAGAACAGATAAAAAAAGAGGATCCAATAGTTTCTACCCTGAAAGCCATTTCACCATAAATATATGTCTCCTGTTGACAATATATTGGATGAGCTTGTTTACTGTTCCTATGGTCTTAGATAGTCCCCAGCCACTAAGCTTTATTCTCACCACAATATGTATTTTAGGTAGTCATGTATAGTAATTATGCAAAGTAATTATGGTTTTAGAAGTACTTGTACTTTCCCTTGATGAATTAAGAAAAATTAAGATAAAAGAGCAGATAGAATGAT
>VZTN01032804.1:1751-12822 GCA_013400515.1 Erpornis zantholeuca | reverse complement strand
GGGTTTCTTTAATATGCATGAGTCCTCCATTGATTCCTAAGATGGCTCTTTGTAATGAATTGTATTTGTTTTAAAAGCTCTGCTTGGATAATAGTTATTAGTCAGCAGTTTTCAAATTGATGTAAATGCATAGGAACCTGATTACAATTTTAAATACTTACATAAAATGGCTTATTTTTCTCCCATTGATTTCTGACAGAGCAGATTATTCTTAATGCTTTTGAACATCAAACACACATTTCTGTAAGTACTTATGCACTGAACCCCTAACCACAATTTCTGAATTTATTTTGTTTCATCAAAGGAAAAAGAAGTCAAATGTGTGTTTAGATTTTCTTTCCTTAAAAGAGAATTGATGCATAGTGCAGGAGTTAGTTGTCTTTGTTAAATAGGTGGAAGTCTAATCCTTCCCTGGTATTAGTGGTTAACAACATGGTTTCTGATAGAACATCTTAAGAAAGCCAGGAGTCTGGAAACTGACTTGAGATGATCTGATGCTTCAGCAACACTTTCACTAGGGAAAATGCTTGGACAAGAGGAACAGCAGTACTGACTGCACAACAAGCTATTGCATGCACAAGCTAAACATGAATTCTCAGGTTAATAACCTCTACGTGGATTTCTTCTACTGAAGACTTATATTTTAAAATATACTGACAACAGTATCTGCATTTATATTGGCATTGATTTTTTTGTTTTGGGATGCTGCCATGTGGACAGATAGAGTTCACATGTTTACGTGTCCTTTACTTGTTACCTTAGTCAAAATTGTTCTGTTTTGATAAAGTCTTTCTCCCATATACATGTAACAATACTTTGTTAAGCCCAAAAGGAAAGAATTTTCCTTCACAAACCGAATCCATGATATAGCAAGATGTGGCTATCACATTACATATTATGTTGTATTCCAGTGTAGTAAGCCAAGACCTCTCTGCTATATGCATTAAATATTTGATTTGTTCCAAACACTGTTGTCTGGATAAAGGGTGAAAAATAATTATCAAACACCCAATTCATCACAACCAAATCCATAGGGAAAATTTCTCTGAATGCCTTGTTCTAGCATAAAGTGAGAACACTAAAATAATTGAATGTGGCTGTTTTAAGCAATAAAATTTACTTTTCCACATCTGAGTTTTAAGAAAGCATCTTCCCCTGTTATTCATGTGTAGCATTCATTGTTTCATGACTGAATAGTAGCATCTTATGAAGCTGGAGTGAGTTGCCCAAACACACCAGCATGCATTTCTTACCTACCTGGAACAATCTTGAGTGTATTGCCCCTTTCCCTAAATATAATCAATTATAACCTAAGTAGGGCTAGGAAATTTCATCCATTGTGTTAACATGAGTATTTGCTGTAGTGACAGTCACTAACATACAGAGCTAGTTGAATTATTTTCAAGAATCAGATACAGGTTTTTGAAAATTACTGTTGAAATATAATTTCGTTAATTCCATCATCTGAAAAAAATTTGCATAATTTGAAAACTGAAAGAAAATGTTTTTTCAAATCATTTGCAAACATAGTTTGGCTGCCTCTAGTAACAAATTAATGGTCCCAAAAAAAAAAAAAAGCTCCCATCTGAAAGAAAAGCTGCATGCTCTTCTGCAGTCTCCTTTTATTTTGGAAATTTTGAAAAAAATAAAATGTAATGGGTTTTGATGACATTTCTTTTTTGGAAATACAGTCTTATGATATTTGGAGCCTTCCAGGCATTTCAAACTGATAAACCAAAAATGCTATTTCCTTCCCTTACTTAACCTGACTCTTCTATTAAGCAACAGGTTTAACTTTTATTTCTCTGTCAGGATCCGGTAATTTTAAAGACAAACACTAGAAAAACATTTGAGGAAAGGAAGCAGTAACTATAGATTCTTGTATCAGTATTTAATTTTGAGCTTGAAAACTTAAATAAAATTAATCCATTAGTACAGAAAAAGTAAATCAGTAGTCATGGATGAAGAATTGAAATTATAAGAGTAATGTACTTTGTGATTGTAAGTATTGAACCTGCTGAATGTTAATCTGTTTTAACTGGATGTGAGGAGGCCCCTTAAACTCTTCCTGAGAAGAAACTCTCATCTTTCTGTGTTTTTTTAGCTTGTAGTGATGGAGGATAATACAGAGTTCAGGAAAGTGAATTGCTAGCACTGGCTGAGCAGGAAAACCTGAAATGCATGGTACATGAATTTGAAATTCCTAGGGGAGGAACAGCCAGTCACAGGGCTATCATAAGCAAACTCCTGCTGGAGAGACTGTTCTGGCAAGTGTGGAATTTGAAGGTCTTAACCTCTGCAACACCAGAAAATATTGAACTTTAAAGCCTGCTAGAAGTTATAGATAAGTCATTTTTGGCTGTAGGGAGGGAGACACAATATATCACTGACCTTGGAAAGTGCAGCCTGATAAACACAAGGAAAATCACTTACTGATAAAGCAAATCTATTTCCTGGTCCAGGTAAGGAAAAAAGGTGAAAGCCCAGTTAACTGAAACTCAATGTTTCTGTTAGAACTAAATGTGCAAGTAAGCTCTGAGGAAGTGGGTTGTACTAGGTGAAAGCTAGAGATCCCTTTGAACCCCATGATTTTGTGACTATGTGCTCTTTCCTGATGTACTTGTCACTGAGAGAATTTTTGCAACAAAAATTGTTTTTCTCTCTCAGGGAAGTAGCTCGCTTTAGGTGTGTGATAAAATACAAGTTAAGCATTTCATATTGCTGTATATTGAATCCTTCTGGGATTTCCTTTCCCAGAATGTAAGCAGTGTTGCAAGTGATGCTGATCATCAGTCCTTAAATTTTTGTTAATTGTTGTTCTAATACAGCACTCATTCATTTAAAATTGGTAACTGTATGCCCTTTTACAGTAGCACCTTAATGACATGTTTACATGATAAATTATCAGACTTCCACTGAACCAAGGCAGAACTTAATCAACGTAGATCATCTGAAAATAAAGCTTTGACTTGTAACCTTGAGTATGAGTGGGGCTTTTAAATTGAACACACTAAAATAAATACAAAGGATAGAAAAACACTGGATTCAAACGTTAACTTCACACTTGATCTATGCAAAACACAGTGTGTGGCTCAGATTTTATGGCTTACAAATTCGGAATCCAAACACTTTCTTACATCGCAGTGTGCAATATGTCATTGGGTGTGGAGTACAGTAGAGGTATGTGTAATCTTAGACATGTTAGATGTTAGGCAGGAGAGGAAAAGATTTTTTACTGAATTACTTATTTTGATAAGTTTGACTTACTTGTCCACAATCAAGTTCCAGTGGTCTGGTTTTCTTATGTTGTTCTAAACACAAGATATTTTTCTCTGATTGTTTTGGAAATAAAACACTAAAACTGAACTGTATAAATGTGCAAAGTTGTTCTGCTATCATTTATGCTAAAGAATTTTCCTCTATTAACTCTTCATTTTGAATTGAAATACAATAGCTGAAAATAGAAACACGCTTTACTTTGGTTTCTGTTTCTTTAAAATGAATTGGTACACCAAGATGGAATTAGCAGCAGCAGCAGCTTCACAGCTGGAAGAAAAGAATATGGGGTTTAGTGACATACGTTTTTGGCCCTTACTATAATAAATGTGAGTGTCCCCTCGCCAAATCTGTCTCAGTCTTGCACTCCTTGCTCTTTACAATCAACTGCAGCTGACAATTGTGAGACTGTTACTCTCTGAGACTTAACTAAATATAGGAGTTTGAAGCAGTCCATGCTCCATAATCCTCAATCATTGTGTGTGTAGCTCACTTTCAGAGTTCAATTTAAATACAGTCTCAATGGTTGGAAGAAGTAAAGAATATGGATTTGGGAGTGATTTTGTGAATAAAGGATGTGGAACGTGAGTGAGAAGAATTTGGTCTTGAGTAATGGGTGTTCTGAGAGCATCCAGATGTTAAAAAGACATGGTAAGATGATATCCCAGGAGATTATTGAATTGGGTGGCATCAGCTCAAAAAGAAATCAAAAAGGATTTCTAAACCAGTATTTTGTAAGTCAACTGCGTGTCTTCCTGTAGCTGTAAACATTAAAACCAAGGCTTCAGCTAGTCATCCATTTCCTTAATGTTTTAATAGATTGTCTTGTCTATTTTGTAGATCATTTATTCACTGAGTAAATTGAGTGTAAATGTTGTAAGGCATGGTACAACTTCTTTCTTTGCTGTAGTTTCTTCCATTAAGTAATGAATAAGTTCAGCAGTGTAATAAGGATGGAGACCTGTTTTGGCCATTTACTGTGAGAGAGTCAGAGCTGTCTTTTTTTATTGACCTGGAGCTCTTGTGATTTACCTTTTTAATAAACAGTGAAAACATTACTAGAGGCTAGCTGCTTTCAAGTAAATTAAGTTCTTTACTGTACCTGGGTTTAGAGTTTAATTATAAACTTTAATGTTCCCATTGAGATCCAATGTCAAATCATGGGTTTCAAAATGAAGAGCAGAACTAAATGTATTTATGATTGTAAGGAATGCTTTTGGCTTGTAAATCAGTGTGATAAAACACAAAAGAATCAGACTTTCTTTATAGTATTTGAATTATACATATATTTTTACCAAATTTATTTTAAAGCACCCTAGCCAGAGAATAGTAGATCATAGAAAATGTCTTGCTGTGTCTAGTTCATAGTTGCAAGGTGCCTGAATTTTACTTTTCATGATCATAAATGAACGTTGTACTGCTATACATAGGAAAACTTTTCAATGTGTAAAAACCCATGTACAGCCATGAAAGCTGTATTTTTATTGATGCTGAATCTCTTTTCTTCCCTAGGAATAGACCACTAGAAATAGACTGTATCTTTTAGCATGCATTGTAATTGAATTTCTGGAGTCATAAAACAGAGCAGATTATGGAAGGAATAGTTTTTGTCTGAGATGAAGATTGTCTTGGGTTACATCCTTAGTTCTCTCTGGCACTGATAGTAGTCCGCTAAAGGTGACTACTGTGTACTATTCAGTATAGTTTATTTTGCAAACCATGGTTAGAATGCATAAGTTTAAAACTGAATTTCAAAATACACTATAACTGTGTTCATTTACTCATTTATCCACTTTATAGTAAAAGCATAGCATATTTAAAAATGTTAGCATTTAGTTTTTAAATTAATTATCTTTTTAAAATTTGAAGAATCAATTGAAGAAAAATTGTCTGAAAATCATCAGCTAAAAAATCATCAACTTTACATTGTTAAGTTCTTGAAAAATCATCCTATTTACACACATCCTTAAGAAAATAATTGTGTAGCATATTTGGAGGCCCAATTTAAGTTCATAAAAATTTCAAATGCTTTAACGTCTTTTTGTCTTGTGCATATGCTGTTGCTAACTGCAGAGTACTTCACTGTTATCTTAAGCAACAATTAGCTTGTATAAAAATTTAGTTTAGTAGCTACAGAAAGAACCCATTTTTTCCTACTTAAAAAAAAGTGGGGGAACACAGGACTATTTTTAGCCATGGTCATTATATTACATTTTTTACATATGTTCCATATTCTTTTGTTTATTTCCTTCTTAGCTTTCACTTCTACTGTTTTCTCATTTCACTTGTCATGTTTGTTTCTTCATACAGAAAATGATGACAAAGAACCACATATTTATAGACATTTGCACAAGAGTTGGAAAAATTAGTAGATTCTACTACTACCACCGTTAAAATAACAATTATTAAAATAGGAATATTATATTATCATAATAATAGGGAAAAATGTCTATGCTTTGAAATTCAGGAAAAAAATTAAAAGTACCAAGTGCTTTTTGTATATCTTCAGTGGATATTGCACTCAGAACTAGGCAAAGCATTCTCACTACCATAGGGAATACTTCCTCACAGATTTATTTGGAGACTTTCTGGCAGGAATATAAAATATAAGAGTAATGTTGATGTCATTTACCCAAGATTTGAGTTAAAAATACACCTTGACAAAACACTCTTACTACTTTGATACTGCATTGCCATATACGCATTGTATGTAATGTGAAGAAAAGCAAGGAAAAGGTTCCACGCCTCCTAGCAAAGGTGTTTTTTCTCTTTCAAGCATTGACATCACTTGACAGATAACAACAGGATTCAGGCTCAGTGCAGTGGAAACTAAGCAGGCAACAGAGATGTGAGATTGATTTTCCTTCACCATGTGCTTCTAGAATATGAATAAGTATGCATTATTGTATATGCAACATACATCTGTACCTGTAGCAGATTTTCTTTTCCTTTGTGGCAGGTGCGTTGCCTTTTGAAAAAGGGAGTAAAGGCAGTGTCAGTTTGGCTGCAGCAGACTTCAGGCAGAGCTGCCCGTGTCCTTACGGCTGGGCTGTAGTGCCTGGAGGCAGTGCTCAAACACAGTACCTTTGCCTCTCTGCCTCATCGTAAGAAAACATAAAAGAGGAGGCAATCTTTTGACCGCTGTGCTGGGCCACAGCTTCCTCTTTTCTTTTTTTTTTTTTTTTTGGTGAAATGAGGTGTAGCAATGCATCTCTAGCATTAGCTCAGCTAACTTGGTTCCACTGAGCCTCGAACTGCAAAGACTCCAGAGGCAAATTCAACCATGCTGTCATGTTGACAGGATATGGAACTACTGAAAAAGTAGATTAGGACTTTCTGAAGATATTTCTTTATATGTAGTTTTTTCATGAGTACTAAAAAAATGAGGCTTTATTTTTGATATGATTTTGAGCCTTATCCCTTGCTTTGTTAGACAAAAGCATATTTTTTGCTGTTGAAATATGTAAACAATACACTGTTTATGTGCTTATATTTCCCGTAATGATATTTTAGTACCCGTGACTAATACCTACAAGTGAAACTACAGATGTGGAATAGTCTGGGCCTGCCAAAGATGCTTTGATGCATCTCTGATATTTTTAGATGGTTGATGCTCAGCATATGGTTATTACCATCTACTACTATAGTACTAGTACATCAGATGTAAGGTTCAAATTATAGGGTAAGAAAAGAACTCTAAAAGTGATGATCTATTCCCTAAAGCTCATTTAGTCTAAACAGATGATTTAAGCAGATGAAAAAATGGAGGAGAGATAAGAGAGTGAGAAAATTTCACCTAAGGTCGCTGTCTGTCAGTAGTACAGAAGTTTTGTATCTTTAATCCCACTGAAATATTCTGTGAAGGTTTTGAGGAGTCAATCATACAGAGATCAGAAGCAATTTAAAAATAAATGTACATGTTAAATTTGTAATTTAGGAGGAGAAACATATTGCCATGGTTTTTGTTCACTGTATGGTAAACATTTTTCTGGAAAGCACTTTGCTGTTCTGCTTTGTTCTGATAGCTGTTATTTTACTGTGTCAGGAAGCAGGGATATTTTAGTAACTCCAGGCATTATCTTGATCAAAGTAGCTAAGTAGCTGTGCAGAAGTCTCAGTATCTCACGAGTCTTTGTGAATGAGCACTTCTTCATTCTTAAAGTGCTGACATTGAGGAGAGTTGTATTTCTTTCACAAGAAGTGGAGGAAATAGAGAAGTTCTGGAGCTTGAGTCTAATTTGCAGCTGTTTCTTTATAGTTAGTTAATAAGTTGTTTTGGAGCATAGAATAAAATATCATCAAATAGATTTGATGCCCTGATCAAATTTTGCAAAATCCTGCATGCACCCAAAAGTACAGGACAAAAGCATGGTTAGGAAGACCTGTGACTGAGTATTTAGTTTCCTTTGAGATTTGTGAATAGGGTCACCCAATAGCCTGTCAATATTTGCAAGGCTTTCTGAAAAAAAATTTACAGGAAAATTGATGATGCATTAAGCAATGAAATGGTTTTAGTGTGGTGTCTCAGACATTTACTGGGATAAGGACTAACACATCTCCCTAGCCAAATGAAAGTGGTGTTCTATTTTTACTGTCTTAGCAGTGTTTTGCAATCTATCAGTATAAGAGGAAATCCAGTAGGGCAGAAATCAAATTGAAAGCAATCATGTTTATATTTTCTGTTTCTATGTAATTAAAAAAAAATCAACTTCTCAGGTTTTCTTTTCCCCGTCTTTCTTCATTTTCTCCTTTCTCCTACTTTTTTAACTTTATCTTTTCTTAAAATGGTTTTCCCCATTGCAGCAGTAGCCTCTAACGATCACTGACTGCAGGTGAAAATACTTCATGTGATGGCTTAGGTCTCCTTCCTTCTAATGCTGATCGTTGAGTGGCTAAGGATGAGAAAAATTATATATTTACACTGCAATTATAGGAATTATACGGTTTACTGTCTGAGTACCATTCTGCACCATGGTAATTATCATGATATTAAATAGCTGAGTGTCATCATAGAAGGAACACAAGTCATTACTACGGTCTACATATGATAACTCTTAACCATAATTGCTATGTAATCTTCAGGTGATTGAATTATCATTCAGACCCATGCTGACAGCACAGCTATGCATAAAAACCCCTGCTTCATCAAAGATTACAGCTGTTTCTTTTTTAAATTGAAATATTTTCAAAACATGGAAACTCAGGGACAGAATCTGGAAAAATTGTGTCCCTTTTACTCCGCTTTATGAGAACACATATGCAGCTGCAACAATGACGTAGGAACAGAAGGGATGCTTGCCTTATCATGGACATCTTGTGAATCCACCAAACTACGTGGTCCTGATCAGCTCTGGGTCAGATACCTGACTGTTAAGGCAACTTTGGCTGGTGGAACAAAGTGGTACCTGCTGGGCTTAGGGGAAAGCTGATGTACCCCATACCCCATAGGAGTTTCTGTAACCATCAGAAATATATTTTAAGAAATTTTATGGAAGACAATCTCAGACATTGCATGTGGAATCATATTTTTATGAGGTACATTTGGTAGGAAGGTTACTTAAGCTGTAATGTCCATCAATTTTTATTCTTTTGTAACACTTGTGCCAGGCAGGTCTACATAGACTCAAAAGGGCAGGATCTCCATAGCAAATTTGATTACATAAAAGTATGATTCTTGTGATAAAAGAATGACTTTCATGCTGCTTTTTTTTCTATAGATTTCATAGTTTTCTAAAAGTTTGGGTTTTTTTTCCAAAAGCTACATAACAAAATCCCAATAATTAAATTCTCAGACCTCCTGACAGCTTGTAAGTCAAACAAAACCTATATAATCTTTTTTTACAGTATTTTTCTAACAATTTCTTTGTGTCTTAAAAAAAGAAACCATTCCAGAAGTAGTGGATTTACTTGAGTCATGATAACTAACCCCCACTTCTGAATACTGCTGCATCTATGCACAAGTAAATGTCCTCTTTCATACTGATAACTTCTAAATTAATTTATTGCACCACAAATAAAAAATACCATTTTGATACTTAATTTTGAGCTGATTCCCATGCCTAAAATCTGTCATTTGGAAGAAGCAGCTCAGGCTGAGAGTTTTAGTTGCACTTAAAGCTTAATATGTATTTATTATTGAAATTTGCATTTTAAGATATGTTTTACAAAGAAAAGTGATATTTCTAATATATATGTCTTCATTCTGACAAAAATGAGATATGTAGTGATAATTATGGGATATCTCAGTCAATTTGTAAGGCTTGTATTTTACATACCGAATAAAATCCTTCACAATTTAGTTGGCATAAAGAGTAAGGGGATCACAGTTTATAATTTCATCAGAAGTCTTTGTAGCCTTAGGAACACTTGACCATGTAAATTCAAACTGAAATATATTCAGTTAGGGATAGCATACATAGTGTTTTAATAGAGTTCTGAAACAGTCTTCTGTTTTAATTACACAACAGAAATGTGTTTGTGTTTTTGAGAGGGGATGATAGATTTAAATTAATTCCCACTATAATAGCAAAAACAAGTTAGGAATTTTAAACAGTTTCAAGCAATCACTGAAGAGCAGACCACAGAAGGCAAAAATCAGATGTAGTTGAAGAATATATGATAAAATGCCATACTTACTTTCATTCAGAGCATGCATGAATATGGTGTGTCAATAAGTGTAAATACTTTTGAAAAACATGGCTGGATTTTTTTTTCTTTAAAAAAATGAACATTTTCTTATTAATTCCTTTATAAGGACTTAATGACTACACAAACTGTTAGTTGTCAACAGTGAGGATGAAATGCTCATTCAAATAGTAGGTAAGACACTGGTGACTGATTATTAGCAGTCCACAATGGAAATTTCTAAAATCTTTATATTGAAATCTTTTACGGAACTCAGCTTAAGTTACAAGATTCAATATTCAGCATGAATGCCTCTGTTGAATGGAATCCAGTTCTGCAGCTATTCTTGCTGTGGATCTAGCATCCAGGAAATTGTAGAAAATTGATGTTCATTCTTTAGAGTAGACATTACATCATGAGAGTAAGACAACATGAAATTTTGTAGTGTTGTTATGCAATATTTATATGAATATGGATTGACCTTAAATGTTTGCATCTCTCCATTTCCACATATTTTGAACAAAACCAAACATGAAACAAAAATTGTTTCAAATGACAGAGTTGGTTTTTTTTCTTCTCAAAATTAGTTGAGGTCACAACTTACCTGCCATTTCTTGAAATAGATGAGGCTTATGTCTGTTTTACATAAAATCTAAAATTGCCAGGCAGTTATTCTGGGCTCATGTTTTATTGTTTACAGTCCTTACTGGTACCTATAGTGAATTTTAAAGTATCAAATGATTTATTAATGACCATTCAGAAGTTTACCTTTCATTTTGAACTATAATTAGGAAAACGTACATGGCAGCACATATATTTGAGAGAAACTGAAAGTTATTGAGTATAGTTGTAGCATTTGTCCTCCCAAAACTGGTTTGTTTTTATTTTTGCATTCTGTGTATTAAATTTATATTCTGTCTGGTTCCTACTCTTCATGGTATTAAAAAATTGTCAGAAGGACCATTTGTGCATTTTTTATTCTGTTCAGGTACAATCTGCATATGGCATGTCTGTTTTTCCAGTGGCCACAGGAGTAAATAATTGTTCATCAATGATTTTATTTTCTTCTTCCTTTAGGGGCTGATGTTATCAATTTTGATGGCCATGTAGTGCTACCATACAGATTCAGGAACAAGAAAATGAAAACACTGAAAGATGTCATCTCTCTGAA
>VZTN01032799.1:1387-32048 GCA_013400515.1 Erpornis zantholeuca | reverse complement strand
AAGGAAACAGCCTCGAGGGAAGAAAAAAGAGAAAAGAAACCCAAAAAAACCCCCCACAACAACAAAAAGAAACAAAAAACCCAATCAAAGAAACAAAAACTCCAACCACCCCAAAAAACAAAACAAAACACACCACCAAAAAAAGCAGCAAAGAGTGATAAACCAGGAAAGGGAAGAGACAAACTCTGAAACCACAACTTACACAACTGCCATTTACAATCTAAGGATAATTCCTCCAAGCCTGATCAGAATTCTGGGAAAATCACTCATTTTTGCAGAGGTGTCTCAGATGGGTACTCTGTTGTAAACTTCAAGACCAGGCCTAAAAGAAAAGAGATCAGTGCTGCAAGTAAACTAGTCTGTGACACCTCTAAGCATGAGTGGTCATTCCCAAGGTGCTGTCTGGGCTTCCAAAGGACTACTTGCCAATCACCAGTATTTTTCATTTCTCATAAGCACACATTTTGTGTTATAAAACACACATTATATGTTTGTGCTGACACATTTTGTGCAGAAAAAAATGTATATAAGTAGCTTCTGTGTGAAAATGTAAGTGATTAGCAATATAAAATTATGTCATTATTCACATCTGCAAATTTAGTACTTCAGTACTTGACCCCAAGTCTCTGATTGTTCTATCTGTTTTCATGGAAGACAGAAAGAAAAGTAATGAAACAAGCAGTCTGCCATTTACCCATGTGTAACTCATGGATTTTTGTCAATGCAGGTTTTTCAATATAGAGCCCACACTGGTTTCATATGTGATGAGGAGAGAAGCACGCAGTGGAGAACAGCAGTAGATACGATGCAGATAAGGAAGAAGGAAAAATTAAGGACAAAAAGACAGAGCTGTTTCTAAGAAATCAGGTAAGGAATTCAGGTGCTTCTGTATAAACTGTAAAATGTACAAAGAATTGTGTGAAATAGTTTATCTTGCCTTTCCTAGTATTTCTGAGAATTCCTTCTATATGTGCCTAGGACGTATGTACACACACAATACATATACCCTACTAACCCCCACTCACACAATGAATTTGCTTTTTGAGCAAAATTGCTGTTACCCTCAGTGCAAATATTTATTATACTGATATCCTACATTTCTTTTAATAAAATACATTTCCTGGATTTCATTTTACTTCCTTTAAATAAAACATGGCACTAGTTGCTACAGGAAGCCAATCAAATAGTGTTTTCACAGAGCAGTTAAGAGTTGTGCTATGTGTGCTGCTCTCAACAGCTCTAAGTTCTCAAACCTTACAATGTCCTGTCAAACTGATCTCTTGGGGCATTACAAGGGCACTGCAGAGAAGTACCATCTGTTATCATCCAACCCTCCCTTCCTACAGGTTTATGCCTTAAATGGTTACCTTGAAACAGTGACTAGACAGGAATAAAGGCAGAATTTCTTTGAAAGGCCTTCAGATGTACACTTTTGGGCTCCAGAGGCTCTTGCCTCAGTGGATCCCAAAATGGACAATGATAGGTCATGAGTTCTTCACACTTTTATATCAGCATAAATTCACCAACCAGAATCCAGCCAAGGATGGAATTTCCCCAATCTTTCCCCGCCCCCCAAGATGATGGTTTACAGTTCTTGGGCCTAGGACTGTCTGGGTGTCCTTGGAGAGCAAGTTAGAGAGGTCTTGTTATGTCTATCTTAGCATAAGAGAACAGCACTTAACAAGATACAGGAAACTTCAGAGTTACACTGAGCAGTACAGGATTGGAAAAATATCAAAGTTAAAACCTAAGGCATCAAGGTGACAGGTGGAAAGTTCATTTAGAGCTTGGGCACATTTACATTTCCAAAGCATGACAAGAGGGGAGTAGAAATAGATTAACCAAAGACCGTGTCTGGATGAACAGGGAAGAACAATTCATGCTTTCCTCTTCCACTCTCCTGCTTTGGAGAAAAGTTGCTGTACCACTTGTAGTGTCCCAGTGGGAGCACTAAATGTGGTATAAGCTCTATTCCCTAAAACAAGATGGGAAACTAAGCTAGTTGCATGTTACCTGATGGAACTGTTCACAACAGAAACATCCTATTAACTTTGTAAAGACACTTACTTTTAGAATAGACTGAAATTATATTTTTGCCACAAACAGAAGATGGAAAGAAAATCATAGGTAAACATTACGTATCTGTCTACTTAATTCTTACCTCTCCCTTCCATTCACAAAACTAAAGCTAACCTAAGATGCTGGTATAGCAATGCACACGAAGTATTAAGAAATGGTTGCTTATAGGATTTGCAATCCTAAGTAACACCATCAGCTTATCACACTCTTTTAGTGTGTGCACAGAACAGAAATTCCTTTAGAGTTTGGCCCTGTAGAAGTACTTTAACTCATCTACAAAATCCTTATTTATGCTTATATTTAATTTTCATAGAACAGCATCTAATGCTTTCTGACAGCATGTTTCAGAAGACTGACTCCAAACCAATGGAAATCCACTACTGAAAAACCAAATTCTATGAATTCCCAAGAGCCCCAAAGACATTAAAACAAACAAATATCCTCAGCCAAGCCTCACAAAGCATATAAAACTCATTATTACTGTTAACGTGTTGCACAATTACGTGTTGCACAATTCATGATAATACAAGACTGTGTTCATGATAACTTTTTGCAGTTTGGTAGGACTGTCACATATTGAGACATTCTGCCAGTGGCTGATGTGTAGTTGATTGATAGCTGCTGCATGCTTGCAGAGTATCAGCAAGGATGCCTCTAATGGGAGAAGCAGCATCATACAGCTTGAGTTTCTCTAGGACATGCAATATTCATCAGTTACAAACCTGGGAATGTCATACTTTAAAAGCTACATGATAAAAGACACTGCATGGTGTTACAACTGATTCCATTTGCTATATGGTATGTTATTATTTTGTATTACCTTGGGGAGGGCACTAAAAGTGAAAGAACAGAACACACTCAAGGCATATAGAAAAATGAGGGTAAATTGCCAAGGTCTTAATCATATCAGTAAGGTCTGTAACTGAAACGGAGATGAAACTAAATAAAGAGTTGAAAGCATGATACACTACTTTCCAGCTACTGAAAAGTAATAAACTCTGTCAGGAATATTAAACAGGAAGAAATTGCCAGCCATGATATGTAGAAGCCTACTGACAACCTTAAAGCAGGTTTGATTCAAAAGTCAGCAAATGCTATGTGCAATGCCACACATATTCCCAAAATATGGTTTTACATCAAATATGATTTTACATGGGGTAGGCTGGAGAAGACACTTAATCAGTAATGTCTAAATGAGACCCCATAGGCACAGCTATAATAAAACCATTAAATGAGTTATTAAAACAATAAAGTGGGAGGGTATTTGCTGAAAACAGTTAAAGTAAAACAATAATAATTAATTGTGTCATTTGATATCAGGTAAATGTGCTGTCCCTATGGCCTAAGAAAAACAAACAGCAACTCCAAATTTAAAAAGGCTTTCTCTTTACAATATATCAGAATTCATAAGCAGAATTGTCTGACTGAAACAACATCCAGCCAAAGTCAGATCACTCTTTGGGAGCTATTACTCAGTCACCACTGAAATTTTGAATGAGAAATTTGGTAATATCAAATAACAGAAACATACAGGCCTGCTGGTTTTAGGACTTGCTTGGCTCTAAACGCCATAGTCCATTGGATGACACATTTTAAGATCTATTACAGGAAAAGAATATTTTTAAATTAGTTATGATAATTGTGCAATCCTTCAGATGACATCTTCAAATCTATCATCTATTCAAGTGTTCAGTTTGAGCAGCCAAGGAGTAGATTGCTCACTTTAGCCAGACCTTTAGCAGGATTAAATCAGATAAATTCTAGTAACTCCAAATATTTCCTGCTATGCACTGTGCTTTCCTGTTAGTTTTTATGAGCTATTAGGAAGATTTTTTTTTTTTTTAAAGTCATTTAGGAGTTTCAATGTCATTTTAAGATAACAGATGCTCACAGTAAAGTCAATAGAGAATCATGGCTGTATAGCCCTTTTTAGCTTGTACTCACTACCAAAACCCACTGGGAGCAGTTTACCAGTCTCAAGGTTTGCCACTGGACTGGTTTACATTTATAAATACTTGCTGCCCAGTGATGGTAGGAGGGGCCAAGCTCCTCCTGCAGTTGTGCAAATGACAGCATCCATTTTCATTTCTCAGCTAATGATAACACCAGCTCGACACGTTCTCCACTGTCTTATCAAAATCTATGAAGTTTTCACACATTTCTCCATGTGCCATTCATGCTTCTGTTCCAGCCATAAAGAAGGCTGATGGCAAAAATGACTGATGACACTAAATGAGGGTTATTATTCAGTGAGAGATAAGAAAGGAAGGGAGGGAGGAAAAGAGGAAAAAAGCCAGTTCTCACTAGTGTACTCAAGGGTGTTCTTCCTTTTTAAGTGAGCAGGAATCTTGAATTAGAGTTAACTGACAGCTCAAGTTTAAAGACACAGTGCTGTAAACATACTTGATAAATTACCAAACATTTGTCTATTACTATCTTCTTTAAAGAAAAGCTGTTTATTACTCCAAGACAGAGTAGTATTTGTATATTTTTCTTCTAAGAATGAATTCAGCTCCATACTAATGAAAGATAACTAGTGTTTGACAGAATTAGTGTTTACTTACCCTAATACATTGAGAATTTACAACCACATTTTAAATACTTTTATTTCTGCTATTCTGATAAACTCTGTCACCTTCACAACAAGCAAAAATGAATGTGTTAGTTAAGAAAAATTTTCAGTGCAACAGTTTTAAACTGGTAATGGAAAGTAACTTTTTTAAACACTTTGTAATTTCTTCTGAAAACACAGAAATGTTTAATTAAATATGGGAAATTAAATGTCAGTATGAATTCTTCAGACTAAAATCTTATCATAGCATGGTAATTATTTCTACTATTATTTTTTTCTAAATTTAGAAACTGTTCAAGTTTCCCATTGAACAACTCAGAAAAACACCAAGAAAATTATAAATGGGAGAGTTTTGGAGTTGAAGTCAAGGAAAGAATCATGTTCCAATGTTTTCTCATGACAAAGTTTGTTCTGCTAGTTCAATTCATTTGGGCACTTAATTTTTTTGATTAATTGATCATGACAGTACTGTACTATAATATTGATTATCTTAGATGTGTTCATTTTCAATGTCTTCAGTTAGCTTAAGGAAATGCTAATAGGCCAAAAATTTACTATATTTCAGAGGAAGAACATTCAATTGCATTCAGAAGGAAAATCAGATATAAAGTATTTTTACCTGGCCACGGTTTTTAAGTAAGCGAAGTTGACAAGTGACAATATCTTAAGAGAATTTCAGGGAGCACAGAATCTTAAAGATGTGACCTATTCGAGAGTACACTGAACACTATAAAACCATACTTTCAGTTACACACACTTTGGTTTCAGTGAAAATGCAGTATTTGAAAGTTTGGAAAACTGGTTATGTAAATAATAAACTGGTTATATAAATAATAACTGGAATAATAAAACTGTTGGTACGATCAACCTCTGACTTTTACTTCCAGAGGCACTACTATACCCAATTGTATAAATACACTTCTGCTCAAAACGTGAAAAATAAGCAGCTCCTCCATGCCTTAGAGGTGCTTCAGAGCCAGCTAAATACAATTTGTGTATATTTTAGGGATTCTTTTGATATATGATTCAATCATCCATTCTCCTACGTTTCTTCTAAAAAGATACTCTGCTGGACATTTGCAGTACATTATGAACAGATGTTATACCTGCTCTGCTGATCTGTGTTAGAGTACTTGGATCTTCAGTGGATTATAAAGTGTTGAAAGCATGAGTGAACACAATACAGTAAACAAAATATTTAGGATTTCAGTGCTTTTACTAAATGAAGTTATTCACAGCATGTTCTGGACTGGTGCTTCCAAATTCTTCATTATTCTTTTTCCTTATTTTCTGTCCTTATTCTTCTTCCAAAATGCTTCCTCGTTCTAAATCTAAATCTTTTTATGCCAGCAAAAGCTGACAGACTCTCAAGGTAAAACAACTGGCAAAGTATCAAATCCTGATCATTCAGCGTGATTTTCTGTAGTTCAGAAGAAATCTCAATATAATTTGAGAGTAAGGACCACAATATGCCCTTAATGGTCCAACAATGTTATTTGTTATTTTTAGGGGAAATTTTTGGTAAGCAGATCCCATTTTGCAAGTGAGGCCTTTTAACTGCCATGCCTACTTTGCACATTTGGCCAATCCACTCACTAGTACTGAGCAGCTTCCTATCCTCTTATTCCCAGAGATGTACATCTCTGTTTTCTACACATTCTGTAGACTCAAGTGAAAACAATTATTTGAAGTAAACAACAGAATCTGAAAAATGAACAAGAGGAAAAGTATAGAACAATGTATTCTGAGCAAGACTCTGCTGCCATTTTTACGCCCTCATCTCCAAGAACACTACACCTGATCAAGCTGCATCCTAAAAGAAACATTAATTGCTTTCCTGGAACAGACTAGTGAACTGCATGCTCAGATGATCTCTATAATTTCTTATTTTAAAGCCAGTGGCTGCAATAACATCACACTAGCAACAATTATGCTATAAATTGTACATAACTGCATAGAAATAAACCTACATGGCATCTAAGTCTCCCATGAAAATGCAAAAAAGTTGAAGGGTTTTCTTAAACTGGAAAATACAAGACTGAGCAGGACTGAAAATACCCTTTTGTAATTCCTTGCATATCCCAGCAAAAGACCATCTGATTTCTATAAAGTGAGTTAAAACATAAGAGATATAAATTCCTTTTAGCCGTTTAGAATATTATTTTCTTTGACATCACAGATGACAGTAAATTTGATTAATGGTTGCTGATAATTGGAGTTTCATTTCAGTGGTTATTGCTTGTCAGTAACAATTAATAGCTCCACAAATCCCCCATTCATTTCACAGTATTAAAGAATGATGGCTTGTGGGAATTATGCTAAACTAGCACATTCAATTAGATTTTGAATTTTATAGTATATTGAATAACAGTTTATGGTTTTATAATAGCAGTGATGGTTTTTTTGTTGGATGGTAATCGCTCTCATTACATGTATGTATATCTGGAGAATCCCAATTTCTATAGTCATTAAAATTATTCAATTACATGTTAACATTTCTTTAAAAGTACAGAGTATTTCAGTCTTTATCAGTAAATATCAGTTTTACTGGTTTTTAATGTTAGTTACATCAGTTTTGTCCCAGTATTTGATAGGCAAGATGCAATGTTTAAGGGATGCAAAAGCAGTTTATGCTTCTTGGTATCAAGCACCAGCTGGAATGACACCTGGCATGGCCACCCAGCTGCAAGTGTCCATCTGGCTGGGCTGGACACACCAGGCAGTAGCTGTCTCATCTGAGCGTTCCCCAGAGCGGGAGGAAGAGCGGAGGGGAAATCTTCAGTAAAGGGAAAGATACAGGTTTTTGGAGAATCACCTCCAAACCTGAGAAGTACCCTCACCCTTGGCCTTTTCTCCAGTAAAAAAACTTCCTGAAGTCTGAAGGGGAAAAAAACCCCAAGAAACAACAGGAAGGGAGAAGGAATCACGACTGGCAGAGAGGAGCCCATGACAGAGAGAGAGAGAGCTATGTAAGATAAAGTTGACTGAAAATCTTGTCTGCATCAGGACAAAATGGTGCCTAGAGGTTGATGTGATAGACTGGAAAGGGTATAATTTTTTATGTGACAACATTAAACTTATTACAAAAAATTTTAAAGTTTCTTAACTGAGAAAGCAGCAGGCTCTTAAGTTTAACATGCTCATAAGATAAATCTTGAAAATATAGGTATACTAATAAAAATTCTGCCACTTAGGAAGCCAGTGCATTTCTAACACAGACATCTGTATCATCAGGATCTGAGTCACAGATCATTCAATAAAGTTTAACAAAGTTAAAACAAGGGAACAAGGCAAAGAAAAGGGAACAAGGCAGAGAAAGAGGTTTATAAAGTTAACTTAATTAGGAAGGCACATACTGATTTCACTTGCAGAAGTACTTTTGCCTAGGACCCTCCTTGACTTTGGTTTTTTGATGCAGAGAATGCCAGTTGTATGAGAATACTACAAATAAATGTTTCTACTGTTTTGTCTCTTATTTAAAAATGCTCTTAAAATCTACTGATAATTTTACTTTCCTAGTTTAATCTTAAACACATTATCTAATGAATCTACAAAATAAAGAACATTCTACTAATTCAATCTTCTCATTTTCTTCCAAAAAAGGAAGTTATTCTAGTGTATTATCCAAGGTAATATGAGAATCTATCTCACAAAGCTGGTGATAGGGGAACCTCCAAAGATGTACTTGTTGTTTCACTGGAAAAATAATCCATTGGAAAAATGTGGAGGTTTGTTTGATTATACAGCTATATGTAAAACCTCTCCGACTTACTTTACTTGTGGCCTTCAGACCATCTGTTCAGAAATATTTTTTCTTATGCTTTCATGATACTACTGTTAGTTATTTGTTGTATATTAGTATTTCACAGCTCTAATTAGCATTTGTTCTACTGTGGCAGGGACTGTATAGACCAAGTGAAACCAAGTGCAGAATAAGTTGGGACTAAAATAAAAAACTAACCAGCTTTGCAATTCCCAAAGTAAATTTTGGCTAAGTGTAGATTAGGTGGCTTTTTAGACCAATTGTTTTTCAATTCCCAATGTTATTTGGAAAATGAAATTTAAAAGAAAAAAAAAGAAGCCATTAAATTAGATTCACAATTATGACAAAAAACATCATGACTAAGAAGAACAAAGTACACAGCATGTATACCAGTAATCCAATGGAAAACAACAAGGGAGTTCAAAAAGCAATTCAGTTCTATTCTTTGATCCAGTTTAATGATCAATTTAAATTTAAACTTTAATCTTTCTATTGTAAAACACAAATTCAGGCATCACATGCCTGTAGATCCAATTCTAACAAATTATTTTAGATTAATTATTTTCACTGCTCAGTAACTCGGCTTTGATAATACCAACAAAGAGAGTCCAATAACGCATCCCATATCCAACACTGAATTTATCAGGTGGGCCTTCCTTATTTTATGACTTAAGAACTTCTGGTAACATCACATAATCCATATTGGTAATTCAATAACTGTTTTCCAAATACAGTATTTTATAAACACGTAAGGGAACTAGACATTTCCTTGAAGCAAACGCCAGGGCATAGATTCTAGCTTCTGTGTGCCTTGCTCCTCAAGCACGCAGCAGTTTTAGTATACCTTGGGCCATAAGAATTCGAATATGCATATATTCAATAGCATAAAATTCAACAAAACATGTATGCAAAACTTTAGAAGCTAAACCCCACATTTTCTGCTCTGAAGAATTGTTTGTTTTGTTTTGTTCTTTTTACTATGAATAGCACCTGTAAGTATTGAGCACAGCAAAGCCAAGCAGAACATAAGCTGGAAGCAGAAAAGAGGAATAGGCCACACAAATATTCTTTTTTTCAAATGAAATTGAGGTTGTCTGTTTTATAAACTCAGACAAAACATCTGCTAGAAAAGCACTTGCTAAAGCATCAGCTACTCCATCTTTTCAGAGGATGTTGTATATTCTAGCAGCTCTGTCCAGAAAACTAATTATTTTACTATGAAATGATGTGAGAATAAATTTCCCCACATGTACTGTGCTCTGGAAGACTGTAACATCAGACATTAAGATAATCTTTAACCTTTACTTGAAAACCTATGTTTCTTAAGAATTTATGGGTTTTCTACTTTTTTTTATTATTGGTAAGTATAGTAATGAATGTAATGCTGAAGAATTTGATCTAATAGAAGAAATTAAAAACTCAATATTTTACTGCTGCTACGTTTATGCTTACAGTTTGTATGTTCATTCCTGAACTTTAGAAGAAGAAAGATTCTTTTTGCCTACACTGTCAGTGTAAAAATTCTCTCTCTTCTACTCCTTACACATGAAAAAAAAAACCCCAAAACCCTCAAAAATAGTTTGGCTACATTTTTCAATAGAAGACTCATCAGTATTTGCTATTATTTCACAGCAGGAAAGACCACACAACTATACTACAAAGTTTTCAACAGATGTCTGTATCACAGCTTCTATATTCACATCATTGCTATGCTTATCTGGTGCATGGGTTTCACACATATGCCTTCTCTGATTCGTCCTTCTAACTTTCTATAATTTATGTTTAATAAGCAGACAAAAGCTTCTCTGAGCTTTCCTAGCAGGAGGTAATTGTTCTATACTCTGCAGTTTCCTCTCCAGCACTATAATATGCATCAGTTGCTAATAGTTAATTAATTAGTGCACTTGCAGTTTAGTCTCTTAAAGAGTGAAATTAAATTTTGTGGCTTTAACCTAGAAGAACATGGACTCAAAACACACAAATATTTAACCTGGTAAAAGCCATTCCTTGGCACATGAGAGAGGGAGTTGCAGACCTGTCTTTTATTCCAGGTGGCACTTGACTGGTTGTTCACTGTATCAATAGGCAGAACAATTTCTTTGCACCAAACACTGGCAAGCATGCCCTTTCCTCTCATGGAAAAACTATTTATCCACTCCTACAAGAGGCTGTACATACCACTATAACTAAATGAGTCAGTAATTAAATCAATCGCTCATCTGGATTTTGCTTACATTTGCCTGAAACTAAGAGTCTTGGTGAGAGACAACTAACCATTCTCAAAGCACTGTGAGTGCTAGGAATGTAACACTTGAATTCATTCATTCTGGAAAGTTAAGGACTGTCATCATTTGCCTAGACCTAATTCAGTAACTTATATTTACACAAATTCACTGAAGAGAACAATTGTGGTTTCACCATTTTTACTAGAAATGCTGCTGATATCTATGTGCATTGAGCAAATTATGCCCAGATATCCTGGAAACCATGATAAACAGAACTGTTTGGAAATATTCCAGTGAACAGATTTTTTCAAGATCTGTTTTCATAAACCAGGAGTATTTTCCTGAAGCATTTTGGATTTTGCGAGTTTTCACTGAATGGAAATCATGTTGATAGGATCACTGTCTGGACTCCTGACAGATTGCTCCAAGAGGTCCAGAAATGTTTCAGATTTTTTTAGTTCTGAGCAAATATGATGTTTTGAGAAAAATTGGGATTAATTCATGCAAAATTAAAATCTTGTTTTAATAAGCTTTCTAAGGCATACTATTCCTACTTTTCATATCTGGTTCCCAAAGTAATTTTGAGAGTGACCTCTAAGAGGTACTTTAAATTTTGGAAACTGGTGATGGCCACTTAAAGCTTTTATAATACTGCAGGCAACTGCAGCTGTCATCATACAAACAACAACAACAAAAAAACCCCAAACAAAAGAAGTTACAGATGCTTTTTCAGATACAGAACTAACACAACTTTCAAGAATAATTTTTGCCAGAATTTTCTGTCAGCTTCGTTAAGTTTATCTGATATGCCTATGTCAGTTACAAATTGTTTCTACAAGAGCAGATTTTATCTTATGATTTGTATGACTATCAGTAGAGATAAGAACCCAGGAGAATAAAGTGCTTTTTTTTCTCATGCTAGATAGGGAGCCTAATTAGCAGTAATTTAATTCTGAGAACAGCTCTCACTTTGTCTCCCTTATTTCACAGAAGAGCTACTACTGAGATACTTTGCCATAATTTTCCTTCCTATAGGAAAAATGCAGCTTCAGTTCTTCCTCCTCTCTTTCTTAGTACAAAGAATTTGTATTAAGTATTTATATTGTTCCAAGATTAAAATAAAACAAAACAAAAAACCAAACAAAACCACTAGAATCTTGTCTATAATTCATTGTGATTTGACTTTGATGAGGGTTCTTCCTGTTGAATTCACAAGGACACAAGCTGGCCCAAAACTTACTTCCCTTATAAAAGAAGCAGTCAAACAGCAACCTTAAAACCTGAAAAGAAAATAAAATCAAAGGACTTTGGGTTTTTTATTTTATTTAAGAAGACAAATATGTTTGAGGAAATAGAAAAAAAAATTAAGTACTTTTTAGCCAGCTGGAAATAAAAGAGCTGATTTTTAATATTTTTCCATTTCTTTGAAGCAAAGTTCTTCATTTTCTCTAACGCAAAGCTGCAAATACCAGTAGGAGGACTGCACAGTAATTTATGAGTACCTGGAAACAACTGAGTTTGCCATATGGTTCTTCTGCAGGGAGTTACACTTCTGAGTTGCAACTATGCAATATTTCAGAGTGAACTCTACATCAGTTTCCATTACAGTGGAAGATACCTTACAGAGGAGACTTCCCCTCAGCTACATTTTGCAGAAATAGGCATCATAGGCAAAGTAAACCTTGGGCTACTGTCTGGCAGTTCAACAAGAAAGACAGGATACCTGTTAAATGTTCATTGCTCAGAATCACCTCTTTTAAATTAGTCATTTAAGATTGGCTGTATTCAGTTTTTTCAGCCTGTAAAAAACTGACAGGTGGGGAAGCTGCACTACAGTTCAACAGAATAACATATTAGCTTCTAGAATTCTTCTGCCTATGTGCTCTGCCTGGCATCCCACTTCCTTGGAGGCCTGAATACATTTGAATTGATACTGTATTAAAAAAGCATAGTTAAGTGCTATCAAACTGGATGGTGGTCTCTGATTTACTTCAGAAAAAATTAGAAAAGAAGTCCTTCAACTTTAATACAAACATTTACTTTCTAAGAAAGATCTCCTCATGATAAACCTCTCCTGTAAAAACTATCGGATGTACCTATTTTTTCCATATTTTTCTACTGCAGCTATTTTAGAAAAGGCAGTACTCAGAAGTTCTCTACAATTTATTTCAGCCATTCTGCATGACTAAGACATTTTGTAAATTCAGAGCGTGAATATAGATTAAGGTAATGCGATAAATTATGCAGAACATAATTGATGAAGACATGGTTAAATGGGCAAAAAGAACTGGAAACTGAGTGAATTTGGATCAAATTCTAAACATTTTTACTGTTTATTATTATTTTGATTAATCAGTATAGGCACCCTTTGTTTATTTTGTTTCTTTGAAGGGAAGAAGACAGAATATATTGCTTGGATAACCTTCTTTTATTTTTCATTTAAAATTAGAACCTCTACTCTTAAAATGTAAGACTTGCTTTTCTAGAACATTTATAAAGATTTAGCTTCCTAAGTACTTTAAGTTATTGGCTATAAAAAAATTCTTATATTCCCACCAATAAAGAAAACAATCCCAATGCATGCAGACTTTGTATCCCTCTGAATCACAGCAAAGTGGCACTCAAATTTTCAGTGAAAACAGTCTTTTTGTTTTGTTTAAAGAGCATCATTTCATTGCAAAATATTTCCGATTAGAAACATTTCTGACTTTTAGCGCAGAAATGTAGCATTTGTGTTGCAAAGTTGTTCTTAGGCAATATTTTCTGAGAGAAAATAAAATAAATGTACTTTAATGCTTCTCAATATTTTTTTCAAATGAGAAAGAGTAACCAAGGGTTATGGGAATTTTGGGTTTTTTTCAAGTTTCTTTCGCAATGATTTTTAGTGGCAAAAGTTGTATGATGTAAGATACTGCTTCCCTACAAGATGTCAAGGTAGAGCTGAACACTTCCAATATATTTTATGTGTGTATATTATAGTCTCCTTTACTTATTTTATATCTTCCAGCTGGAAAAACAGTTAAAAATATTTGGAAAAAAACCCAACTAATGAAAAATATAATTTAAAAATAGATACATTTGGAAAAAAATTCACACTTTTAGTCACCTTTCTCATGCGAACTGTTTTCTTACCAAAAATTACATAAATATAGTGACAACACCAAGTTGGGCAGGAGTGTTGATCTGCTGGAGGGCAGGATGGCACTACAGAGATATCTGGATAGGCTGGATTAAGAACAGTTTTCTGAAGTTCAACAAGGCCACATTCCAGGTCCTGCCCTTGGGTCACAACAGCCCCATGCAGTGCTACAGGCTGGGGGCAGAGTGGCTGACAAGTGGCCCAGTGGGACAGGACCTGGCAGGGCTGGGTGACAGCAGCTGAACACGAGCCAGCTGTGCCCAGATGGCCAAGAAGGGCAGTGGCATCCTGGGCCAGGACAATGACTGTCCCCCTGTACTCAGCACTGGTGAGGTCACCCCTCAAGTGCTGTGTCCCGTTCTGGGCCCCTCAGTTCAGGAAGGACACTGAGGTGCTGGAGCGTGTCCAGAGAAGGGCAGTGAAGCTGGTGAAGGGTGTGCAGCACAACTCCTATGAGGAGCAGCTGAGGGAGCTCTCAAGTAAATAGACAAGATGAAAAAGCCTCAAGTTGTGCAAGGGAAGGTTTAGATTGGATACTGGGGAAAAAAATTTTCATGGAAAGGGTTGTTAGGCATTGGAACAGGCTGTCCAGGGAAGTGGTTGAATCATCATCCCTGAAGGTATTTAAAAGACATGTAGATGTTGCTCTTAGGGACACAGTTTATTGGTGGACTTGGCAGTGCTGGGTTAACAGCTGGACTTGATGATCTTAGAGGTCTTTTCCAACCTAAATCCATGATTGTATGATATAACCCTTGCCACTGAAAAATTTTCATATTTCAAAATATAAAAGAAATGCAATGATGTCTGCAAAAGGCTTCTCTATTGTTATTGTATGTTACTTGAAAGGCAAAGGAAAAATCTAAAATTTCAAGAGACAACAGTGTCTTTAATGTTCTACACTGCTTTTTTACTCACACAGAAAAGCCTTCATCAGCAAATTGCTTAGTTGTATTTAACTAATAACTCTGTAGGAATTCATTATATCAATAAATTATTTGTTAAATTCAATCAAGTTAAATTACTGAAAGAAAATTCTCAAATGAGGGTTAAATGCTGAGACTTCCAAAGGAAATCAGTTTTCAGTTGTTACCTGTTTTTATGGTGTTTGGGTGCTATATGTGTAGGTTTTTGCTGGTTTAAAAAAAAATCTTTGAGGCAATGTTTTTCATAAATTCCTTATTGTGCCCCATTTTGCTGTATACTTT
The DNA here is from genome assembly GCA_013400515.1 of Erpornis zantholeuca. Lineage (NCBI taxonomy): Eukaryota > Metazoa > Chordata > Aves > Passeriformes > Timaliidae > Erpornis > Erpornis zantholeuca. The sequence goes on along the minus strand of VZTN01032799.1, from coordinate 17,062 downwards.
ACTTACAGATTAAATTCTCTGTGAAGGAAGTAATTAACTGTTGTTCATGAGCTCTGCAATAAAATAGATTGAGTTTTTTTTCCCTATAAGCCAACAATTTTCAATAGAATAGGGCCTTCGAAAACGTATTTCAAAACTCCTGCAGATTAATAATGTGTTAGCAGAAAAAGACATGTTGAGCCTCGCTCAGTTATCCCTCCATCCCAATTATACTGTGACATTAAATCTTGTGACATTTAATAAGAAAGGCCATTTCACCCATGACTGCCTCAACTGCTGACAATTTATGCAACAGCGTCCCCTCCTAAGAAACTGTTCTAAAAGAAGGTGGCTTTCACACATGCTGATATGTCTAACTGCCCATGTAAATTAAGTAAGATGTAGCAAAGTATGTAAAATTGCTCATCTTACACCTACCTGATGCCTTTGACTATAGAAAGAGGAGTTAAAGGGCTGCCATAAATTCTTTTTTTGCAACCACAATGGTGTTAATGGACCAAATTAAGAAAGAACCAGGATACAAGATGAAGTATTTGCTTGTACATATCTCCTATTTCTTTATATAGTCTTTCACATTTGTGAATATGAATTTACACATTTAAATAGCTTCAATTTTTTCAAAAACCTGCCATTAAACAAAAATTCAGTGACACTTCTAATAAGCCTCTGGACTAAACTTAGTGTTGTCTTCCTCAAGGCAGAACTGAGTGACAAGATTATCAAGCATAACAAGCATACACACTCCTTATCATAGACTATAGGCAAAGAAATCTCAGCTACCTGCTCATCTGGCCCCAAAAGTGGAAGATGCATAGCTTGGTCTGAAATAATTAGCCTTGTTGAAGAGCAACTGGCTTCAGGGTTTGAACTAGAATCTCCATGCAGTACCAAGCAAAAATACATGAATGCATCAGCTGACTTGAGTATTGTCTTGAGGATTTTTGCAGCAAGTTCCACTGCATGGTGGTGTAAAACAAGGCTCAAATGATTTCAATTACCTTCTGCCTCTAAAATAACAAGTATATGAAGTCGGGTGTATATAAGACTATCATTTTTATATTTCCCTGTAACTATGGAATCACACATTTCTTGAAATAGCTTAAAAAAAAAAATCTGTGTTCTTACTCAGCAATTAATTTTACTCCATTATGAAAGAGAATTTTAAGACAGCATGGTATATCTGGTCTAGTGTTTTAGTAGGACAGATGTTTCAAATCAAGTATCCAAGCATTGAAGAGCAGGCTGTTTGCTGCAGGTAGAACCTTTGTGAAGGTCACAAGAACTAAAGGATTGCATCCTACCTTATTAAGACTGGGCAAATAAATTCACTTTTTTTTTCCTATGGATCTATTATGCTCACCAATAGCTATTTTGTAGTTTTTCACTGATGTTACAACACGAAGTATAGGAAAACAATAAGCAAAATTAAATGCTTAATCTTGTCAATCTTTTCAAAGGAAAAGAAAAAAGCAGCTGAATTTTAACTACTGCATTCTAGGAAAATCACATGCTTTTACACATTTTTGGGTGGAGAGAAAAGCGTGTGCCTTCATATATATTGGCAAAAGTTAATCCAGCTGGTCCAACTTCAGGGAATGTCACAAACACGTGTGCAGGATGCATTAATAAATGAACCATTGAGCTATAGTCTCCAATCCTTCTTTGAAAAACATAGTTATTTTTGATACCAATTTATAAATTATTGTTTTTCAGTAGAAAATGCCTGTGCAGAAATAAGCACTGTACAAAATCATCTGAAAATATGCATTATAGTGCTTTCACTGGAGATGGCCAGTATTGGATTTCACGTACGTTTTTGTGCAATATCTCTATAAAGTATCCCTGCCTAATACAGATGATGGTACAGTGTTTACATCTGTGGCAGGAATAGATAAAACCATAACCAGGAGAACACACTAACATAAATAATGAAAATTAAGGGGAAACACTAAATTTCTACTAAGGTCTGCCTACTAACTGTGGTAATTCCAGGGTCAGGACAGAGAAATATTTCAAAGCCTATTTTGGCATTCTGTATTTGAATCTCTACCAGATAACAGCAACTATTTCTGAGAAATATCTGTGCTCCTATCAAGGGGCTTCAGTTGGTGGGCTGTTGTTACTATGGCTTTTGAACAAGGGTCAGAAAAATATTTTGATTTTTGAATGCATATTGAGCAAGTATTGAACTAAAATAAGAATTCGAGATTTCATTCTACTTTTATACAATGCTGTTGGAAATTTCCCTACAATATTTTATGTTTTGCAATTATAACTCTGATTTCTATTTGGGCTCCTACATGTCCAAAACCAGTTCATTAATTATATTCCAGAACTATAACAGAACTCTCCAGCTGCAATGTTTTGGGTTTTTTTTTAAATTCTGCTTTCTTTTCAAAACGTATTCTTCCACTGTGATCATAAATGCTTTCTACACTGGGATCCTAGAATAACTTGCAAAGTTTGAAAATACAATCTGCCATTTTTCCAGTTCTGCAAGAAAATTAATGTAGCAGATTGTTTAATTTGAAAGAATGCATAAGCACAGTGTTGATGAATTGCCTTAACTATCCACATCACTGGGAGATAGCAATAAAACTTCCTTGATGTGTACCCATCAACAATGCAATTTTTAAAGGGATGATGGTTACCTGTGGATAGAAAAGAAAATCCATCTGTACCTTGCACTGACCTGCAAATGTAAAATTTGGTGTAATTCGTGCTGTAGCAAAAGAATGGTACCTTTGAGGTAGGTGCCCCAGAAACCCCTATAGCTCTGACAGGCACAGTGTAAAACAAAATTACAGGTCTGGGTAAGAAAATAATTGTAATTACTTGGAGTAGCCTCGCAGTACTCTTCACTGAAACCTAATTACTGATAGAAAACTTGAAGTAAGACCATATGTAGTTGAATTACATTAACAGACATTATGGGTCTTGTTTCGCTTCTTACAAAGTCTATGGCAGCTTGGCATCTTTCACTTAAATTTTAATCTCTAGGAAACTTCTCTCTTGATATCTAGCAGAGCACCTTTTAATATATCCCTAATATTATCAATCTAATAACATGACACAGGGCATGCTCAGAAAGCCAAAACACCACCCTTAGCTATAAATTAACATACACCACTGGGACTTCCCTTACCAAACACTGAGTTGTGAATGACGTAACTGTTACATGTGAGGCAAAGTTTTAAGGAAGAGAGAGTAGATTTATTGGACCAACTGACATAGTTGGGGGCAGGGCGGGGGGAATCAACAAACTAGAAAACATTATGTTCCTAAAAGCTCATGTATTTTACACATATTAGTTACTTTTAACAAAATACATCCTCTCGTCCTGAAACCTCACCTTCTGGATTGCAACATACAAAACACAACCACTACAAACATTTTCAAGCAGTGATGATGCCATGGTAACACACATAAAGATTGGTTTTTGCATGTACTGAGACAACATACATTTACTGAGAGAGTTCAGAGAGAATATTGTGCAAATAAAAGCATTTTCGGCAAATACTAGTCCCCCTGCAAAATGTTACAATTTCCTACCACCATACATCATACAGAAAAACTGGAACATTAGGTACACTAAGTGCTGTTGAGTGCTTGCAGAAAACAAACTCACTTTGACCCCATTCAATTATTCTAGTCCTAGAGGATGAACATAATATGAGATAACCCTGTGTGAGGGTGACAGGAACAATACAATGAAGTACACTGGAAAAGGCTAGACTAGTATACAGCAAGGGTACACATTTCAAGCTTTAATTTTAATTGGTATTTTCCTTTAAGAAGCTTTATTTCCTTGATAGTAAAGTAGACTCTTGAAAGTATTGCAGCGCAAGTTTCTACAGCCCTTTACCATAGGTGTACTCTTTCCCTTCCTACAGCAGGAGGACTTGCCATAGGCTTACTGTTTCCATAAACATCGATAAGTGTTTTTGCACCTACAGAGGAAGGTTCAAGTGACTCCTTTCCAACAGCCTTCAGCTGTGCAAAACAATTATTTATCACATGCAGGAGGGCCTGCTTGTGTGGAACTGGCAGGCAGGTACAAATGTTGGAAGTCACACTGACTTTATCCCTTGAAAACATGTTCCTTAAAGCTTCAAATGAGGCAATAGTCATAACAATTATAAAATGCTTCAAGATAATGCTAAACTGAGTTCTGAGGCTTTGATGATACAGAAATAATTTGCTATAAACATACATTCCCGATCCTAATGCCTGAAGCTGGAAAATATTTATGACAAAGTACAGCTAAGGTCTGATTCCACAGCCATTAAAGCTGATGAGAGCTCTACCCCTAGCTTCCATGGTAGCAGTTCATAAAAATGTATTTACTGGGGGAGGCAAAAGGAATTCATATGTATGACTGCATGAAAGCTTATACACACAGATATAGCTCAATACATTCCTTTTCTCCAAAGTCAATGTATTTGAAAAAAAGGCAACAATTTTGTCCTTTGTCTAATTTCTTGTTCTTACCTTCTTATGACATATTTTAATATCATGTCTTCATGTTTCCCGTAAGCTTTATTTTATATCTAAAAATGTCTTCAAGCTCTTCTATTTCTGCGATGAGTTAAATTTATATATACATTATGGCCAAGTTTCTGCTAAAAAAACCCCTTATCTTTGAAATGGGAATTGAATTTCCTTACTCAAATGCCAGCAGTAATTACAACGCAGGACTTAGACTCATGCAATTTCTTTGGCTTTTTTAAACCATGAATTACAAGTTTGATAGCAAATTCAAATGAACATATTATTTGGTTTATCTGAAAATGCAGAGTCAGATCCAATTAAACACAATTAACCTCAAAAACTGCCACCATTTCTGAGGGTGAATCGTATCCCTCCCAGCAGTTGAACCTTTCCTGCAATGGGAGCCTCTCTCGTGAGTCTCTCGCCAGCCACGTCCATCCTTCAGCCCAGAGGGACCAATTCTGCTGAGCTCCTAAATTCCAACATTGTCCAGTTGATATCGCTGCAGGTAGATTTGTGCAAATGAAGCACAAGGACTGTTCATCTTTATAAGAGTTTCTTGTGCTTAATGGGCAGAGAATAGAAGGACCAGTGAACTGTAACTTGTATGGGACTGATTAACTCTGAGAAGAAGGGAGGCAAGAGATGCCAACTAACTACTTCAGTGCAAAAATGGTGATCATAGAGAAGTTCTATACTTTAGAATAGCATTAAATTTTTGTCTCTACAAAGACAGAATTAACAAATCCCACTCCTAAAAATCCAACAGTACAACCAGCTGGAAGATCCTGATAGAATTTGCTGAGAAGTAAATAAGAATTTACATAAATATAGCAATTCATTAATAGAAGCTATTTGTAGATCATAAATAAGTCAGTAATTAATGACATCTTGTCCTCCCTACAAGCTCCAGCAGTTTAAAACAGACCTTGTACCAAAGGTAAGTAGCTATTTTAGAATTCCTTTGCATTCAGGGTCCTTCAGAGAAAAGACTGAACAGGATGCCCTAGCAGAATACCTCATTTCATGAAGAAGTCTTTTCCAGGATGCAACTGTAGTGATACCTTGGCTTTTCTAACTAGACAGTTAGGACTTGAGAGCTGAAGAAATAATTTGTCTCTATAGATCATCTCCGTTTTCTCATTGCCTGGAATTAAGCTCAAGATGTACAACTTTTTATATGTCATTCCAAATCAGCCCGCAGCAGGTACACATTTAATTGAAGTTATATTCCAAACATTCAATTTTACAGAGCCACATGGTCACAGAAAACCCATTCTGTCACTTAGGCTATCTATCCATTGAATAATTGGCCTAACCTACCTCTCTGAGTGCTATGCTGAATTTTTCAACTTTTATACTAAAGTACATTTCTTCAGATGCATAAAAGAACCCCTTGTTCTCTGTAAAATCTGTTTGCTTTTATCTGAGAGCCAAATAAAATATCTGGAAGTGTATGTAGTGAACAAAATGAAGAGAAGTGAATTTTGGCTATTTCTATACTGAGGGAAAGAGATGTAGTAAAGACGACTTCAACAACCCCAAAACCATAAAGAACCTTGCTTTCAAGATGAAAGACGGAAAATTCAAAATTTCAGAGTAATGTTTATGGATAGGAACATTTTAAGTGCCTGAAAGCTGATGATCCTTCAACACTAACTGCTGTTTCCATGATAGCTGTAGCTCCACAACTATAATTAATCAGTAGCACAACATATGCTGTTAGGCCAGCTAGGATTTCTGAAAAGATGTAAAACACTTAAAACACCATCTAATTTCACTAATCCCTAATTTTACAATACACTCTAATAAGATTTAATGCTAGTAGCCTTTCAAGAAACAGATTTAACTAGGGAGTCAAGACACGATTAACATGGGTAAAGAGTATTTATGTTCAGAAAAAAAACCATGGCATATATCTGATTATTTGATAAAAGAACATCAAAAAAACACATCAAGGTGAAGAGGAAAGTTTTGAAAGGATCTATACTGACAAACTGTGTAAAACACTGCTGTGTTGCTCAGTGATCCTCACTAAAGCTGAGTAAGAAGTTTCAGACAAATTAGAAACTTCATTCTAACTTCGTGTCCACACCTGGATTGTAGAATAAAAATCATCTAATTGTTTTTGCAAGTAAATCAGAACTGCTGACAGTCATGTCAGCTTCATGACTGTCAACGCCCTTGCCCAAAGCACCCTCAGAACAAACACATATATATCTTTGAACTGGGCAACTCACTAGTTGGATGTCAGACAAACTATTGGAAAAAATGTTCAGTTCTCTCCAGTACCTTTATTTGATCTCACCTCTTTCCCTCTCACATCACCTTAGCCACCATGGTAATGGCTATCTTAAAGCAGCACTTCTCCTTTTGTCTGTTAATAATAATTTCACTTGGAAGGGGTAGCTTTCCACTCCATATTCCAGTTCCCAGATCTGAGTCATCCTCCATCTTCTGCCCTCTGTGGCTGTGCAATTTGTTCACAAGCAAAATGCTAAAAGAGAGACTGAAATGATCTCTCCTGTCCCCCCCTTCTAAAATCTTAATGCAAGTATTTTTAAAATCCAGTCTCTCGTGCCTACAATTCTCTAATAAATACCAGTCCTATATCAAAAGTTATCATTTTCTATTTTCTTGGGAATGAAAGCATTTAATCTAAACACATTCTCTCCATCAGATATCCACTTACAGCTGTGAAAAATTATTTTTTCATATAGCTTTAGTTTTCAGCTATTTCACTGGGTTTTTTAGCTCACAGCAAAAAACCTCTGGTGTATTCATTTCTCATCTACATTTCAAATATGCTGCTGCATAAGTTTATCAGATAAGAAAATCTGATCAATTCTTTGATTTATATTATTTCTTAAGAGCTGATTTTTCAATTAAGCAATTGCCAGAGAAAGCTATATCTAAGTATTCTGTGACAAACACAAGAGACTTAGACACATTTCCACCCACAGTAAACATTAGCATTTACATTCCACCCTTCAAAGGGTGAAAAGAATGGCATTGTCACAGAACCACTTTTCCCATTATCCCCTGGAAAAAAATTAAAAATTATCAAATAGAAGAATGCTTCTGTGAGGTAGCTAATGTAAAAAGTGACTTGTGTTCCAATGTCATAGAAAATGTTCATAATTGGCATTTGAGGGAGGGCAATGACACTGATTATTCTGTCACAGACTAATCTGCACCATGACGGGAAATTATGTTCCAGTGTAACACCCATGACCCCTAACAAGGATTACACAGATGTGTCACAGCTGGCTGCTACCTGAAGCCAGTAGGTACATAGTGCACCAAGCTGCTGCTGTGTGGGATGCAGGGGTGTTTACAAAGCACAGCGCTGCTGCAGAGAGATGTAAAGCAATTGTAGCTGCGTGGGACAACAGAAGCATTACAGTCATATCAGTGTGGTCATGCTTCCAAAACACTGATTAAAAAACTTCTCTTTCCGTTTTCTCCTTCCTGCTTAGGCCCATCTGATGCGAGGTATAGTCATGAGTTGAGCATATCACTGAGTGTGGGTAACACACAGAAACAGAAGGCTGGGTCTCTCCCAGGCACCCCAGGCTCATTCTGCCTGTGGTCTGAGGGAGCTGGATGCGAGTCTACCTTGCGTACACAAGTACCTTGCGTACTCTGCTCTGGCTGTGCCTTGCTGTATCAGCTTGAGCACATGCCCTTCAGGTGAGCAGCCACTACCAGGAATGTCTGTTTTAAGAGACTGAAGGAAAATAGAAAAACCAAAGAAGAAGTGATAAGCAGTGAATAAGGCAGGAGAGGAAAACTAACAGAAATACAACTGTCGTAGACAGATATGATATGGGGAGGGGAGGGAATTAGAAAAGAGCTTCGTCTTCAAGAAGTCAGAGAGGACACAAGTGAGAACAACAAGAAAAAGAAGCTTCAGTAACAGGGGAGAGAGGAAAACGTTATGGAAACTTTCCTGTCATCACAAGTCAGAAAAAAGGACAGGACAGCCAGCAACAGACCTAGAAATAAAAACTGGTAATGAAACATGAGGAAGGGCAAATTAAGTTTGCTTTGCAATGTGCTGGGTTTGTGATGATGACAGGACATAGAGGAAATGCTATGAAAAAGACTGGATAATGAATGATGGATGAACGACAGGCGATGAATGATGAAGTGCTGGGAAGCTGGATGTCTTTGCTCTTCATTACAGTGTTGTAACTGATTAAGATGTCAATCTCATGTGGGTAAGGCAGTGTTTCCTAAAGCTGAGTTGAGCATGATATCCCGCCAGGGTTGTGTGGATGCTTTGTACTGTACACCATAGGTAGAATCCCCTGCAGGCCATGCAATCACAGTCTTTCACTTATAGAAGCAACTCTTCTTTTAATCCTAATCACCTTCAATAGCACCCACTCTTAATTCTCATTTTTCACTCAATCAGTGTCCTTCAAAAGTTTTCTCTTGTTCTGCTTCCATAACTGCCATTCACAGAATACTGGATGATGCTATAGCTAGCCATGTCTATTTGGACATGCATTTTAATGGATAGTCTGAATGTAATACTGTGTTAAATTCAGGGACACACTAATTGAATGTGAAGCACAACACAGAGAAGACAGCATTCAAATGAGAGTTTGCTTGCTAACACTGCAAGCATATGAAATTCAAGAATCATATGTCTATCTTACACTTTGTTCCTGTCCAGGATAAACTGGCCTGACTCGCTATTTGCTGATTGGACACCACCAGCACCATCTCATGAGGATGAGCTTGGTAAGCTAAAACTACTTAGATAAAAGAGACCCCACCCATCTAGGAAGATCCAAGTCAAAATGTCCCAAGTCAAGAGGCTCCTCACACATTTCCTGTTCCATGGTGCTTATACAGGCTTTTCATTTACTCATTGGTTTAGCAGCAAACAATACTTTTTGTGTTTGCTGAGGCTTCTATGCCTCCACTTGCTGCACGCATGCTAATACCCCAGGCAAACTCAAACCCCTGAAATCCTAGCTGGATATGGGGGGAAGGTCATCAGACACACAGAAGAACACATATCATTCTCAGCTTCCCAACGGTCTGTAACTTCATGCATTGCCAGGCCAGGGAGGAGGCCAAATGAGATCAGAGAGCACCTAACACAGCAGACTTATACAGGCTGCACTCACTGCCTTTCCCTGCGATGCACTGTGGATAGAGCATTCATCCAAGGAATAAGAACTGTCTTTCAATAAGTGCCTTAAGAATAAGTGTAACATTTTTCCAGGAAAAAGTATTCCAACTTTGGGTCTCTAGTGACACATAAGGCAAAGATAATATCAGCTAGGAAAAACAGGAGCAAAAGCAAGGATATTCTTAATGATACAAAAAATTCTAATAAAAATGTCTCAGCAAGCACTGAAATTTATTTGTCACTGATTTGTGACATGCATACTGAATTCAATGCATAATCAGTGCTAATCCATTCCAACCCTTGCAATATCAGCAACATTAATGCAGACCACAAGTAGAATTACACAAATAATGAGGACAGCTCAGAGAGATAATTTAGAAAGGTCCTTAAATATCATCCAAGACAACAGCAAGATTTCAAGAAATTCTGTGACCTCAGAAAACTTTGTTGTTCTCCTTCAGGCCTAATTGAAATCTGCAGCTGGGTGCAGTACTTGTTCTTTTTAACAAGATATCCCTAGTAAGGAAAAGTGTCAACACAACTGCTATAATTATTTCTATCTTAACAATAAAGATTCTTCACGCCTACCTATAGTCCAGACCAGTACTTCTGTGTCTGAAGAAGCCTAATTCATGTGTTCTCCTGGAAGGGAGAACATATATATTTGAAAGGGCTTACTTTTCTTGGTCCTGTTGCCTCATTTGTTCTTTAGAAACAGATCTATCTGGACACTTTTAAGATTTCTTAGAATGCATGTACTGTTTAATGTGATGATTTGCTTGTAACTTAACTGATACCCAAACAGAAGCACTCACAAACAATTTTAATGATCCAGCTTGATATTACCTATCCATGTGGCTTTATTTTTAAAAATGTATCTCAATAGCTTCCTTAAGGATTGGGAGCACTGCTTGAGCAATCAGTTAATGATTTTTATCACAATTACAAGACTTAGCATCTGTCAGACCAAAACCTGTTTCCTAAAGAACAGAAGGCCTGACCTTGAGTGGAAAATAAATCTCAAGTCGCAATTATGAAAATTTTAATTTCTCCCTTTTCCATGAAAAGCTTGCCAAGAAAGCTAAATGAATTTCAGAAATATGTAGGGACAGTGCTGTTAAATTACATGGAAATCGGAATATACAAATTCCTTCATGATCTTCTTCTAAGTATTCTAAAATCCAAGTCAAGCGTATTTTAATCTTGCACTGGTACAGACCTGCTTGCTTCTCTAAAAGGCCACCAAAATGCCACTGAAGCTAAAATGGATGAGTTAACCTTTTGAAAAGTACTCACAGCACCACAATTATTCTGACCTTTGACTGTAAAATCCTTTAACTTTGCTAGCTATTCATTTAATGCCCATTTGTAATTTTTAAAATTATTACTACACGATTGAAAACATTTGTTTGGCAATCCATCACCATGACATGTAGCAGTTTGCAACAATGAAGTATTTTGGTACAGGCAGTTTTAATTATTTAACCAATAATAAATAAGGCAAGGACCTATGCATAAGGGAGGCAAAAACTAGAGGAGGGGTGGACGCCCACAGAGAATTGCTGTGAAATGTTTTTACAAGCGTCTTAATGCATAAAGCTGTTTTGATGGATAGTTAAGTGTTGATATTAAAAAAAAAAAACCTGAGAAACACAAAACCAAACCCTTCCAGCCTCCCCACAAAAAACCAGCCATGGTTGTGGCTCATCCTTCAGCAAGTACTGAAGAAAGGCTCATCTCCACAGCCTTGGGGACTTCACTTCAGCTGTAAGAGTAGAGAAATGGTCTGGATTCCACTAAATCCTGTACAGCTAAGGTAGAACAGGAATTCTTACCTTTATTCTGTTCATAATGAAATGGAACTTGCACTGACTAGCACTAAAATGTTATCAACACTCATGGAACAGCAGTTTATCTCCCCACTGCTTCCGCATTTGGTGATTGATAAAGATTACCAGGAACCTGTTTCCTCTATGGACAACAATTCACCTGTTGATCTTTATCAGCAGCCTACTAGTTGAAGCACTGGTGACAGTACATTTTGGTCAGCAATGTGACTTCACAGCCCAAGTGATCTCTTGGGTACTTGTGCACCTCCAGAATACCTTTCCTACATGTCCCCCTCTCTTAAATGTAGAGAATCTAAGTTTGCAAGGCCATTTCATAAAGACAACGCCCAGTGCAAAAGGCTCACAAAGTCAGAACACACATCTGCCCAAATCCCATGTTGAGGGAGAGGAAACAGACTCTGATGCTGAAAGAAAATACATAAATCAGATGTGAAATTATGACATCCAGCCAGCAAAAGAGCATAACAGCAGCACCAAAACAAAACTAGTATTTATTACTAAGTTCCACTGGCTATGGCAGTACCTTTTAACTTACTGAGAAGTAAGAACCAGTGAGTAATCAGCACTAGGTCTTAAAAGTCACTCATGCACTGATAAATATAAAGGCCAGAAGGCAAAAGCATCCAGAAATCAGCAGTTCTGTCACCTACACTTCTGTCAGCACTTCCTTATCAACTGGAAATTTTTGAAACTGTAAAATAAAAAAATGTCAGTTTTAAAAGAATGCAAATTAGACAACTTAAGCAAAGTAACAGAAAAAATGTATCATGAGCCAACCACTAGATATCGAATAATTCTCAGCAACTGCAGTGCACCAACCCTGAAGGCAACAACAAAACCCATTTTAAATCACAACCAGTGTATGTAGCTCTGTTTAAGAAAGTATTCAGACACCTTTTGATTAACATTATTATCTTAACTGTTTCATAGGAATCTTAGAACAGCTCACTCTCTCTTGCAGCAAGCTGAAAGGATAATACTGCAGCCTAACCTGCCTACACAAAAGAAGCCTATACTTCATTTTAGGTTATTTTATTGCTACTTTATTATTTACTGGAACTCTATTTATTTAACATTCTCCAGATATGCATTAAAAAGGAAATCTGGGAGTTTATGGTGAATATCATTTCAGCATTGACTCATCTCTCAGCACACAAGAACTGTGACAAGGCAGTCCTATTTTCAAACTTTGATGAGATTTTTAATGTCTGAAGAAGCAATGAAACTTCCAAGAAGCTCACTAGAAACATGACAATGTATAAAAAAAAAAAATAAAAACCCTAGAAACGAGACATTGTAGTGGAAGGGAAAAAGCAATTACTGAATTTTCTAAAGAGGTAAGAAAATTAACATGTAGGCAGGTTTAAATCACAGAGGAAATAAAGTAAATATCAAATGAGGAAAGCTGACTGCTGCATCCCAGTGGAAATGCCTTAAATTAAAGCAGAGAGATGCAAGAGTGAGAAACTTCCAACAGTAACCTTTTCAGATCAGGTATGCATTACAAAACTATTTGCAAAGGATAACTAAACCCTCATCCTGTTTCGTCCTGTGTACGTGGTTCAGAATTAAATACTGGTATTGAGGGAATTCCTTCTCTGGCTGTTCTCACAGTCTGAACAACAGGAATCTAATGCAGCCATTCATGAACATGAAGAGCTAGACTGAAAATTGATTATGTTAGGATAAAAAATGCTCCCAAAAACTTCAATTAGATATGTTATTAAATTATCGGATCAAATATATAAGTACATAAACATAACAGTAAATGTAATAGTATAGGAAGTCCACCATATTTGCTTTTAATGGGATGTTGAAAACATGTCAAATATATCCTATATATTATTCATCAAATTGACACCTTGTATGGCTGGCAATTTTATACTTTTCAGTATATATTAAGAATATGCATTTCTGACAATTGTTTAAAAAGAAAAAGTCTTGTCAGGTGATGCACTACACTGATGAAAACAACTACCACCTAAATATTTACTCCAGCTTACAGCAGAGGTAGTGGAAAACAGCACTACCTCCAGACCGTGCTGTCCCATAACAGTACATCAAAGACAGAAAAGAGAAAGAGCACCAGAAGTTGGGGGATTTTAATGAGGATTTGCCAATTTCCCAAAATCAAACCATTATGTAGAAAACGGAATGATTTCAATAAAACTATAGCAGAATTCAAAAGCATGTCTTCAGTGGAAGCTAAGAGAACCAGCTTCTCACAAGGAAGTTTCCCTGGTTTTGTCAGCACATTTACCCACTTAGCCAGCAACTTGCTGAAGGCTAAAACATAGAAATTAGCCCCATCTGAAACATTTAGGTCTTCCATTTACCATCTCTTCACACTGTGTATCAAACATAAGACTGAATAACTTAAATGTCATGACTTTGCAATTAAAAATGCCTAATGTATAGTACTTCCAAAATGAAAGGAGTTTGTCATTGATTTCTCACATTATCCATCAGGCTAGATTTAAGTTGAATTAGTCTGCTGGAACACTTTTCCAAACTTATAATCGTCATATATTATTACAGTTTCATTGGCTAAAATGGCTAAATAACATTAGGAGCATCATCAGCATTTCATTTAGCAAGTAATTGCTATTTAGGTCTTATAATAAAAGAAAGCTAGGTAATTGGCAATAGGTAATAAAACAATATCCAAAATTAAGAGATCATACAGTTTTTCTATAACTTTACAATTCAATATAACTTGGCATTTTGGTCTTCTATATTGGAAACTGTTACTCCTGGTCTTAAGTAAGTAATGCTTACTTTTATCTGCAAAGGTGGGTAAACTCTTCCATTTATGCAGAAGCAAGGATGACTGTCTCAAAGCGTAAATTGAAGCAGTTCTCTAACTGCCAAGATTAGGGCCGGAAATTTAAGATGTTATCTTAAGATTTTCTGAAAAAACACCAACAGATATATTTGGGGACTGAGGCAAGAAAGGTGTAATGTTCATCCACCTTCTTTCTGTTCAGTGTAGGAACATTATAGTTCAACAGTGAAAGATCACCATTTGAAAATTAGCAGATAAGAAGAGAAAAATTGCCAGGCACTCTAGACATCAGTTTCTGTTACCCAGAATTGAAAAGCTTTTATCTCATTCTTTGTTGCAGTCAAAAGAGGTGATTGCTTCTCATGCTCACTAACAGTGGAGTGGGTCCAGGAATACATTCAATTGAAGCCCTTTTTTTTTTTTCTGGTCATCCAGGTTTTAAAGCAAAGAGTTTACCGTTGCCTGTTCACATATTCTATGTATATTTCAGAATGTAGTCTTGTAATGAACATTACGTGTAATAGGTTTTCATGCTCAAGATTTTCCATTTGAAGAAAGGAACTTTGATCACAGTCTATTGCAAGAGATGAAAAATAATGGAACAGTTTTTTCAGTGATAGCATTCTAGTCCACTAATAACAACATGGATCCTTTCTGGATCTGAATTCTGTCAAATTCATCCAGCCATACCATGACATTCACAGGCATAACAGCAGTAAGAATGCACAGTAAGATCTCAAATAACATTATTTCCTTCTTAAACACTGCAGAGACATGAAACCTAAAGCTTGGACATGGAACGCATTAATCTAGAAATCTAAATGATCTTAAAAATAGGAAGATATAAAGAGCATAAGAAAGTAAACCTTTCAAAAAATCTTTTTGGAGACTGGAATGGAATAAATTCTTCTGGAAGTGGAGAAAAAAGCAGTTCTCAAGGACGTGGTGAACGATCATTTGTCATTCTCTAAATGTGTGATATATATGTATGGTTAATAACACATTTTACTCTCAATGGTATACAAACTGGGATCTGAAAGTAGTACAGTCATTTATAAAACGACCATATGTCCTTGTACCACATGGGAAGAAATATCCTCTCAAAACTGCATTTTCTCTTTATTGTATATAAAAATGTAAGAAAAGCACAAAAATCTACCAGTTATTGATAATCACAAATGAATTCATGGATTCACAAACTGTAGGTCCTGTGAATTTCTCAAGGAATGTTATTTTACTATTTATTATATGGTTTTAGAACTCCAATTCCTGGATAGTTTATTCCAGTAAGACATTTTAGAAATTCTACTGATAAACATTGTCATGGAAAAAACATAATTTTTATTATTTTATGTGCAGTGTGTGACTCAAGTAAGGGAATAATTCTACTTAAAAGTGTA
>VZTN01032789.1:30197-41388 GCA_013400515.1 Erpornis zantholeuca | reverse complement strand
AGCTTCTCAATCTCCAACAGTGATTTTGTTTGTTCTGGTGAGCACAGTCAGGTTTGTGGGCTTCTTTTTCCTTTGCAAGCTCAGTGAAGATTAAGTTCATAGAATCAAAATGGTTTGGTTGAAAGGCACCTTAAAGGACATTTAGTTCCAATTCCCCTGCCATTATAAGGGACATCTTCCACCAGACCAGGATGCTTAAATGCCCATCCAATCTGACCTTTAAGGCATCCAGAAATAAGGAACCTACACCTTCTCTGCAGAAGCCATTTCAGTGCCTCACCACAGTCACAGTAAACTTATCTAAACCTGCCCTCTTATCAGTTTAAAGCCATTCCCCCTTGTCCTGTCACTACATGTCCTTGTAAAATATCCCTCTCCAGCTCTCCTGTAAGCCCCCTTAGGTACTGAAGGCCACAATAAGGTCACTCTAGAGCGAGTTCTGAGAAACTTATGTTCTGAACTTTTGTCAGACCTGGACTTTTCACCGAGAATAATCCTAATGGAACTGTTCCAGCTGTTACAGTGATAGTAATGGCAAGAATATTACAGAAAGGCAAAAAGAAGGCAGCTGCTAGCATTTCTTAGCATTTACCCTGACTAGCCCAGAAAACACAGGAAATCATAAGAAAGTACATGAACATTTCCTTTGCTGCTAGACCTGCAGATTCACAGATGACTGCAAAAGAGAAACAAGTTGCAAGATATGATGAAATAATTTTTATGAAAACCAAGTTGCTTTTAAACCCAAATATGATGCAGAAGCTCCTGCAGTCATCTGTTGGTAGTAAGGAACAGACTTGCCTGGAGGACTTGAGCCCCCTGAGAAACTCGGCTGCAACAATGCCTTCCACACAGACAAATCCACTCACCTGAACAGAAGCAAGGCTACTTGGGAAACACACTGTAGTAAGGCAGTTCTGGGCTATTCCTTTCCATTAAGGCTTCAACAGAGCACATTACAGCAAGGGGCAGGATCAAAACACAGAGCTGTGGTGTTTAATGGGAAAATGAAGGCTTATTCCACATGAAGAAATTTCATCCCTGTAATTTGACGTTTTCATGTTCTGAAAGCTGTTGTATTGGGCATTGTTTTCAGTGAGGGTCTGGCTACAAAATTATGTTCTTTATATTTTTTTTCTGTGTACATCAGCAAACGTATTTTGTATTAGGCACAGACCAAAAGCACTTACCCAGTGCCACAGACAGAGACTCAGTTACCCAACAATTTTTAACCTGTTGGCAGCACTCAGTTGCACAAACACACAGCTGTGGGGTAAGCTACTCCAAGCCTTGCAGCACATTGGCCACTCTGATAGCTGCTGAGATGCACATTTGCATCTGAAAGCAGGTGGCTCAGTAGCATAAATGCAAGGCTCTTCATTTTCATCACCATTTAGAATATTTTTAATGATTTAACTTCAATTGCTATGTCTTTTAAATGTAACAGCATTTATCAGAAACTTTCTTTAAGCAAGGACCTTTCTTCTTTTTACATCTCATACACAGGGAGTAGACTGCTTATGGGCTCTACAGAAAATAGACATAACTTGTCAGATTTCCTGACTCCTAGCATTCAGCCAATTAAACCAAATCTGCTCTCTCCAATCTCCCTACCATTTTGTGCATGAGATCTAACCCACATTTGTGTTTGCAGCTGTCCTCCTCAAGCATCTGTGAAGTGCAGAATCAATTGATAGAGGAGGTTCACAAGCTGAATTTTGTAAAAGAAAACAGCAGTACAACCTTTATTGAGAGAAAATTGAGCTTGGAAAGAAAGAAACCTGTTCCTTCTCTGGTGAGTACCATACATCCAAATTGTGTATGAAGCATCCTCTTTTGAACACTTTTGAAACAAATCATTTTTATGCTACCTAAAGGTTCGGGCTTTGTCTCTTCACTGTGACTCTGAATAAGGTAGGAGTGAAGCTTTCATTGACCAGTAACTTCTGAAGTTTTTTTCACTTTTCTCATGTTAATATCTTGAAAATCCCCTTGAAATTACCTCTGATTGCCCTTAGGCCTTTAAGTACATGTAAAGGCTAAGGTATATGTAAATGTTGGTAACTTCTTTTGTTAAATACTCTTATAGTTCATCTTAGCCTTCTAATTCAGAAGATTTTTTCCTTGTGCTCAGCTGTGGTTATATGTACTGGTGTTTACACCTACATGCACAAACATAAATACCCACAGCAGAAGATTCAGAAAATCCACCAGGAGATCTGTGTTCCCAATCTTATCAGATGTTTCTGGAGGTTTTAGGAGTCTAGTTTACAGTAACATAAAGACCTGAGTGCAGGTTTACAGGAGAAGCTGAGGCAGCTGTAGAATTCCTTTTAGCATCAGTGAAGATGTGTATGCTCTTGCTTCTGTGGTACGTTAAGATCCCATGGATGTGCAGCACTCTCCTCCCTGCCTTCTAACCAAACCCTGAAATGAGTATGCTTCCAGCAGCTAATGGCATCTTGCCCTTATTTATAGAGGTAATTTCACACAAAAAGCAGCCAGGTTGGGTACTCCTGGTTTTTTTGCCTAATGCCTTATCATGCAAGTTGTTATGTGGTCTTAGCACACCGCAGCCCATTTTTGGATTATGCTGTTTTTTTTGATATTACATAGGAATACTAAGGTCATGGCTACGGAAAAGCAATTAAGCAGGAGACAGCTCACATACAAAACATCAGCTCTTTGAGAGCAGAGGTCTTTGGTTAGTGAAATTCCTACATTTCTTTAAAATCTGCCCTTTATTGCTCATCTGTTACTATGGCAGTGGGACCAGTCCTTCCTGCACATGCAAAGGAGATTTGATCCCTGTGTAACTAACTCCTTGGTCTGTGTATAAAAACACTGGGTCAGTTGCCACACGGAGCACACACATATTTTTATCTAGAAGTGGCCCCAGCATTACTGAGGATGAATATTAATTGTTTACTTTTCAGCTGGAGTCCCCACGCCAAACAGAAGACCACAGGTCCAAGCTGCTGTCCACGTACAGCTCCGAGTCGCTGTTCCAGGCTAAGCGCAAGTGCAATGCCGTGCAGGAATTCGATATTGACTTGCATGAAGGAGAGCTGGTGGCTGTTGTGGAGCAAAAGGACTCCTTTGGAAGCACAAGCAGATGGCTTGTTGACACAGGAAGTAAGTTCTCTGCACAAATATCCCAATAACAGCTTCCCTTTGGGACATTGATTTCTTTTCATTCTGGCCCCATCTGTTTGCCTCTGTCATACTGACAGCTGCATATAATGGCTGGTTTTGAAATTATTTTAGCAGTGTTTTGCTGTTTTTTTATTTTCTGTCTCTTTATTCTGATTTCTAGTCCTCACAGGGTACGTGTATTCCTCCTTCCTGAGGCCTTACAACCCAGCCAAAACGCAGAAGGATGTAGCAGAGAATGGCTTTGGTGATGATGATTTTGATGACATCAGCATCTTTGTCTCTCCACGGCCCTCTGCTGACAGCAGCACAAGAAGTCCAGGGTACAAGAAGAGTGACAGCACCTCATCTCTTCACTTCTGTGAAAATCCCACATTTCAAATTTATGGCACAGGGACTGGTGCTCTTCAGGGTATGGATGATCAGGGTGTGGATGTAAGTATGACACACACTGTGCCTGTAATCTGGTTGCTCCTATTTCAAATCTAGAATTATTATATTGTTTGTAATTTAAATGGTTTCCTTTTACACCAGAAAAAAGTGGCACTAATCCGTCAGTGTGACATGGGAATTTGTTATCCTCTGCTCTTAAATACTATGAGGTAGAAAAAGAGAATCAGTGAGCTGCAGTCCTGTGTCACAGAAAACACACTCTTGTCTTACCTCACCCTGTGTATGCCTCAAGGTTTGCCTATGGAGCAGGAACCTGCAAAGTAGCTCAGTTTGGGAGATTTTTCAACTTAATGTTGACAAGAAAGTTGTGACAAGAATGCTGATCAGCGAGGCACAGAAGTGACCCACGTGCCACATTTGAGTACAAGAGCTTTAGGAAAGGTGATTCTCCACGAGGAAAACTTACTGAAAAATTCTTCATCCAATCCATGGCCACTTGGTGTGAGCTGAAAACCTTACCAGTAAGGTGATGAAGTCTTGGAGCTTGGTTTGTTCCTCATGCACAATTTCCCAGATCCTTCAATTTTACTCCTTATTTTGTCTAGAAATTTCAGGCCATGTAGTTGAACACTGGTTTGTACATGTTATTACATGTTTTCTGTATACAGAGCTCCTACTCATACACAGCTACATGGTAAGATGTGGCTACATTTTTCAATTCTGATTTTTGTTTATGTGGCTTTCCTTTTTCAGATCTTCTATGCTGTTTATGCATTTCAAGCTAGAAGTGATCACGAACTCAGCCTTCAGGAGTACCAGAGGGTGAGGATACTTCGCTTTTCCGACCTGAGTGGCAATAAGGAATGGTGGCTAGCTGAAGCAAAAGGTCAGAAGGGATATGTACCATCCAATTATATAGGGAAGATGACATATGCTTAGGAGGGGAAGGGCCTGTTGAACCAGACTCTCTGAAGCAGACAGAATAATCATCTGTTAGGTTTGCAGCAAGCAAAGCAAGCTCACAAGTGATTGACAGAAGCCATGGTATCCAGCACACAGATGAGACTGAGAACCTCCATCCTCCAAAAGCCATCACCTTGTCAAGACCTGAGGGAGGAAACATTTAACAGGAAGACTGATTCTGATTAACATCCTGAAGAGCTTGCTTTTCTATTACCCCATAATTTTCTCTTTTGTCAAAGTGTCGTACATCAAGACTCAACCTACAAGTACAAATCACAGATGAAATTACATTTTTCTTCCATGATATTTAGCAAATAATATTCAAGATGAAGAGAATTAGCCTTGAAAAAGGACAAATCCAGTCATCAGGGATACTGTAGGCTGAGTTGTTCCTGAACTGTTATCTCAGTGAACACAGACACATCTTAAAACTTGTGCTTTTTTGATTGTCTGTTTTTATCTTCAGCTGCTTTTGTGAAGAACCGTTTTTCTCAGTGGAGATTATTGGAGTGGGAAAAGAAAAAGGGCTTCATTTTTAAGGAAACATTTTAATTTAAAACATACCATGTGTACTGGTACCAGGGACTGGTCCCAGGGAAGAAAGCATGTTTAGTTAAATATGGAAAAGCAGGAAGGAAAAGAGGGGACAAGAAACAGGTACTGTGAGATAAAGAAGTTCTAATTTTCAAATGAATTACACCACTGCTTCATATGGTAGAAACAGTTTGTAGCAATATGAAAGTGCCCCAGGTTTGAAATCCACATATGTCTCCACACTAACTGCTTTAGTGCAAGATCTGTGTAGTGAAATGAAACCTGTGTTATTAGCCTTGGGAAATTTACTGGTTGAAAAAAAAAAAAGGAAAAAAGAAGAAGAAAATTCAAGTGGTACCTTTCAGTGAATATTTAGTACCTCACTGATTCCTTAAGTCAGATGCAGGGATCATAATATTTGGTGAATAAGTTTCTTTAGGTCCACTGACTACAGTGATTCAAAAGTCAGGCTGGTGCAGAGATAGACTGAATGGTGACAGAAAACAGCTCCTTGTGATTCCCATTGATATCTAAGTACTCGTCACAAGGTATTTCACCCCAGCAATGCCAAGGTCTTCTAGTGATAAGCAAGGATCTTCTCATCCAAAGCACTGCAAAAAGGAAACAAAAAAGTGATTATGCCTGCAGCAAATAGTGCAATTGAAAGTAAACTCCTGTCAGTTATTTTCTGTATTGCATAATTGCTTGTCCTGATGACTAAAATGACAACACTCTTAAGATCAGGGGTGGGTAGTGGTGCTGACTGAGGGTGTACAGAAAAAAGTTTTCATCTAAAGTTTTTGTCTAAGTTTCTATTTCCCATAGTTGAAGAGTGGGGTTTGAAGACGAAATTATTCAAAATGCTTAATGAGATGTAATAGAAAATAACCTGTCAGCAAAGAAAGGATGAGTAAAGTTAGGGCAGTTGCTACACACAAGTTTTTGCTATGCTAATGAACCTGGTTTTATTTTCTTTAATGCCCTCCATTTTCAGACTCTTTTAATAGAAGGGTAGAAAAAGTTGTCAGTCTTGCTCAGAGACTGAATACAGTGGATCACAGTGATTAAACCTGAAATTTGTGCTGGATTAAATCATATGATAAGGAAACTTTTAGAGTTCTCCAGGATGGATATCCAGAATCTGGTGTGGGAATCTCTGTGAACTACTGCTATGCAGTGAGCAGAAACAATAGATAAAGCATTATTTTGTCCTATTGTACATCACCTTAGGCACTTAAATCTTGCTGTCCCCACAGCAAGCAAAGAGGGTTCTCAATCATTTTATGAACAGATGTAGCTTCACCTTTAGTTAAATGAAGTGCAGAGAGAGTATCAGCTTGGGACAGTGGACTGAAAGACTCACCCCTACCCTTTTCTTGCTTTGCCTTTGTATTTTGAGATTATGGGGAACCAACACACAAGAAGGTTCTCAGATTTGTCTTACAGTTTAGAGTATTTTATTTGGAGATGATCTATACTTTGCAATTGTTGGAACAGTTTTAGAAATGACTGAATTGTACTTAATAGGCTTAATGCAGTCACGTAAGCACAATGATGAAGTTTTTTATTTCAGACAGTGAAAATAATTAAGGGAAAGAGTCAGGAAAGATAAGATTTCTGAAGCCTTAGCGCTGAAAACTCGGCTTGAGTCACAGGGAGAGCTCCGATTTTGAGTGTTAGGTACATTCCCCATGAAAAATCAGACTCTGTGAAGGTGTCTCAAAGCACACTCAGATGCTGCTCTCCAAAATATTCACTAGGTATCCTGATCCTGAAGTAACAAGGAATGAAGGATGAAATATACTGGAGCTGACCATCCAAATTTAATTGAATTTCTGGGGGACTTGGAAACTCCTAGTAGGCCAAATGAAATCCCAGTATATGATTAGGACCCATAATAATTTTTATATTGTGGGAAAATTATATGACTTTATTATAGCCTCATAACTTGGGATCCAGAAAAAGTACTTAATTAGGTACCCAGGTGCCTTGGCTTACTCCATTTCAGAAATTCAGTTTTAGCCATTATCACTTGATATTATGAATATATTGTAAACTTTTATTTTTGTTTAAAAGAGATGAATGCAAACAGTAATTGCAGAAAATTAAGAGATGCTCCTTCAATCTAAAGCCTTCCAAATTAAGGAGATTTACAACAATTCATATTGCTCAGTCACATTTTTGTTAAGACAGTGCTTTAAATACTAGAGACTGAGCTGTGTTAGGGCTCCAGAAATTCGTAAGAATATGCAATGGTTTTGCCACTGGATTTTTTTAATATAAGGAAGGTTACAGTATTCTAAGAACTTTCAAATTCTCATTAATGACAAATCTAATTTATTTTGATTGAAGCAGTTTACTGGATTGATCTTGCATTTGTTCCAATGTGTGTTTTACTTGAGCTGTTGTGACAATAAATATGTACAAGTCCTTCCAAGACTGGGTCCACTCAAACTGAAGTGCTTCTCCATTCAGGGAATATTTTTATGGGTTGCCATTGATAACCTGGAACCCAGAAAATGTCCAAGCCAGTGAACAGCAGCGTTCCAAACTCTGACCTCTGTGCTTCACCATCTTCTCTTTGGCTGGATGGTACTTGTGATCTTCCAGCAGGGGTTCAGCTTTTCAGTGCAAACACAGATTGAAGAATTATTCCTTCTGACTTTTCATCTTTGGAAGCTTCACTGAGTAATAATTATCCCTTCAAACACTAAAGTATAGTTTTGCTGTCATTTTAAGATAGCTTTTTAAAATGAAGATAGATGAAGTGGACCTAACACCTGCACTAGGAAACACAGCCATGACAATCCTTGTTCCCATAGATCTGTTACTGATAATTCCTATTACAATATTGTTTGTTCAGAAATAGTTAAAAAAATCTTTTAAATTATTGTAATAATAAAAATCTATTTTTGTAAAGATGTTTCTTCTGATTTTTTTGAAAAAGATGTTTCCCAGAAGCAAAGACCTTTATATGCTATACAAGATCTCCCTGCAAAGTTAGTAGAGGAAATAGACAGTTGCTTCAGATAAAATGCTGCATTTCTAGGATGCATCCTAGCTTATTGCTCAGTACATTAGAATGTTTCAAGGGCTATCAAAATATGAAGCAAGTTTAAAAATACTTTAAGGTTCCAGATGTCAGCATAGTTCTGTTCTTTTCCAGCTGCTCCTGAGATCATAACCAGTACTTACAGCTGTGTCCAGCCTGAGGTCTGTCATGAGCTGTAGTAGATAAAAAGTTTGTAAGTCACAGAGCCTTGTGTGAGATCTTTGCTTTTAGACCCAGGTATCACCATCAGCCCCTAGTCCAGCCAGAAGGAGCATTCATGGAACCAGAGTAACTTACCATTTCACATTACTGAGGGTATCAGAATTTGGGCATCTATGAAAATCCATCATATTTCAGTGGAAGTAAAATATTACCACACCAATTTCTAAAACATTTAAGGAAAGTCAGGTAGCTATTTTTATAGTTAATAACAGAGCAATTTGGTTTTGGGATAGAAAAACCACAGGACTATTTTCCAGTTATTTTTACTAAATAAGAGGCATGCTTCTCAAAATTCAGGTGGCCATTCCTTCTTCCTGCCCTACACTACATTTCTCAACCTGACACATGACTTCAGTCAAACAAGCCTGTAGAACAGACTCCTTTCCTGAAAATACAGTTGTTAATTCCATCCTAACTATAACATCAAAGCAGAAAGCAACTGTTCCCTTCAATCTACTTTGTTTTTCAGCAGTGCCTATCTAACATATTCAAGCTAAACACTTGATTTAAAAGACCTGGTCTATGCTATAAATCCTTTCTGATATAATACTTCAAAGAATCACAATCCTAACTGACATTTTTATACCAACAGAAGAAGACTTTGTATTTCAATTAGGAAGCTGGGAAAGTTGCAGTGGAAGAAAGTCTTTTGCTGATACAAACTGTAGCTGTATTGCAGATTTTGCTAATACAGTGCTGTTGATGAGTGCAGCCAGACTTGGCCTTATTAGAGGGGAAGGAGAGGCATGCACAGAAAGCACAGCATCACTTATTTCATTCTGAATGGAGGGACCCTACAGTCAATCCATGCCAGAGTTATGGATGTAAAGACATCAGGACACACTTGAGTCAGGTCTCAGGAGTATTCTAAATGGCACTAGCTACCTCAATTTAAAAACAAGGATAGCTCTTTTTCTGCTTGCGTTTGCCCCACTGGTGGTACCTCAAGTAATCTGCATAGTAGAGATGTAAGCTCCTGCAGTCTCAAAAGCAAAGCTTTATGTATGTTCAGAGGCACGACAGAGACAGCTAGCACCTTGAACATTCCTTTGGGAGCAGGCTTTACTACTGGAATGAACACTTCATAAAGGAGCACTCAGCCATTTAAAGAATCTATCTTCACACTACTTCTCAGTGTAGGCAACAGTCTTCTGATTAACACTTAGGAAGAAAATATGCCTTCTGTTTGCTAATGAAAACTGCTTCGGTGTCTTTTCCTACTGTGCTGGAAAGGAAGAAGGATGGTCTGATCAAAAAGTTGTAAAAGTTCTGTATTCCTCCTTCTCATGCTATTATTTCTACATAGCCCTGGAAGCCACTGGCACTACAAAGATAAAACCTTTCTTTTTTTTTCCCTGCACAGGAAATAATAGCTGGAAAAATATGCAAATTTTCCAGACAGCTGAGGCAATCCTGAGTAAATGAAACTATTCCTTTGGATGTTTAAGGAACCTTAGCCTAAATCTTAATTGTGGGGAAGGGAAATGAGGTATGGGAGATAGCTGCCATGAATCAAGCTTTACACAAACTTAAAATGCAGGATGGCAAAGAAAATCAGTAGCTTTCACCTACCTATGCCAGTCTGTGTGGTGGGTTGACCATGGAGAGATGCCAGGTGCCCGCCCTAGCTGCTGTCACTCACTCCCCTCCTCAGCTGGGTGGGGGGGACAGAAAATAAGATGGAAGGGTCATAGGTCAAGATAAGAGGAGTGAGTGATCACTCACCAATTACCATCACTGGTAAGACTCAGCTTTGGGAAGAGTAATGTGACTTATTACCCATCGAATCAGAGCATGATAAGGAGAAAATAAAACTGGCCATGCAAATGCAATACAGTCCAATACGTTTGCATGTTTAGAGCTGCTCCCTGCACCACAGAAGGAATGGAGGGAAATTGCCACAGCTCATCACAAAGAGCAACACTCAAAGTCATTTTGCAGTGCCCACCTTGCATCAATTCTTAGCTGCACACAACCTGCAGTAGCTGGGATGAAGAGAGGGAGCACAAACTGAAGAACACCTCGGGGGTATCAATGGAGAGCTGAAGGATCTGATACTTCTCAAATACAGGGTGGTTCTCTACATTTTAAGAAACCTTGAAGACAGTTTTCACTCTCTTCTGTTCTTTTTAGATGAAGTTTCTCACTGTATAAAACCAAAATAGGCCAATTTAGCAAACTGCCAAACCAAAAATGTCAATTTAAATACAGTGCTGTTGAACAGTTAATTTTTGAAATTAAAAGAAAGTATTTTTTTCCTTAACAAGCCTTGTAATTTGAGATCATTAACTCTGCACAATATAGACAACCCTGAAGTATTTTAAGTATTGGAATATGGGGCAAAGGAAAAGTGGCGATGAATTCTCAGGTTAATAATTCTTTTATTATTAACATTTAAGAATGACACTTTCAGCAAGTTCAATTTATTTAGTAACCAAACAACTGTGGGTGTTTTAATATTAAAAAATACTCAACTTTTATGATTTCAAGTTTCAGTGCTTTGAGCAACAAAACCAGGAGTATGTAATAATGAATTCCTCTAACATATTCAATTCACAGATTTGCAAAGGCAGAAGTAATACCAGAATTATTAAAATTTGACCTCCTGTATTACGCAGGGTTTGGGCTTCCCTGATTTAACCTCCTTCAGTCCAGTACCTGGCGGATTTTTTTTAAGATAAACTCCGACGCCGCTGTTTCACGGAACACAACCAACAAAATCCGCAAGCAGCCAGACTACTTCTTGAGTTTCTTTTGAGCGGCCTTCTTCTTGACCATTTGCAGCCTTTTCATGGCGTTGAGCTGGGACTCCTGCGAGGTGGGGCCCTTCAGGGGGGCGGGCTGGCTGCCGCTGTCGGCCGCGGCTTTGCCGGC
>VZTN01032789.1:3415-17494 GCA_013400515.1 Erpornis zantholeuca | reverse complement strand
CTGCAAGATGCCACAACATCCATGTAAATGGAATAAACTGAGGAAAAGGTTACAATGACTTTAAAAAAATGCTTGCCTCATAGCAATGAATTCATGCAGGCTGGAGCATTCTGTTAATTTCCTTAAAAAAATTCTAAGGAATTGCATTTACATCAGAATTGTACCCAGAAAGAAAGATGGCTAACTTAAATCAGTAAATAACAATTCATAATTAAAGAAATAACATGGAAAGTTTCCTGATCTTTTCCAAAAATGTATGAGAAGCGTTATTATTAACAATCCCTTTAAATCTCATTTAAAACACATCAGGATGTTTGTGGTCTTGGGTTTTTTTCTACAATAATCTAGAAGACATTCTTGAAAAGCCTTTCATCAGTTCTGCTCAAAAGCACTGCCTGGACAGCTTTTTCAGCTGAAGCTTCCAAGGTTTTGTCTGATGAATTCCTTTTGATATTCATGGCAGTGAACTTTTACCTCTCTGGCCAAAACACCAGCAGTGGCAGGCTGCTCCCTCAACACTTGCCTAGAAGTCCCCAGGAACCTTTATCTCCTGCTGAGCTTTCACGAGACACCAGAGAATTGCCTGACTGAGATCATCAAGGAGTTCGACATACAGAACTTCATAGGATTTTATCAATGGACCCAGCAGAGAGCTAAGAAACCTCTTCAAGAGCCTCTTCTCTCTTCCTTAATCTTTGCTACTTGACAAACCATTTTCTGGTGGCCACAGAACTTCTGCTAGGAAGTGCTGCACACCAGCTACTGGGCTGTATCACTGATCAAGCATAGACTGCAGTGCAAGCCCCATCCAGGCAATTCAGTCCCTCTCTGATGATTACAAAAAGTGAATTCACAGAGCACAGAAAGCACATACTCTCTTTTTTTTATGCATCTATCTCTGATAAACGTTCAGGCTGCTCTGGAGATCTGTGGGTAGGTTATGTCCCGCATTTCTTTGTTCTGTGAACATGCCTTCCAAGTGTCAGTATCACACACTCTTAAACTAGGACTCTGCTAAACCCTCTGTTGAATGAAAATGGTAGAATCGAAACACTAATTCCAGAAATTTTGTAGAACTCCCTGTTAAAAAAATCCTTTAAGTTCTTCTGAAGGAGAGAGGAATTCTACTAGGAATGTATACTTTTGTACATGAGAAACAGGGAGCCTCAACAGCCATTCTCTAACATTTAGAGAACAAGTGTAAACATAATTCTATTTTCATCTCTCTGAAGGTAACACTCCCCAGCTTTGTTTCTAGCTCTAGCTTTTTAAAGACATGTATTGAAAGGAACCATTAGAACCCAAATTTCAAAAGGGTCCTCTGTATTTATTCTTTTATTTGCTATGCAATTGCAGCAATTCTTTCTCTGTTCTTGAGGGGAATTATGTCACAGGCTACTACAGTTACAACTAGCATATCACAAGAAATTTCTCATTAGAGGAAACTGGGCTTAGTAAACAGCTCAAGTATGCTCAGTTGAGCATACATATTCTCAAATTAAAAATAACCTATTTGTGAGTTGCAGAAGGAAAGTATATTCAATGGAAAGATGAAAACATCAATAACTGTACTAAAATGTCATCATCCATAAAAAGCAATTGATAATTATACTTTCCTTATGGGACCATAATAACACAGCTGTCAAACAGGCTAATACCAATAACTGTCCTGGTCTGAAATGCAAATTGCTTCTGGTAGCAGCTCTTCTCAGAAGTTTACAGAACAAACAGTTATTAAGTATCAAACAGTGGTTTGACACTTCTAAACCTAAGATCCAATTTCATTCCTTCATGTTTTCATTCACAAACTTCTCCTCTGGCAGTCAAGTCAGCACACAGCAATGTGATAGCTTTGAGACAAGGACAGAAGAGTGTTTCAATGATGATGCCATAAGTTATTCTGCAAAACAGACCTCCTTGACTTTCTTCTTGAAGTGGAATCTTTGTACAGGAAATAATTCAAATGCTGTTTAGGACAAGAGTGAGTATGACACTCTCTTTTCTGTAGCAGTTTGATAATGCAGCTTGTGAGATCAGAGGGCTGTGTTAAAACCCTTGAACCGTGAGCAGAACTGGTTTTGCACAAAGCAAGCACACTCTCTTGCAACCCAGCATTCACCCATCAGCCTAACCCTAAAAGCACCTTCCTCAACTTAGGTCTCTGTTACCTTCCAAGGTGGACTATTCTACGTGGTGTAAATCCCTGGAGAAAAACAGATGTTAGTCAGTGAGTTGTAATTCTTAAAACATCCTAGAAGTTTTGGATCCTTTCATTTCTTGAGTATATTGAGTGTATTCTAGAGTATTGCCTTCTGCCAAATACAATCAACCTTAACTGTGCACTCTACAGAATTCATGGTCCTCCAATTTAAGACTTATTAGATTTATAGGGTGTACCAGCCCTCTTTTTATCATTCATTTCCCATCTACTGTTTTGCATGCCTGCACATGCATTATCTTATTCATCATAACTTGCAGCTAAATGGATTTACTTCCATTACATTTTCAGATATGGTCATATTTTCATCCATCTCTTTCTGAACTCCTATTCTTATTATTTTCTGAGACAGATGTACTACTAAAGATATTTTTCCAAGAAAGTATACATATATTTATATTGCAATGCTATTTTCAAACCCATTCTTTTATAGACTCATCAATATTTTTATTTTTTACTGCCGCTGATGATTAAAAGGCCTTTCACTCACATTTCCTTTTCAGCTACCTTCAAGATCTGTACCAGTGACCTTAAAACACAGTCACATGAGCCAACAGCTTGTAATTCCTTCCAACACACTCACTGCACTGTTTTTCACTTACCACCATAAAATCAATTCACTTTTCCCCTGTCCCTTTGGATCCTTCTGTGCCTCAGAATTTACCCTCTTCCTGACTATATCTATTAACAGTCACAGTGGCAGATTTTGCTTATTTACCAATAATGCTTCTTCGAGGTCACTTTCAGATCTAATAAAAGTCTTAAGAATGTAGATCAAGGAAAATCTTAAAAACAGGAAAGAACGAACTTCTATTTTCAGTTTTTCCTTTAGTATCTTAATCAGGACTTGATTTATGACAGCATAATTTCTGTTACTTTCCACAAGGGACATTTCAAAACTCACACACTTCAGTAGTCTGGATAACTGTATTAATCAGAACAATTGTATTAATCAGTTCTAATTTCTTTGTCATCTTCTACAAAGAATCTTCTAAGACATGTGTAAGATCTCCTGCTATGGAGTTACTAGTACTGGCATCCTTAATTTTACATTCTATTCTACAACATATTTTATAATGTACTTTTAAATTAGTATTCCAATCAATGTCACTGTAACCAGTTTATCCAAAATTGTAAAGATTACACTACTGCCCTACATTTGCTGTTTTCTCCACAGAAAAAGTGAATTATTTAAGAGTCACAGAATCATTCCTTGTGGAAGGGACCTCACAGAGCCATCCTGTGCAGCCTCCTGCTCAATGCAAAATCAACACTGAATTCAGACCAGCTTGCCCAGGACTTCTCCAGTTGGATCCTGAAAATCTCCAAAGACAGGAATGTGAAAATCCTTCTAGGCAACATGTCCCAGTGCCTCACTGTCCTCATTTTCTTGCTTTGGACTGGAGGTTCTAACTTGTGCTGTCTCTCATTCTCCCACTGCACATCTGAGTGTGAAGACTGGCTCTGTCTTTCCAATAATATCCTCAGGTAAATTAAAGCTTCCATTATATCCCTCTAAGCCCACTGCCAATGGTATCCAACACTCCCTTCATCTTCAGGTCTAGCTATTTTGTCACAGAGGACAAGCCAGTTGATCAGGCATCATTTATCCTTGGTAGATTTGACTCTTCCCAGTCTCCATCTGTTCCTTCTTATGCCACAAATGGCTTCCTCCATGGTCTTTCCACAGAAGGAATGAATGAGGTTGACCAGTCTGTCCTTCTCTTGTTTGTCCTTCCTGCCCTTTTTGAAGATTGCCTTTCTCCAGTCATTGGGATCTCCCCTGCTCTCATGGCCTTTAAAAGGTGACAGAAAGCAGCTTTGTGAAGACCCTGTCAGCTGTTAGCACCCTTGAATTCAATCTGTCTGGGCCCATGGACTTATCAGGTAAACAGTCCTGCCTCAATCCTCTTCCACAACTTGTAGTTCCCCCTGCCCTTGAACTACACCTTGTTCAAAGGCAAAAGGCTTTGGAGACCTTACAGGTCAAGTCTGTGGCAAAGAAGACATCAACTATTTGACCCTTATCTGTGTCTACTCTCACTAACACACTTGTTCCACTCACCATATTTTCCTTGTGACTCCTTTTCCTGATAAATGGCATGATCCTTGTGGGTGCTTTTGATGCCTTAGGTTTTAACTTTTCTATTTTTTTAAAAATCCTGCATTGCTAGTGTAACTCTGAAGTTTCCTGTAGCTCATTAGCTGCTGTTCTCTCATGCTAAGATAGACATAACAAAGCCTCTTTAGCTTGCTCTCCAAGGACACCCAGACTGTCCTAGGCCAAAAGTGTAAACCTTCATCTGGGGAGAGGGGGGAAAAGCTTGGGGAAATTACATCATTAGCTGAAGTTTTAATTGGTGAATTTATACTGATATGCAAATGGACCAAAACTATAAAGGTGTGAAGAACTCATGACCTGTCATCCATTTTGGGATCCACTGAGGCAGGGCAGCCTCTGGACTCCCAGGGTGTAACCTCTCAAGACCTCTCAAATAAATACCTCCTTTATTCCCTTATTCCTGTCTAGTCTCTGTTTTTAGGTAGCCAGACAAGGCATCACCTTTCAACTCAGGACATTCTGTGGGTATTGTACCTGCACAACTGAGATTTGCTAAGCCCTGCTATCACTGATTTTCAATATTCTGCAGAAAATGGATCTGAAGATGCTGTTTCAGCACATCACTGCCCATTGGCTCAAGCCACTGTAAAATTGAGTATACCTCCACTACTGCTTCCACCTTTCTCTTATTCAGTATCTACTGAAACTTATCAAGTGTACAAATCCCTTGTTATCATCCTCCTGCTAGATTCTCAGGGAGAGAAGCAAACTTTAGTCAAAACCGAATTTCTGGAACAGTTTCACCAAAATCACGACCTGACCCCTCTGCAACCTACTTGCTGCAGATTTCTCCCTGGCATTTCTTTCTAAGAACTAAGGAAAGGCCTCTCATCTGAAAGCAACACTTTAAAATGCTTGAAAGAATAAAACACCACGCCGCTACACCCATTACTGCCCCGCACGGACTTCCTCAGGGCCGGGGCGCCGGGCGTGCCCGTGTGCCCAGGAGGGCCCGTCCCTTGTCCCCTGGCACCGCCGTGTCCCGCTCTGCCCGGGCCCTCCCGGCACCGCAGGAGACCCAAAGGGCACCGGGGTCCGAGGGTAAGAGCAGCCAAGTGTCCCTGAGGGCTCCCCTCTTCCTCCCTTCTGCTGAACACCCTATTACTCCCACCCAAACTCACTCTTACTGTCCTCTTCCAAGCCATTTTCTCTCGTCCCAAACCCCTCTTCCCACTCCCAACTCCCCTCTTCTCATATTCCTTCTTTCTCTTTCCCAGATCCCTCTTCCCTTTCCCAATCTCCCCCTCCCTCCCCTTTCCCAAACACCCTTTGCCTCCTCCTAAATCCCTCTTCCTCCCCTCCTCCCAAACCCCTCTTCCCCTCCCAATCCCCAAATTTCCTCTTCCCTCTCTGAACTCCCCTCTTCTTCTTTGCCCCCAGACTCCTTTTTGCTCCTCCCAATCGCCCTCTCCCTTCCCTCTTCCAAACCAAATTCCCTCTTTCCTCTTCAAAACCCCAGGTTTACTCCTCCCAAGCCTCCCTCTTCCAGGCCCCGCAGGACCGCCCGCTNAAGGAAAAGGGGCAGGATAAGGGGAAGGAAAAGGAGCAGGGTGAAAGGGACGTGGCAGGGGTAAAGCTCCGAGGCTAGTGTGGCAGCGCTGCTAGCGGGCCGAGAGGAGCCGAGAGCAGAGGCTTTAGGGAGCGGGTCTGTGAGGGAGTTCTGGCTCGGCGCTGTCGCTCTCTGCAGTAGCCGAGCTCAGGCGTGTGTGACCGTCTTGAGTCCCGGCTCTGTCCCTCATGGCCCGCCCGCGTCTGGCTCTCCTGAACCATCCACAATTTCCACTTCATTTGTGGGTTCGCCTGAAGCTCGGGTCCGAAGCTCTTCTGTGCTTCCCTCGGGGCTCGCTGAGGGTGTAGGGGTGGCCCTGAGCTCATCCAGCAAAGGGATAGCCTGGAGAGAAACATAACTCCAGCCTCTCAAGTTATGTGCTTTAAAGCACAAATATTACTTTGCAGTACGTTAAATATTTGCTATGTTTTTAAATTACATTGTATTAAACGTTCCTCTAATGTTACCGCGACTGCTTGACAAAAGTTCCGTTTTACCGTGTAGCAATCAACAAATGAATGAGATCTTTTTCAGGGACTAAAAAGAAGGGGATGTTTATGTACTTATTTATTTGTCTTTAATTTTTATGGGAAACACTTCTTTTTAAAGCAGCGGTTTTCTTTATTACGTTGTTAACAGGGTAGCTGAGTGAAACTAATTTAACTTGTTTAGTGCATGTTGAAAGGGCAGAGAAAATGGTAAAAACCAGCACAGCTAGTGAAAGTTACGTAATGTTTATAATTTTTAAGTAGGTGTTTTTTATACCAAAGGTGAGCAGTACTATTTATCTTTGTCTTTTAAGTTACAGTGCAAGTCCTGTATGGATCATTGCTTCTCATGTTCCCTCTTTCAAACAGTGGCTACTGAAATACGGCCAATAGAATAAAAATCTGTCTCTTCCCACAGAATTTGCAGTCTAATCAGGGGAACAAGTGCTGGGAAAAAATACTTTGAGCAAGTAGTGCAATGTCTTATTAGGTTTGGTTAGTTCTGTATTGCACGTTTCATTTTATTGTGTTTGTCTGTGTCTGCTTGTGTCTTAGTAAGCTGCCAAGGGAATAATAAACATGGGTGGGTAGTAGTTACGTGAAAACACTTAAGTGAGAATGGGCAACCAGGTAGGCTGTTAAGTCTTTGAATTGAAAATCTCTGCATAAATCCACAAGGAATAAAGATTCTGCAGAGCCAAAACAGTGTGGAAAAGCACCTGTCTTGGAAACAAAAAATACAGGAAGCGACATTTTAATGTCAGTGCTCGCAGACAAGATGTTGGGAGGAATTCTCTGAAGTAAAATATGTGTGTGGTGTGGCAGTGTAAGGGTGTACAGCTCAGTTGAGTGATGATTCAAGAAGGCCTTATCTTCTCACAGGAATCGTTGAGGAAACACAGGTAACATCACTTACAGACAGAACTCCTGGACAGACTAATTTAGTTTTTCTTCTGTGAGATAATTGTGAATAAAGTTAGCCTGATTGTAGTTTTCATTGTCATAGACTGATCCTAAAAAAACCCCAAAATCTCACAACCAACCAAACAGCAAAGCCCTTAAGGAAAAATGTCCAATTTTTTGGCTTTCCCTAGGACAGACTTTTAGTGTGACACTGAACTAAAAATTCTCCTTTTCTTTTGCTTTTTTTGTATGTATAACAGGAACACAGGAAATCTCCACCTTGCAGGGCTCTTTGAGAGGAAAGTCTGTGAGATGTTCAGTCACTGGTGTGGTGGAGGAGTTTTTGCAATAAATTGAAATTCAAATAAATCCAGACTGAATGCTTTGATATTCTAATGGTCTGTGTAACAAGTTGCAGTCATTACAGAAGCCCATTTTGTTAAAATTACTTGTAAGAAGGTTTTTTTAAAATAATTTGTAGGAACAAGTGATTAAAAGTTGGCAACTATAGGATAATATACTTTGGAAGTAGAAACCTTGTCAGAATTTATTAAAATATTTGGCAGTTCTATACAGCATGATAATGATCAAAATAGATGAATGTGTCCAGGAAGATCAACCAGAAGAAAAAATTCAGTGGTGGTGTGATTGGTAAGGTGAATGTGTATGTTTGAGTGGCTGGAAAGAATGGACTTGTGAGCTCTTTTGTGTTCCTGTGGAAAACCAAAATAACCCAGATGCATATTAAAGTACTGATTAACATTGAAAGAGGTACTGTAGTCGAGAATAGGAGTTCAAATGCTAGTAACTGTGGATGTGGCCATGGCAAGAGTAACTCTGCTTGATTTACCTCTTTGGCAGTGCCTTCATGATTTCTATCACAGAGCTGTACTTAAGATATTGAGTCTGTCTCAACTTCCATGCTGTCAAGATTTACCCAAATTAAATATCTTCTGGTAAAGTAGGTATTGCATCGTGTATTGTCCTGGTTTTTGTGTGGCAGTGTATTAATAAAAGAAAAGCAACACTATAAGCCACTGTTCTTGTTATTTAATGGTTTAAAAACGTTTCACTGGAAGAGGCATTAGTATGTTCTCAGTGTCAGGTGGACTTGATTTTATTCTTCCACTGCCTCTTTTTGGGCAATTGATTTGACCCTGTGGTGGGTAATACAAAGTACTAAGTGTGATGTACATGTCTACATTAAAAAAAACCAAACAGAATAATCTAGATATATCAAATGAAAACCTTTTTTTCTTTTTAAATACTTGCATCATATTCATGTAACTGTGCAAAGACCTTATTAATACAGACAGTTATGTGAAAGACTGGTGCTGTTCCAGTGTCACTCGTGCTTTATAGATACGTGTATAAAACGCCATTCTGGGCTTTTTTTAGCAACATTTAAGTTTCTTTTCCTCACTGCCCTCGAGCTGTGGTCTATGACGCTTGTTGTAAGAGGGCCATCTAGTGTCTAAAGCTTTACAATGCCACCTGTCATCTTGAAGGTAATGGGCAATTCTGCTGAGTGATGGAGCAGAAAAATTACTGCATCAGTGCCTTATGTTAAGCTCCTATGGAATATTATAGTAGGAAAAATGTAACTTTCAACCCACTGTAAGGGAAGCCAATTTGAGTTTTTAATATACTGAGAAGATATTAATTTCAGCTCTGCTGCTGTTGAATTCTACTGCTTTAAAGTAGTTGTGTGTTTGAGGTGATCATGTAGTATCATGAGATGAATGTTTATTTGCTTATGTGTCCTTCAGTTATTATTCCACCCAACTCTAGATTAATTTTTAATACCGAAACCAGTGTTATTTCCCATGGCCTAAATGCCTGCTATAAATGCCTTTTGGCAGTTACAGAAAGACAGATGTTGGTATTAGGGAACTGACTGTTGTAGATATGTGCTCAGGAACTTGTTGTTTTCAGTAATATGTGGTTAATGTTATGAAAGATTTTGACATTAAAAAAAGAAAGCCTTTCTCTAAAATGTGTACGCACTTGAAAGTGAAACATTTTCTTTAGGTTTTGTTTGATGTCAGAAATGTGCTAAAATGTTAAAAAAAAAAAGTAAGATCGTTTTCCTGTTCATGATCTGTATGTGAAGGGACAGTGTAGATGTGGAACCATTCTTTTCTCTCAAAAAAGGGCCTGCCAATTATTCAGGTAGGATGTCTTTAGTAGTATCTTATGTTAAAATCAGTTGTAGCAGATAGTGGAAGAACCAGTGATATAATTTTTTTTTTTTTTTTAAATTCTGTATTCTTTTATGACTGTTGTACTCTGCTTTCTATTTCAGGAACTTCATCTCAGGAACAAGATGAAAGATAGTGTCGCTGAAGAACATTTATATTTGGCTTTTTCTCATCAGTACAGAGATAGTATCTTTCCTCTTCATACATCTATCTCACTGTTTTTGCTATCCTACTGTGACTGCAAATTATTTAAAGTTTTTTTAGTGCCGACTGGCGAAGATGTGGGTGATCAGTGTGTGACAAAAAACCTCGCTGGGGATCTTGAGGTCCATTTAATCTCCAGGTGTCAGCTTCCAGTGGTTGTGCAGAGCTGCAGTTTACCTGCTGTTGTTGTGAAAGATGACAAGTTCTGCCGAGCTGGGCTTTCTGTGGTCTTAAGACATATAATACAGAAAACATTTGAGGCAGATCCATCTAAAAAGGATGTTTTGGAGCTCTTGGGCTTTAAGAAGACCTGCTTAAAAGCCTGTGCTGAAGTGAGTGTGTCTCTTTCTTAGATATGTCAATTGGTTTTTTAATAAGCATTAAATGCTCTGAAGTAGACTCTTAATATTGGTGTCAAATAAGTTCTTTTAGTAAAAAACTTAATTTGCTTAGAAAATGCAATTTCCTCTATGGAGGAGTACCTGTATTTTTGCACAAAGATAAAAAATAATTATTTTTAGAGATACTAATTTTTAGCAGCACAAAAGAAACCTTAATGTTAAAAAATAGGTCAGATCTTTGTTTCATGTCTAGCAGTATAAATTAATTATAAAGTTTGAAGTAAGCTAAGAAATACCTAATTTCTTGCTGATTCTGATTTCAAGAGCACCATATATTGTTAGCCTTCACTGTCAAAGTGCACTTCTGGCTTTTGTTTAGCTTGTCCTCACCAAGCTGTGCAGTGCCTTTTCAGCAGAATGGCTACCTGGCCAGGTAGTCAGTCCCTAGCCTGTATCACTCCAGGGGATAAGTCCCTCCTAGGTGAGAATATTCTGTTGAGTTTCAGATCGCTTCCTCTGAGCCCATTCCCTAGTCTGTGCAGGCTCATGTGAATAGCAGCTCTGACATGGAGTTTGTTGGGAATTTGTTGTCTGCTCTGCTCAATTCCCTGTCATCCTTGATGGGAGTGTATTCCATCTCCCCCCTCCAGGTAAAGATGATGAAATGGGATAGGCCTCAGGATAGACCCTTAAAGATTCCCACTTCTAACTGGCCTTCAGGTAGAGTGTGAACCATTAACCAACACTACCTTTTGAGTTGAGATGTCAGCCCATTTATCACGTAGCAGTTTACTCATCTGGCAGCTCATCCATCTAGACTTGCCTTCCTCACTCCTCAGGAGGTTGAGCTCCACCCTGTCATGATTGCTATTTCCATCATTGCCATTGATTACTGTGCCTTCAACCCAGTTCACAGCTTTGCTTCTTATGAGTTATGCAGCCACCCTAATTTTATGTCAATAATAAGGAAATAAAAACATGCTATGCTAGATAACTGTTGATTCTGTTATATATAAAAGATTTAGCTTCCTAACTTTGCTGTTGCAAAAGTAATACAGAAATATCTGCGTTTCTAAGATTAACCAAGCATGTATTTAAAGTTGAAGTGGACCAAAAGTTACCCTGGATTTTGTTTCTCTTTCTGCAGAGACATTAATTACGTAAATTTATTTGACAGGTTAGCCAGTGGACCAGACTCTGTGAGATCAGCATACCTCTGGCTGTTGAAAGATTTTTGACAGCCTCTCCTGAGCACTGCCAGGCTATTCCTCCTGACATTTTACTGTTAGAAAGGAAACTTGGAGAACCTGTCCGAGTACATAATGATGACAAAATTCGAAGGCAAAAGCTTCAACAACAGAAGGCAAGTGCCAAGGCTGCAGTGCCTGTGCTTGGTAAAGAAGCAACAGAGGAAGCAAAACCAGGGGAAGTCCGTGAACATCCATCCTCAAGTTTGGAACTGAGTGTAGCTTTCTCTAAACTACTTGCCCAGGAAGCACCAGATGCAATTAACAGGGAGGCCCCTCACATCAGGAGAACAAAAACCTCTGACCTTCCGCTCTTGGACCACGTTTTTGCAGAAGGGCTTTATTTTACTGTGGCAGATCTAGTGCTTTTGCCATGCATCCATCAGTTCTTGGTAAGGTGATGAATTCTGCAAATATTGACTAGTGTACATACATGTTTTTTAAGAAACTAAAAGTTCTTAACTAAAAGTGAATTTGAAACATGTTGTGGTGCTTACAATGTGACCCAAACGCGAAATCAAAGACTTGTCTTGTTTTTTGTACAAACACAAAAAATCGGGATTGGTGAGATCACTAAAGTTACTTCTAAATACATAGCATATCAATGGTTAGTGAACACTGTTTACTGTTAAAATATTATTCTGAAGTACTTTGGTACCAATTTGCCCGGAAAATAATAATTTTAAAATACTGTACAGGTGACTTGAGCTCAACTTAAAAACTGTTTCTACTGTGGGAAAAGTTTCCGTGGCAAGACTGTGCAAGAGTCTTGCTCAGCACAATCTTTGTACTTAGTTTTATGAAGATTATATGCACAGGAAAGATTTAAGGAAATGACAACTGTGTCTTTATTTCCCATTACAGTAAGATGATACAATGAGTTTGCCTCCTACCAGTATTCCTGCAGTTACTCTATAAGATTTATGGCTAAGCTGGTGTCTGTTCCCAGGGACATTTGCATTTTGATTTTGCAAGTTGGTTTGACAAATTTCCCGTGTGGTGTTTGAAAACAAATGGAATTCCAGCAGAAGATGCTGTTAGGCAGGTTGAGAATAACAATCTCTAAAATCAAGATAATGACTGTCAAATATTAATAATGTGGCAAATGTCCACTTTATAACTTCTTTAACCAAAATCATCATCCTCAGTGGATTTCTTTATGATGATAGCAAAATGCTGCCTTTGAATTAAGATGATGAGTTGTTTTTCAGAAGTGCTTCTTAATTTACATCTGCTTTGTTTGTTTTGCAAATCATAATTGGAGGTGAACAGCAACTTCTGTATGGATGATGTTAAACAAAAATATTAAGACAAAATGCTTTCTTACTATTTAAAAAACATTAATGTATTTCAGTCATTGTTTTTCCAAAGCCTTTTAAAATAAGAGCAAAACTTTTTAGAGTACTACTTGATTTACTGGTGCTAGGCATGAGAAGATATTTGCATCAGATACTTAATTGATTTCAGCAGTGCAGATGAAATCACTTTGGAGAGGTCTTGTGAGTAGCTGAGAATGCTGTATTTATTGACTTTTTATGTGTTACCCTTGAGCCCTGGTGTTCTGCAGCTTATGAACTAGGTATTTTACAGTACACTTGCATTAGCTCACACTAAGGATTGCCCTAAAAACCTGGCTTTCAGGTCAATTTTTACCTAATTTACAAGAGCTCTGGGATGATGTTTGTTTATTGTTGTTCTCTGGGGAATGATCATTTTCTAAGCAATTATACCTTGATGCCTACAGTTGCCTGTCAGAAAAATTGAAAAACTTGCATCTGAAAGCTTCTTGCAGGCAGTGAGTTGAAACTGCTCTCGTTGATGGAAGTGCCAGAGTTTAATTCTGTATTAAAGTGTTGTCTGTTGTCACTTCCATAACTGGACTTCCTGGATTGTGTTTAAAAAAATCACAGTAGTTGCAGTTCCACTTTGAATTAAGGGTGTGAATAATAATGAAGTTTTAAGTGAGTATGTGTCCAGAAAATATCATCCTATAAATATGAGGAGACCTGACTAGCTGATTGTAATTATAATTACCAAAAGTAAGATAATGAAGCTGAAGGGTTGTTTTTCATTACCTCATTTCATAGCTCTTATCCTTCTGAGGTTACCTTTGTTACACTTTCTATTAGTTGTAACTGTTAAAATTTAATAGAAGTATAACAAAAGCTCAGTTCCTCATCTGGGAGAAACCACTATTCACTGTTAAAAATACAATTTAGAACACATGATAACAAGTGTAACAGTGCCTCTTGGAATTGTTTCCAAAAGAATTCTTCCTTAACTGAATTAATTTGGTTTTGCCCATGTTACTGTTAGGATATTAAATTACATACTAAAGTTACACAGTTCATCCTTCTTTTGCTCCTTTAGCTATTGATAATTACTTATGGTTACCCTAAACATATTATAAACACAACATGCAGGAGAGCTGTCAGAAATTCCGTGTAGTTTCAAGTGCTCTTTTTGTTTCCACACTGTGGACAGATCTATGGAGGAGTGCTGGTTTTGCATGGCCTTTTCTGCTTGTTCTTGTAATCATGATTTTTAATTTTCTGTTTAAAGCAGGCACAGCATCATAGAACAGTTGAAGTTGGAATAATTGAGGTTGGAGGGCACCTCTGGAGCTCACCTTGTCTGACCACGCTGCTCAGAGTAGGGTCAGCTAAAGCTGGTTGCCCGGGATCGTGTCCAGTTGAATTTTGAGTGTCTCTATGGAGACTTCACAACCTCTCCTGTAAGAGGATGATCTCCATTGTTCTAGAACATTTGGGAATCTAAACAAAACTTATTTAAGTTCATCAAATAC
>VZTN01032759.1:13292-49512 GCA_013400515.1 Erpornis zantholeuca | reverse complement strand
GATTAGATTTCATGTGAACCAATGCTAAACTCTGTTTGAAAATTGAGTTCGGAAAGGCTTTTCACAGCACACAGTGTAAACCTTAATTAAATGACTTTAAGCTCCTTCCTCATACGGTTTATGATATGCATGAAAACCACAGGTTTATAATCTGATTAACTCATGTAGTTTACATGGAAATAGCATTTTCCAAACTGATTAATCTCTGCACAAAGGTATAGTCACCTGATAGGCACTACACTTAAGGCTACTGATTGCACCTGTCAAGAGAAGGAGCTTGGAGGATAGGAGGAGTCCACTATTTTCAAACAAAGAATGGTGATTCACAGATGCAGCTTAGAACAAGTGCCTTGTGGTAGCTAACGCTGCCCCCAGGCAACTCATGCAGCCAGAATTTAAATGACACACAATCCATGTACAGCCTGACCTTGCCAGCTTTCTGGGGGTAATCCTGAAGTAAGGATTAGCTGTTCTTGAACAATTTTCCCAATATGTTAAACAGAGCTTCTATCAACACCAGCATGCATGTCACCTTCTTCCACCTAGTTTCATTGGACACATGTACTCATCCCTACTCGCCTGTTAATATTCTGAGAAGCACATGAAGCAAAAGACACTATTCAACAAGGAATGTTATTTCCACAGGTTTTGATTTTCAACCTAAATTCATCTACTTCATCTCCTTAAGTAAAAGGACTGCTTACCAGTTGAGAGAGCCAATTGTGCATGCCTTATTTTCCATGTGAACCACCACATGGTGGTGAAAAATGAAATCTGACCACTGTTCTTGGTACCATGCAGTAATTCCAGAAGTAATGAATGGTGAAGCATTCTCTCAAAGCCCAAGAAAGAGCTGCATAATCATCTGGGCTGAGACAGTTCTAAGGTTTTAATGGTGATACAAATCTTTCCAGTCACAAAGAGAGAAAAGCAGGCTGAAAAGCACCTATTTAAAAATTAGTAAAAAGTATGGTTTTGTATGAAGAGGATACATAAATAATACTTAAAGGCAAACACATCTGAGTTAACACAATATAAGATATTAATCCAGCATGGAGAGGTTAATCTAGTTGCCAAGGTTGTGTTCTTACATGTGGTTAGGAATAAGAGAAGGGGTTGCTAAAGCATCTCCATGGGACTTGGACTGTACGGGACTGTTCTTTAATCTGCGTCTCCTCAGACTCCCCCTGCACACATATTCCTAGTTGAAAGGGGCAACATACTCAAGTGCTATGAAGACTTTTGCCTTCACAACAATTTATGAAGGAAACAAGTAAGTTGATGCTTCTTCATGAACATCTCAAAAGAGCTTTCGGGTTCAGTGCCAGTATCTACTGGGGTGTGTCTACATCCTCTAATGGTGAAGTGAGGTGTGAAAGTTGGGCCCCAGTACCAGCAGTTAAAACAATCTTAAATACTTAAAGTAGAATTAAAAGTTAAGTAAATCTTTTATCAGATATTTCCAGTATCTTTTCAGTGTATCTATTATAGATTTTGTCTAGAAACCTAGAAATCTTTTAAAGTAAATTTATTTCTAAATTCAAAAGTTCCAATTTTTCCTTCAGTTGCTGCAATTCCAAGAACAAATACAGAAAGAATCGTACATGATCACAGCTTACTTATGAACACAAAAGAAAATATTTTAAAATTAAATTTCCAAGTGTTTACACTACATATATACAACAGAATTTTACTAATTTTCTAATTTTGCTTCTAATTTTAATCCTTAGACAAAAGCTACCTAAACACTAACTTTCAGAAGGAGGTAGATATGTAAGTAATATAGGTGCTTTCAGGAATTAGAGATTTCCAAATGAGAGTATTTAGATGGCCAATTATTGTATCAGTATGTAGAGGTTTGAATCATGCAACTGAGACAACACTCAAGCGTGATTGAGAAGCTGCAGACAAAAATTATAGGAGATTTTAAGACAGCCAGATTTAAATGTAAAACCGAAAACAGCAGTATCCTCAGGCAGAATCCTGCACCAGCACTGAAGAAAGACCATGAATCACTCTCTCATCACTGACGGCTGGAAAATATCTTTGTCAGCTGTGTTCTCGGAATGATTTGGTTTATTTATTTATTTATTTAATTAATTATTTATAGGCATTTCTCCACTGTAATAGATTTGCAAGTCTGCTGTCATTAACAGTATTTGGATTGCAGAAGATTTTGACCTATGTATTGCAGAAGATTTTGACCTCTTGATTTTAAATAAGCGGACTGAGATTCTTGACTGCGTAAGAGTTTACAGTGACTTCTAAAAGATGTTGTGTTAGACAATCTTCTTCATTTATCTGACCTCCACACTTACATCCTGGTTTTGACATCACTGCCACTGCCTTCACTACACAGGTATCAATACACAAGTGACCATGTTATTCCTGAGGAGGGAATGGGCCCTGACCCACATAGTAATGTAAATATAGCTAGAACTCTTTTAACAAAATGAATGACAATTGCTCATGTAGAGTGGTCAAGAAAAAGAAAAGATATTAAAAGCTTTTTATGAATTCCCAAATATCCACACCAAAACCAGTGTACAACAAGGTTCAAGCTATCAAGTATATTTTTCAATACTTACATCAACATGGTTACTCTTTCATGTAGTAAACTGAGCTTGTAAAAAACACTCACTAATGTTTAGATACTTTTTGCCTCTCCTTGAAAATATCTCTTTTCCATGAGACAAAGTGCCACTAAGGAACAGAATTAGTTTATTTAACTCTGTTTTTAAACAGAAGGAAACCAAAGAGAGAGAGCATGAGCACAGACAGGGCTGGTGGAATAAAAGTGAGAATCAGTTTTACTAGTTTACATGCATTTTGTCATAGGCCAAGCTAGAAAGAGGGAGATTCTAAATAAAGGTATTTAATGACAGAAAATTTTAAAAGTCTGCACTGCAGCCATTTAATTCAAATGCCTCATTCCTATCACTATCAGTCATCAAGCTATCATCTTCCCAACAATGCAAAACATTTTCTATGACATAGTGGAGGAAAAGACTCCCTTTTAGGAGAAGATGACTGGTAAGAGCCTTTCACAATTTTTTTTGCTGAAATATTCAGAAGATTACTTTTCCCCCTGCTATGTTGAACAAAACTACCCATTTTTTTTCTTTAAATATTTTTATGTCTGAAGACCATACACTTTGCTTTAGACATGGAAGCAATTTCTTAAATATCAGATTCCTTGGTTTTAGCAATTTTAGGATGAAAGAATATTTGTTCTCTCATACTGAGTCCATTACCTTAAATTTTAAGTGCTTGTCAGTCTAAACATGACTAGAGACTCTGGTTTGAAGACAAAAGCAATAGATTACACTTAATGCAAAGCATTGGCCATTGGTTTCTTCAAGCAGCAAATTGTAGAGGGAAC
The DNA here is from genome assembly GCA_013400515.1 of Erpornis zantholeuca. Classification (NCBI taxonomy): domain Eukaryota; kingdom Metazoa; phylum Chordata; class Aves; order Passeriformes; family Timaliidae; genus Erpornis; species Erpornis zantholeuca. Next base: position 46,130 of record VZTN01032759.1, on the reverse strand, counting down.
AATGGGGGAGTTTAGGGCTGTAGATTCTTGCATTACAACATCTGTAATGAAGCCCATGTACTAAATTGTATCCTATCTCTGCTTCTGTGAAACTCTACTCCTGTGGCCAGCACACTGGCATTCAGAGAAGGATACTTCCACCCTCGGAGCCCTAATGACCAATCCCCCTCTTCATTCTCCAAGTCTCATTTTACAAGGGTGCATGTATGTCCAACAAAGTACCAAATCTAGATTGACAGCTAAAAGCATTATATTTAGCATATATGCCATGTAATTAGAAATTTGAGTATTTTCAAAAGGAAAAAGTTTTTGATTCTGATCTTATTCTTCCACTGCATTAGCTGGTATTTTTTTCCTAATTGAAGTTGAATTAAGTGCAAGCAGAGTCAGACCCAAGAGCTGCAGGACAAACATCTCATCTGAAGTAGTTTGTAATATAATTTTGTCTTTGCTAACTGTTGATGGCTTGTCCTCATCCCATTTAAACCTACAACCATCAGTTCCTTTAATGGAAGTGTCTATAAAGATCTTCTCTAAAATATGCTTTTCCAGCACACTTAATGTCTTTTAATGTCTTTCCAATTAAATCCAGATGTGAAAAGCTTAAGGAACAGTTCTCAGGACTGAAAAAGATGACATAAATCTTGCAGCTGACAGAGATCCCACTGAGCTCAGTTGGGGAAATTCACAGAGGACTTCTTGTGGGCCAGAAAAGCTGCTGGGTATAAAGACAGATGTGTATACTCCTATTAAAAAAATTTAAATAAAAACTGACTCCTACAATGAGGTATCCACAATTATCAGGGACATTGCTAACTCAATCCCTCAATGTGCTGAGCACATCCGGTGTGGTACAAATTTGCCTCATCTTTTCGGGAAGTTTATCAGAGTTGAAGGGAGTCACATCTGTTTGGGAAAGAGACCCTCACCTTTCAGGATTGCACCTCTTAAACCAGTGTAGGGGGTGACACTGGAACACTGTCTCGCTCTCTTACTGCTATCAACAGGGAGATAACATACTCTGCAAAACACTACTGAATTTCTGTCCACTCTCCTTTATCTCTTCCATAATCAAGTTAACATATTAAATTGTGGTTTTATTACAGAAGACTCCCCAAATGTGATATTAATTATAAACTCTTACCAGTCTGATGGGAAACGGGGCATTCTTAGTAGCTGACTACCACTGCTGTGCAAGTGCTGTTTGTGCAGCTGTCAATTTGGGGTTTGTTTTGCTGTAATCACTTGCACACCCTTAGGATTTTTTTTTAATTTTATTTTAACAACAGTACATCATCTTATTTTGCCAAACACAAACTGTAAATGTAGGCTCAGATCAAGCCACATCTTTCAGAGGGACAGGAAATGTTCACACACAGAGTTTGTATTAAAGAATATCGCTAGAAAACTACCCAATGCTAACAGCTTTCATATTTTCCTACCTTCCTGCTACTTAGTTATTTTTGAAATTAGTAAATTATCCAGACAGATCAATGATTTTTAAAGAGCTACATCCTTGTGAAACATCAGAAAAGAAAAGAGGAAGAATGTTCCAGGATAGAAGAAAAGCCCATTTCTAACAGAAGCTTAAGTTTGGGTTCATGTTCATTAGTGATGGGAATTTCAGCAGTGACATTTTTGGTAGTATCACTTAAGTTCTTTGCATTTTTCTAATGTCCATATAAAGGTTTTAGCATGATTTGGTATCATGAGTGAGTGTATAGAAATATGAAACTAACTAGCTGAATTAAAGGACAATCTTATGTCCTCAAGTACAACAAGTAATCCAATTTTCGTATCTGAACAATAGCGCAAACTTAACACTGGAAGCAGCAGGCTCCTAAACACACACACAAACTCTCTTGAAGACAAAATTCCTCTGGTTCACAGCTTGCTTTACGTTGCACAATGGCCAGCACATTTCAGACTATCACTCCTTCAGGGCTGAAGGCTGCATCTCACTCCCACCAAAATCACTGCTTCATGACCATCACTCAGGAGACACGAGGAATTCCCTCCCCTTGGAACGAGCCGCTGCTGCCATGAGGATCCCACTCTTGGCGAGCTCAGGGAATGAGCTCAAATCTTTTGCACTTTGCTGCCAGGGACCACCAGGCCAGCTCTGATTTATAGCTTTTTCTTTACAGTTTTATGATACAAGAATGTTCACTTGTAATTACAACAGCATTTTGTTGGCTCCCTGCCTTCACTTGGGTATGTGCAACACCACATCCTTCATTCCAGTCTTTTTTATGTCAGGACCCCAAATTTGAGAAGAAGTACATCACTATTACAAGGATGCTGCAGGTCTTGCTGCTCCTTAAAGAGGGCACTTGCCCATATTTGTTCAGGGGGACATGAGAGCAGCTGGATCTGACATTCAACTAGGAGTCTAGTGGAAAGCTGGTCAAAATTCTTCCTCAGAAAAATAATAAATCAAGAAAAAACTTTTTATGAGAATGTATGACTTCTGAAAAAAGGTTTTTTAGGTCCAGGATAGACTCCTTTGCCAAAATATCACTGACAAGTGCAAAATATATCCACTGGGCTAGTGACGGCTTGGTGTGACATATTTCTGTACTTGTTGATTTGTGTCTATGAAAAAAATTCAACAGATCTCTAGTTTATTTAAAAGTGAATGGAAATACTTGTGCCCTTGAGGTGTTTTGTGGGATAAAAAATCCATTTTATTCAAAAGAAAGTGACCCTGCCCTTAAGCTGCTGTATCACCTTGAAGAAACATTTATTTTTCAGACATACACTTAGCTCCTGAATTTGAGACAATCAAGAAGTACATTTCCATCACTTGTGGTTTAAATTTTATTTTGTCATTTTCAGTAGAGGCATAACCTTCTTTAGGGAAAATTCCAGGTATTTTAACCATTTAATAGTTAACTGTCAAGCAATTTCCAAGTTTTTTAAACAAAGAATACTTCTGTACTAGCTTAATTTATAGAGCCATATATGTCCCATTTTAAGTGGATGTGATTAAGAAGAAACAGTAAGCTTAGATTATTCTACTAAATGAGAAAAGTTTAAAGCCAATAAACTGTATCTAGGATTTTAGCTGGGAGATGAAATAAAAGGCACATTTGTTCCTGGTCACTGAATTTTTAACCTGGGTCTGTTGCTCCTGCTGTTAAGCTTCTATACATTCCTTACTAGCCCATAGTGTCCAGCATTCCCAGCTCTCAGTGCTTGGAATTAGAGGTGAGCTGCAAAATAAAACCAGGTTTTATTGAGAGCTAGTGTAAGGAAAGCATCATATATTCTGATAGAAGGAGACAAGTGAAAAGGATAATTTTTTAAAAAGAGGTCTTCTACAGATTTTTTAAAATTTAGATTAGATGTACAAATTCCGACCTACAATTTGGTCTGAGAATTCTGGCAGTATCTGAAAAATGGAAAGATGGTGCCAAATCTGGTGGATGAATGAAAGCTGTACATTGTCTAGTTCAGTACAGAAAAGGAGAGGTTGAGCCTTAAGTGTTCCAAAGTTTGTCTTTATTATACAACGAGGAATGAAAAAAATCTGGGTTTATAGCAAAAAACCCCCCTGTACTGTTTCTGTCCATGCTATGCCTTTNAGTAGAATATTTTGACCTGCCTTCTTGCAAAACAGGAGCTGTAATATGACTTCATTGCTTATCCTTTTACCTCAAAATCCTGTGAGGGTATTTGGGTATTTCCTTAAGGTAAAATAAAAAACTAATCTGCCTTCAGTGACTCATCACTCCAGTGATCAAGTTAAATGACACCATTTCAGAATAGTCTCATAGTATATATCTTCCCCCTGCCTAGTCCAGTGCTGCTATTTTACACATAAATTCAAGCATTTCCTAGCAAATGTGTCTTGAGGTGAAGGATTAGTCTTCACTTAAAATCAGTAGCAACTTCCTTCCTGTGTGTTTTGTGAAGTGGTAGATGTAATTTTTTTTGGATTATTTTATATTATCTACTGCTTACAGGTCTCCTTTTTAATGGAAACGCCAAATTTACCCTCAGATTCAGCTTCTGTTGCTGTTTGTGTGTTGATTTAAGGAGGAACTTGCCTTGTTCACTTGGATTTGCTTTAGCCAGTAACTCCTACTTTGGTCTGCTTCTGCACAGGTAGAAAGGTAAAAAGCAGTAGCAAGAGGCACCTTCAGTCAACTCCATGATTGCTGTCCTGTGTGCTTTTCTGGTAAGAATGGTATATGTTTGGTGCTGTGCACTTCAAACAGTGCTTCAAGGGATGCAGCAGGAATCAGATTTCCTCAAGAACTTCTTAAATTCAGGAACCTCTCCAGCTGGCAGGTCACTAATGAAGATTAGATGCTCCTTGACTCTGATTAATTGAGTTCTGCATCTATGGACCTGCTTTTCCTCCATTTACAGTTACAGTCAAAAATATAGATATATGTCCAAAAACTTTACCGAACAGCTGTGTTTTAGACTGGAAGATCTGCTAACAGCTATTTTATAATTTCATTCTAGCATCTGTTATTTAAATTCATTAACCACAGCTGTCAGGAAGAGCTAACTCAAAATCTTGCTAGTTACAAAGTAACCTGTCAGGATTAGATTCAATAAAAAATTCAGGTGCTTACAAATTAGGCGCTGTAAGAGTGAAGTTTTAAATAGCTCATCCCTGGAATAAAATCAAAGGTCTAAAGTTAAGTACACAGTTTTTTACTCAGCATTAAGATCAGAGACAGGTTTCTCTGAAGAATGAGCTGAGAAAGCTACATACTGAGTACCTGCAGGCAATGAAGTACTCCAGGCCTGCGGGTGAACTCCTGGTCCTCTCCAGAGTTCAGCTGCGAAGCCAGGACCACGGGCAGAGGTCTGGCAGCTTGGTCAGCTGGTGTCTACAATGCACAGTCCTGTTCTGCAGACAGCTGGCTCTTCAGCTCTCCGAGAGGCCTGAGCAGAGCTCGCTGCTGTCATTGAGAAAGTGACCACCAGAGAAGCGGGTGGAGATAAGACTTCCCGTTTTGTCAATGGCACAGATGTGAGCACTGTTGTCCAGAGTATGAGACATACAGATTTCAGATTTCTTAGCTTTAGGTCAACAAGTTACATATCATACCTCCTAGGTGACAATCTAACCTCCAGGATCAGTGATAGTGTAGATACAGCTGTTGCCAAAAAAAAAAAAGTCAACATACATGGATCAAAGAACAGGAGGAGTCTGACTCCATAGGCTGATCACAGCAGTTACTGAGCTGTCCTGAGGATCACCCCATGCTCCCTAGATAATTCCTGTTCTTTATCTAATTGGTACTTTAGCAGTAAGCTCAGGAATGATGAAAGCAGGAACTGCAATCCAGTACTTCTGCTTTTGGGGGCTTCTTTAACCGGTACAATGCAATAATATTCCTTCTTACCCTTTGTCTGTGCAATCCTGAGTATTTTAAGGTTTTGTTATGTGAAGGTTCTGCTTATCTGGGAAGGTAGATAAATAGCTGCACATGCATTTAGACAGTCTCCTGTGACATGTAATTATTAATACCTGAAGGCTGTGGGAAGAGCAGTGTCTGAGTTCATATTTCCTGAGTAAGTCTATGTTACTGCATAAAGCGTGGAAACCTCTAGCAACTATCCAACCACAGCTAAGAAGGAAAACCCTCAGGATGCTGTTTCATTTAACGTTCTTCTGTATAAGGCATGTTAATGAATATACAGCTCTATTTTAATAAAAGATTTTATTAAGATAAATAATAATAATCCTTCACTATTCAAGCTCTCTTTATGCAAATGATCCAATAAGCCTGCACATGTATGCAAACCCTTTGAGAGTGTTTCCAGGATCAGGATACAAGCAATTTTACTGTGTCATCATAAAGTAAAATTAAGTTAGTTAAAATCAACACACTCAGAATAAAAGCAAAAATACTAATGCAAGTTAAATAATGGTAGAGAGTAAAACTTTATGTCCAGTCTCAGTTAGCTCTAAGAATTTAATCATTTTAGCTGTTGAATAAACAATAAAATCAGAGCATGAATGAAACACTAGAGTTTTAATGCTGCTAACAGAAACAGAGGAAATACATGCATAATATTATGCATATTAAACAGTAATATTCCTCAAGCACGAATGAGACCTAACTGAAATCATGCTTGGGATAACTGTCATGCTATCAAGTTACAGTAAAGAGGAGATCAGACTTATTCTTCCCTTCACAATGAAATCAGTATAAACAAATCATATAATGTTTGGACGCCAAACTCCTGAAACAAAGAAACCTAGAAAATCTCTTAAAACCACCCACAGACTCCCCATGCTGGTCTGTGATTATACAACTGGAGAAGATCATCCAAACTGTGATGTAAACCAATGTCAGTCTGCAAAGGATAGTACTACAGTGGTTCTAACAAAAAATAAAGCAAGTCCCTGGAAGAGCCATCAGTAAGGAATTCTTTCATACTTACCATCCATTTCCCCTGTAAATGAGGAAAATCTTTTTAAAACTTAGAGAAAGAACAACTTAATCCCTGCACTGATGATACAAGAGACACACTCTCTTGTGTGTTTTTACTATACTGCAAAACACATTCAGCTAAACAAAAGTGAGCCTGGGACCAACCAAAAAGGAAAATACTTCTTAATGGGCTCCCCTGCTTTTGTATTTCAACCTACTCCTCTGTGAACATAATTTTGTCCTCCTTATTTGTTAAGTGGATACGTTCACCTTCATTTCTCCAAATACAGATGCAAAACAACGTATTTTTTTCCCCAACGGACTACTCTCCAAACAAAAAGATCCAGTGCTGAAAACCTTTCTGTTCTATCAATAAAATACAGTATTTCTGTAGACCATATTTCTACCTCAGAACTGTAGCTCTACTCCTTGCCTGTCATCTGGTCACAAACTGTTTGAGACTTGAAAAAACATTTGTCTGTCTAGAGGAGATGTGAAAGGGTCCAGGTCTCTGTCTGTAGATATGGCCTAGAAAGTGTAAACCTCTATGCACCTCTTAGGTGAGGCTTCGTGAGGTTCAAGACACACAGTACTAGGGATGCTACAGCAGTGGACTAACCCAGCTGCCCTGAAGGTGGGGTCTATGACCTGTCCATCTTTTGCCCTGTTTCTACTCAATTTAGATTCTATAAGGCTAAAAAAATGTTTTACTGAAAGAAGGAGCTAATGATACAATGCAAACCCATTTGCAAATGCTCTAGCATCCCTTTCTTTCTAGCTATGCCATGGAGGAATTTGATATTCAAATGTATTTAGTTAAGAAACTCAGTTAATTAGAATCAGCCACCCCTGAAAATTGGTTAATAATTTGTAGTTCCCTAACATTAATTTCATTCTTGTTTTTAAGCCACAATTGACTGAACTGTGTCTTGGTATCAACATTGGGCATTAATCATACAAAAGAAAACAAAAGAAGCAGTAACAAACTGACAAAGCTTTTTAGTCTTCTCCAGTAACGGTGCAACAATTAGCAATACAGTGAATATCAATCATTCAAATGCTGCAAAAAAATCTCTATATAAAGAGATGAAATGAAAAATGGTAGCTGACAAAAACTCAACAATCTTGGAGAAAAAAACTTCTAATAATTATTATACTTAGGAGGCTGTGAAAGAACACTTCATTAAGAAAATGGCAAAATATTTTGTAGTGAAATTAATAAATTCTCATTCTTAAGAAAGTATGTTCTGCAGAATTTACAAAAAGTTTGTTCTTTCATATAGTCAAACATGCTTCTTATACTGCTATATTGCTAACCTTCAATCTTTTTCAAGTCTTATCTACAATATCATGCCTGACTGAAAGCTCTTCTACTGGTATCAGTGTTACCAGCAGCTTCACACTGAGTTACCAACACACTTGTACATGAACAGTGGTTTTGGTGAAACATAAGAAAAAAGATTCTATCTGTTCTTCATGATCACTAGCTCTCTCGTGTTTTAACTACTGCAGTGATTCCATCAAAGCTCATCATGTATGAAGAGCTAAAGTCAAATAATTTCCTCCAATATTTTTATATGATTTTCCATATGCATTTAAACTTATAGTGTTTATAAATAAATATAGACTATTATAAATTCTAAAGACAAAATACAAAAGTGAAAAACTGTATTTTTTGAGTTACATGATCAATTAAATATAACCCTCACCCCTCACTGGAGCAGGGACAGGAAGAAGTCTTCAATAAATATCAGAATAATTTGCTCTTTCTATATCGGAGTTACAAGTTTACAACATAAACTGCATATTTTAATAAACAACATGCTTACTTGGCTAATAATTTCTAAAAAGAGCAAACCCCTCCTTATAACAGCTGCAGTGGCCCAGATGTCACAAAAGCAGAATGCCCTTGCTATGCAGGGGAGGGGCAGGCCTTCCCCTGAAGAGGCATGTGGAGGTCCCAGTCAGCACAGGCACATCGTTCCTGGTGGGGTAAACATGGAATGAATTTATTTGCTACTGTACAGATGGCAAAGGGGCTTCAGACCTACAAAACAGCAGTTTCAGCCCCATGCATCACTTTCCCTGCTGCCCTGCAGTGCATCTGCCCAGTGTTTCTGATTTGGCAACAGGACAAGGATTTAGCCTTGAAAAATTGACTCCATAGAGAATATGATGTGCACATGCCAAATAACAACTTATCAATTAGTCAGAATTGCTTGTTTCTGATGAACAGCAATGTTTGGCAGGCAGAGTTGCTACCCATGCTCTTTGTCTTGTGAGAAGGTAACATTTTCTATTGTGGTCTCTTCAAAGCTCTTAATAGATTGTTTGACTAAAAAGAGCAAGCAACAAAAGCTCTTATTTCTCCTGAAAAGCAGCAGCACAGAGCTTCCAGCCTCCTCACAAGTTTATTAGTCTCTCTGTCCCTCATTCATGTTTTTTACCAGTTCCCTCAGCAGTGAAAAATTAGTCATGGTGCCCATTTCACTGCTGCACTGCTTCAATCTGCAGGCTGCTTTGGCTGACAGGGTGGATCCTATCCCTGGATATTCAAAGAGCTAAACCTGGTGTCTAAGGGGAGTGGAAGAAGCAGGTTTTTGCCTCTAACATCCTGTAACTGGAAAAGGGTAAGCAGAGAGTGAGGAGAGGCTTGAGATCAGACAGAAACTGTGATCCTCATCATGCAAATGAAGGATTTAGTCATGCAGTTTTCTGTTTGGAGAATGCTACCAGTAAGGAGTAAAATGACAGCTGCACTCTCATAATAGCCAGTTTGGATTCCTCTGTGCTCTTTAGTCATTGTTTTATTACTTTGCATTTAGATGTAGAAAATTCCATGCACCTGCACTATGCAGCATTAAACCCCATATCTATGAAATCTGCCAACAAAGAAGCCATTTCAGCTGATGGAATTATTTGTTGTGGTCACTTACTACAAAGTGGGTTGAAAGCACAAACTTCTCTCAAGCCCACCCCTGTGGGAACAAACTGCAGCATTTTACTGATGTGGGCAGGACCCGAATGAGCAAAGATAATTTGTAGCACTCTTGAAAAATATGTTATTTTTGAAACAAAGAAACAAAGTTTCTTTGTTCAGCTTTAACACGTTTCTTGACATGTATTACCCATTTCTCCCTTTCCCATTCCCAAGGAAGTTTCCATTAATCATCCCTCTAATGGAAACACTTGTGTCTGATCACTGAGCAGTGGACACAGGCATAGTCTGTGGGCATGCACTGAACAAGAAGCCCAAGGGAAGGCTAGCTGAAAAGTTTGGGAAAGCAAGGATGCCTTTTTAAAATAAACTTTGGAGAGGTCAGCAAGACAGCAAGAGGTCAGCGCCAGGCAGCCATTGGGTGGATGGCACAGGAGAAAGACAACAACACTTGTCATTAATTATATCTGTTGGAATGCTACACATTTTCCCCCCCAAGTGGTAGTACTTCAGACATCCAAGCACAATCTCTCCCACGTCCTACTCGACCCCAGGCAGGGCACATGCCAAGAAGCTTTCATACACTAAAAGCCAAGAAGCAGCTAATACAAGGGGAGCATAAAGAATTTAAATTGTCCCTCCATTTTGAAACATTATTTTCCCTTCATTTCAGGCCATCCTCATGACTTTCTCCTTTACCAGTGGAATACATATTCCCTTGGAGCTAAATATGGCTAGATTTCTGTGCCCAGCCTCAAGTTAACAAAGCTCTTGACTTTCATTGGAGAGGAATAATTACAGGGAACTGGACTGCTCAGAAGAACTCCACTCCTAAAACTGATCCTGCAAGATCCTTGTACAATATACTACTTACCCAGTTCTAGAGGTATCTGATCTGCAGAGGTGTTGCTTCCTACAAACACTTGTTGCGATATGTCTGCAGATGCCAGAGTGCATGACTGCTGCCAGTGCTCTTGCAAAACCTTGAACCATCCCTATTTATAAAGCTAACTGTTTCATAAGCAGCAGTATCTTTTATTTTAATAAAAACCCCAATAAACTGTTGTTTGCATAAGAAATGGCAGGCTAGTAATCAATGGATGGACCATTCTCACTGAGCCCTGAATTCACCAAGCACATGAAGTTCATTGTCTGTTGTGTGCATAAGGAGACAGGTATCTCTAGAGCACAATTTATCCTCTCCTAAGTAAGTAGACGGGAGGAATGAGCCTTTGGAAATGCTTCTCTCTGTACTTCCACTACAGAAAACCTCATAAAATTAACCCAACCTAGAAGCATTGTAGGCATCTGAAAGGTATGCAGGATGCTTTAGTGACTATAGTTTATGAGGAAGCTTTAGTATTATAACTCCAGCACAGTAGTTATAAATCATAGCAGTTGTAAATCATAGTAGTTATAAAATATGGAATTATATTACCTGTCCATGTGGTGAAAAATTCTGCTCATTTCTGCAGAGTGGCCAGAGATGTCTTACAATCAGCCAGTGGGGTTCTTTAGTGTATGTGAAACACAAAACCAGAACTGGGGCAGGGGAGAGTCAGGACACCTTGTACGCTGCAGAACCCTGTTCCATACTAATGGAACTGGATGGACATAACAACTTGAGCAGGATCAGTCTGGATATGCTAAGCCTTGCTGATGGGTTCTGCTTGTTGAGAGGGGAAGAAAAGTAAGGCCTGCACTGGGGCAGGCTTCACTACAGGCTACACTGGGGCTTAAGGTCAAATTCCCCTACGATGCAAGAAACTCCCTACCTTAAATCCACATCTTTAAGATTGCAGTAGAAAATAATATATCTTTTTGTAGAGAACAAGGAGACTTTTTGAAAGAGAGAACTCCTCCATCAGATAAAAAAACAGACTATGCCTGTGTTTTCACTTGAATGATGTATCCAACAGGGAGCCTTTAAAGTGAGTGTCACTGTCTGCCAGTTCAAGCTCCAATACAGACTTTGAACCCACTGCTTTGGAGCCCAAGTTAGTCACCAAACTTTTTTGAGAGCTCTTCTTTAACCTTTTCTCTGTAGTTTTCAAGCTTTCATACAGTCATAAAACATGGGAAAAATAAGCTCATTTTACCAACAGAAAAACACTGTGGAAGTAAATATATGCTGTGGTAAGTATCCACAGGAAAGTATTCATAATTTTTTTACTAAAAAAAGGGAAAGCCACCTAATGCTGAAAAAGTAACAGCACTGTAAAAGTAACTTATTAGATGAGTAGTTAACTCCAGAGTGAATGACAGTGTTTGTCTCTTGTAAGTCTGTTCTTCAATCCCACAAGAATTGTGGGATTTAGCATTGAACAAGAAAGGTAAGAATAGGGACTAAATTACATATAACAATTTAAAAAGCAACTTATCCTGCTTTCTCCCCAGAAAACAGCAAACAAGCTAAATAATGAGCCTGCTTGTGCTGATTTAAACCATTTGCAACACTGCACTTCTGAGTTGTGCTTTCATTAAGCAGAGTTGGATGCCAGGCTTCCTCTATTTTGAGAAAGCCATTATAGCTAGAAACTGCAGAAGACAGAGCGACCGACCTAAAACATCATGTAAGCATAGTGAATTCGCCTCTCAAAACCCCAAATGGAAGTGGAAAAGAAACTGAATCATCAATTTCAAAAAGAAGCACCCTCAGGTAGTAGAAATAATTCTTCATATTTCACCTGAGATCTCACTATGAAAGCAAGCTGGCAGCACGCCCCAGTATGCTTCCTTCAGTTTAGCTCCATGCTCTCTCTCTGATAACATGAGTTGATTTTCCTGGCCTGTGCTACTTGGTCCAGTGATGAAAGTTACAGGTTTGTGAGATTTCTATTCTCTTCTGTAGTTACAAAGCACATAGGTTCATGAATTCATAAAGCCAGGGGAAAACTTGAGTTGGTTTGGTCTGTCCTCTTATGATACCACTGTCCTTGAGTGTTGACCAAAGAAATCCTATCCTGTTAGGGACATTTAGAAGCTTCTTTCACGGGTAAGCATTTTTATGTTCAGAACTCATTCTTTGTCATCTGAATTTTCCGATTTTTGCTAGTGGTTCCAATTACATCCTTCTAAGGTAGATTAAAGAGTCCCTTAGGGAAAAACAATTTTTTTCTAAGTATTTTTCCTTAAACAATCAAGCCAGCTCCCAGTTTTTTTCCTTTAGAAATTACACCAAATGAGCTTCCAAGTCTCTCACCAGAAGGCATTTCCCCCACTTCCTCAAGCAAATATATTTTTGTGGCTGTTTTCTGAACTTACTTCAGTGTTTCCACATCCCTTCAAAAATGCTGACATCAGGACTAGATGAATTCTTCCAGCATCAGCTTGACCAATGCCATATACAAGGATATAACTTGTAACTCATAATTTCTATTCCTTGTTACATTCATGTTCAAGTACTGCAAGGGGACTTCGTACTCAATTGCCTGTCTTACATGACCCCAATCAGTTATTTCCAGACCAAAATTCTCTGTGCTGACAGTATTGCTTTGACCCCTTGTTCCTTGATGAATAAGTGTGCAGTTAGCTGAGTCAGAATGCACTTTGTGGGGCCAGGAAGGCTTACTGCATTGTATTCTACAACTTATCACCATTTCACGCTCTGCTGGCCTTTGTGCTATCAGCAAACATTACCAAGAGATGATTTTAGGCTACCGTCCAGACCACTGATGAACATACTGCCTATAATGCTGAAGAGTTTATTTCTGTATAGTGTAGAGAAAGAGCAGTACAGTCTGAAATATTTGAAAGCATCCAATACTAGTGGTGCTTTTAATCTGGCTAGTATCTAAGCCTCATCCAGCTTCTCACTCTCCCTCCCCACAGTGGGATGGGGGAGAGAATTGGAGCAGCAAAAGTGAAAAAACTCATGGGTTGATAAAGACCATCTGATAAGTGAAGAAAAGGAGGTAGAACCATGTGTTGTAAAGGCAGTCACTCACCACCTCACACCAGCAGACTGATGCTGAGCCACTTTCCAAGTTAAGGTTATCTTGGAAGGACTCTCCCCCTGCTTTATTACTGAACATAATGTTATACAGCATGGAATATCTCTTTGTCCACTCGGGGTCAGCTGTCCCAGCTATGTCCCCTCCCAAGCTCTTACCCACTCCAAACTACTTGCACTGGGGCAGATTGTGGAACAGAAAAGGCCTTGACACTATGCAAGCACCACTGAGCAGTGGCTAGAGTGGCATGATATCAACACCAGTTTTGTCACAAATCACAGCTGTAGCCTCATACAGGATGCTAGGAAGAAAAGTAACTCCACCCCAGCCAGACCCAGTATACTACTGGCCAACAACAGAGAGATAACAAGTGCTGAATTCAGATCATGAGAGCAAGTGATCAGGTTGTTTACAGTTCTGCTCTAGCCCAAGGAGGCGTCTACTTTATCTGGGTATATAGTATATAAAGTTGAAAACAGCTTTATATCCTGAATTGGACAGCCCAAGAATGTAGATTGTCATAAATAACGAAACTATGAATGCCAACCTCCTTTAAGCAATAGTGTTTCTTTCATGAAAAAAAAAGCTATACATATAATAAATGACAAAACTCTTTCCACACAAGACAAAGGCTGTTTTTTAAGGTGAGTTGTGCTTCACTCAACTTGTACTGCCTCTTTTAAATATAGATTTTTACACAAATCAGATTTGGTTTTATTGCCTTGCAGCCTTAAGCTTCAGTATTTGAAAATCAATTATTTCAAAGTATTAATGTTATGAAGAGTTGGTTGCACAGTTTACCCTAAAAGAGATTGTTCAAAACATTCAAATTGCTCGTAATTATTTAGTGGGCTAACTTAGATGTAAAAACAATAACTACATTTATATCTTACTCTTTTATTATCTTACCAGCTCATTTAAATATTCAAAATTTATATACTTATGTACTACTCACTGTATAGTAGCAGCCTGCACTGTCTCAATGACAGGATATTAAATACCCTGCACTCTGTTTCCATTTAGTGTAGAAAAGAATCTAGGTCTGCTGCATCCAGAAATGGAATTAAGTTATCACAGAATATTGATTTCAACATTGAGAAATTATGTGTCTTTGATGAAAAATTTAAATGTTAAATAAAGTTAAAATAAAATTGATAGAATGTAATCTGTTAATTTCAAAGAGTATTAGGAATATGAAACAAAATTAAGTTCTGAAAATTCAGGTTTCTGTATCATCCTCACTCAACTGTGATGTTATTACTGGCCAAAACAACTTGGTTTTGTTCCCATAGCTTAGCTAAAAGTTTATTTGTTGATATATGATCTCACAAAAATCTTTCTCTGAGTTGGGATGGGAAAACAGCTTAGACATCCAGCCCTTCCTCTGGAAAGGTTTTGTAAAGGCTCCATTGCCTTGGTCAGACTTTTGTGTCTGGGCTCATAATCTGGGAAGAGCAAAGCCATGAATCCCTCACAGTTATTATTTTATATAAAGTGACCTGTTCCCAGGCTGTTATTTCAACCAGGGAGGTTGGCAGGAGAGATGAGGGTAATACCTACCTATAGTATCATAGGCTCTTCCCATAAGCCCGTGAAAGCTGAAACACTGTGGATTTTCTATCTTATAAACATCCAGTTTAAGAAGAAAAAAGAATCAGATTATCCATTAATTTAAGTGGTACTGGGATCCCATTACAAGCAGAAACCTTTTTACCTTCCATTGCCCAAAGCGCTTCCTTGAATTATTTCTTGCAGTGTTCAGATTGTTGAACAATGGGATTTGAAGTTTGGAGGAGGAAGATCTGGATACAGTGGAATTATCTGAGATGTGAACATCAGGCAGAACAACCACAGCCTTTCAGCCCACTTCTGGACCAGACCCAGAGTATTTCACTCACCTTGGTGACTCCTCCTGGGTCTGCACTGGAGCAGTTCCAGGGGAGCACCTGCCAAATGCCACAGAAGCAACTTCCCACTGCCTGCCCCAGGGCCTTGCTGCAATGACCTCCCTGGCCCACCTACATGGATTATACCCAGGGAATGTCAGGGTGGAAAGAAGGCTGGAAGGAAGGCTTGGGTCGGGCACGTGCTTCTTGTCCCTGTATGAGACTGAGACACAGACAGAGTGTGTACCAGCCTCAGGAGATCAAAAGTGATTTTCTAAATAATGAACTCGGGTATTTTTGCTAGTAGTTACATCAAACAGATCAGAAAGTTGGAGAAAGTAGTTTGGTGGGCATTTTATTTATCTGACTGTACAGATTAAGAACTCCAATATTCTGAAGTTTGTTCTTTTCTAGGCCTGTCAGAAAAAGGATATTCTGAATCCAAGGTTTGCACACAGGAAATCACATTACCAGTATTCAGGGAAAGGAGCTCTGGTTTATGAAAAATCACATTAAATTCTCATTATTATTTACCAAGTGTCCATCCTCAGCAAAAAATTTCTAATGTGTTAAGTTTGAAGGAAGTACACAGGATAATTTTGAAAAGTGGATTTGTGTTCTTCCATTTAACATGGAATCTGGTTTTCCTTTTTATTCCCCTGAGGAAAGGAACACCACTTCTTTATCTTCTCCTGAAATATTTTTTCTCTCTAGTTCCGACGAAACTTCACTACTTCTGATGAAGGAGGAAGTGGAGATGCCAACATTTGATGCTGATTCAGAGGCACCCACCACATGCTATAAAAGCTGCTGCCTGAAAGGGATTATGTGTTCCTTGAACTATTATACGCTTAAGGAGATATGAATAAACTTCCAAATTCCAAAATGACTGAAAAAATAGAAATACTCCCACAGAAAAGAAAAAAAATAAAAAGAGAACCAAAAAGAAACTTGAAGAAATGGAATCAATTCATGACAAATTTTGCCAACACATTTTATATGAATAAGATGTCAGATGTCCTAGAGTTATTTCTACAACTAGTCTACAAACAAGAACTGTCAGTACAAGAAAAAATGGGTTGCATCTGCTTATTCTTTAGTTCCAGAATATTTACAAACCTGTAGCAAAAAACAATCCAAGAAGACTTTTGTGTTCAGGAAATGACACAGTGAAGAATCGGAAGACTAGTTTGTTCTACTATAATTTAGAGCAGCATTGAGGCTGATTAAGTCATGCTAGACCCTGCACAGACCATACATAAGTCCTTTGACCTCATCCTCTAGATCCTACATCAGAGAGTGAAAAACATCTGAAAACTGACCAATTTTTCAGAGTTTTCTTAGTCAGACATTGTCCCTTACATAGGTGTGAGGGTCACCTTTCACTGAGGCTATTTTCATCGTCATTACTCTCAATCATCTCTTTACATTAAATAGCTTCAGGTCACTATGCTGGTTTTAGTAAGTGTAAATTATTGCCTACTTCTTGGTTTGAAAGTTCAGACAGAAGAAAAAGTTAATTTCACTAGTCCTTGGCATTTATCAGAGGATTTTTTTAATCAGCAAATAATCATAGTGGCTGAAAATCTGAATGCAACAATCCAGGAATTACTGGACCAAGCTATTTCTTAATATATTGCAGTTCAGTTTCAGTATAACCCTAAGCTTTATTGCATTCTTCTTTTTAGAAGCAAATTTGCCTTAGGCATACTATTTTTGACAGTCTAGAATACATCCTCCATAAACCTAAATTCATATGGTAAGCTCTTAGTCTTAAATCCAATTTTATCCTTATTTTGGGGGGAAAACTAAAGATAAGGATCAGTTTCTACACTTGCCCTTAGCTGCTTCAGAAAAAGGAATGCAAACTGACAAAGCGTCTTTATTTCTACTTATTATTCCAATTAGTTATCTGCAGTTTGGATCATGATTGCTTCTATTTATACTGGGAGCCTACACATTGCACTATTTCTGCATGACTGCTTGTCAAACAAACACCTCAAACAACGATAAACAGCTCCCTTTCATAATTAGAAATTCAGAATTTTTCAGGGGAAACAAGTGAAACATATTTTTTAAATAGAAGGTGACTGAGCTGCGAATTGGAGCTGTATGCCTCAAATTTAGTAACAGAGACAGCTAGAAGTAAAACAAAGTCCTAAAATAAAGATCAGGGCTCACAGTACATAAAGCAAACTTTTAGTAATAAAACACGTTTACACACATGAAATATTCAAAGTTTGTAACATGCTGTGTAGCATGAGGCTACACTCTATAGACATACATGAAAAGTACTTCAGGTGATCCTGTTTTGACTAAAGAGTTAATCACAATTAGCAGTAAATGAATGGGGTTTTTTTACTAAGGGAGTACATAAAATTGTATATAGGTAGCTCTGCCTCTGTTTTGAAAGATCATAAGAAATAGGATGAATGTGAAATATCAGTTTTCATTTACTAAGAACCCAACATTTTAGGTCTTGTTATAACGACTTTACACAAAGTACAGACATGAAAACAAAACCTGAACAATATTTTATGTTAGGAAATGATGCAATTAAGTTGAAGTGACAGTCAAATTTCTATCTGAAAATTAGGTCAGCTAATGGGGAGCATTGACACAAGCTGTTTTTAGCCTTCTCCTAAGAACCTGAGGTGGCAGTGACATGACCTATGGGTCTGGCTCTCAAGACACTCTCCATGACAGACTTCCTCCTTCACACACTGTGGAGCAAAGTAGCACTAAAGAATTACTTGAGAGAAAGTCTGTCAGCCCCTATAAATTTGGGCAGAAAGGCACAGATGATTTTAAGGGAGCAGTACTTGATTTCCTTCCAAGGAAGTTAACATAATGCAGTCCACTTGTTAAGAGCGTGCTGTGGCAAGGTGTTGAGAGCTCTCCAGTTCAATGGGCTATAGTCAGTGTGGGATGCTGAGCACATTTCAAGTTGCTCCCTGAATCATGCAGGCATCCAATATGCTCACAACTGTTCTAGCAGTCACCCTAAAGATTTGCACATAACCCACGGACACAAAAAAAAGAAGGTTGAAGCATATGGCAAGATTTTAAATCTCTCTGAAAGACATCAGAGAACTTTACATGCAACCACAAAATATTACACGTTCAAATGCTTCAAAGCTGTTTGTAAAAGATCACTGTCATACCGTGGGATTGATTCTTCTGTCATTCTCCTTTTGCTTCAGTAAGTCCCTGCTGAGAATCTAAGAGTGCATTGGCTCTGCAGGTCTTTATGCACTAGCATTTATTGAAAGATACCAGCAAACACAGAGCTGTAGCTAGACCGATGCCAGCATAACTCTTTTAGATGCTAAGGCAGGTTTATGTATAGAAATCCAATGTTTTGCAGGTTCAGATTTGCCCTGTCATCTGCCCAGGCTGTTTGCTCCAGCTGAGAAGTTTCAGAGGTGTGTGTGTTCCCAGACAGGTGATATGACATCTGCAAAATGTTGCTCTTGCTCTCAATCCCTTTCTCCCCCATTCATCTTGTGTGACCTGCAAATGCTGAAAATGCTATCTAATCCTAGAAGGTCCTTCTAAAACTAACTTACTGCCAGTTTTGGCTAGACAGCTACTTTATCTTCCCTTATATTCAGAGCTCAGAGTCGCACCCACTTTGACTGACAAGAAGCAAGTTGCCTTACCCTGCTAATCTTTGAGATTGTCACAACAATTGACAGTGTGGCATGTTGACAATATGGCTAAACTCAGACCTTCTGCTCCAAATGTGAATGTCCCTTACACTTTAGATAAAATAAAACCTTTGCTAAATCCTTACCAGGTTGTAGTGATATTTCTTTTGGTGACAGTATGTGCTTAAGCAGTTCCTTGCTCCTTCTCTCTCCACTCCTCCATCACCATTCCCCAGTGTTGCTCCATTAATTATGCTGCTACAACTCTATTTCAGGACATACCAATGACCAGCCTACAAATAATTTGTCAGGAAAAATGAAATTATGTTTAATACTGGTCAGTCTTCCCAATTAATTCCTACAGGCCCGAAGAGTTGCACCAAGAGAAGGGCTGGTGTGTCAGGCATACACACCAGTTTCACCACTAACAGATGGTCTGTGCAACCATGCCCAATGAACCACATTAGAAACATGATTCACTGGGAAAGTGAATTCAGTTATACAGGCTGACTCACACCAGGAACCACAGGTTTAATGTGGAATAGTGCAATTATGCTACCTTCTACAGAATATCAAAGCTAGTTTGGCAAGACAGATAAGCTGACCTAACACCATGTCACTGGTTAATTGGCTGTCCAATCTCTCCCACCTCAGGCCATGAAGGTGCTCCTGCCCCAGATTTCCACCACCATGGGCACCTGATTGACTCCCAACAGGAGCTGTAATTCTAGTTACATATTTTTATAGGGTTCATTTTTTACTAAGTCTAAACCGAGTCACCAATGGGACAAGTGCCATGAAAAGGAGACAGGGCAGTCATGCAGTTGGGAGAAAGATGGCAGGAAAGGGATGAGACTGGCTCTTTTGATAGCAGTGAGCAATTAAGCTGGTTTAGCTCTAGGGTCAAACTACATAATGACTAATGAAAACACAAAGAAGTACTACCTATCTGTCAGTCTCCAGTGAGCATAAAAGGGCAAGAAGGTTCATTTTCCTGCTTTAACATGGTGGCATGTGTCAGAACCAAGCAAAGAAGGTGGATTAATTTCTGCTGAAACAAGAGTTTTGGGAAGATAACAGGCATGGCTCATTAGCTCCACTAGGGGTAGGGGAGGGGAAGGTGGCTTTTCCCCTACGGGCTTAGGTAAACACAGAATTTTACAGGAAAGTGCTTTAAGCAGCTGAGCTGGAGAGGAAATATCAGACAAATGTTTGCATATTAGCTGTTTTTTTCAACTAACAGCAGAGATACACTCTGTGGAAATTATATGATTAATTCTGCTTGTCCTCTATCCCATGCAGGTTGTCATTTTTAACAGACTTTTTACTGACTCTTTGGTAAAAGGTTTCTGAAATGCAGCTTCTCCCAGCTGGTGATTTGACAATATGGAGACTTTGACAGTAATGCCAACTATGGAGAAAGGAGGTTTAATTTGTCATCCCACTTAGCCAGAGATTTCCCACTTCTTATATATGCCTAAGCATTAAATGAGAGAATCTAGGCTGTACAGATGAGGAAGATCTTGTAATAAACAATTATGGTGCTTGGAAGTATGTTCTTCTACTCTAAATACCTGGACCTAGTGGAAAATGTCCTTGCCCATGGTAGGGGGAGTAGAACTAGACAATTTTTACAGTTCCTTTAAACCCCCAAAATTTTATGGTTCTATGAATACAGACACAGGAACAACAACAACTACAAAACGAATTAGAGTAAATTGAGAGGTTTATTTCTCCCTCTCTCCCCTTACCCACAGCACAACATCATCTCTGAGAAGAAAGACATGGGTTTTATTTTCTACTTTAGAGTTGCTGTCTTTTTTAATCTAAAGTTTTATTTTATAAACTATGAACAGTTTTAGGTAATTTTAAGGTGTATTTGGAATTAAGCTACCATTAATTAGTATGATAGAAGCCTAATTGGTTGTACAGTGAGCTTCAGGCCCATAGCCCATATGTCTTACATTTAATCAGAACATTGGACATTTTAAATTTTTTTTAAGTAGTTAACTCTTTGACTGGCTATAACACTAAATACTACATACACTAAATAAATGTTTCAAAGATCCAGTAATTTAGCTCCAATCTTTGACGACTTCACAGAACATGGCAGCAGCTTGGGCCATGGGTGACTGTCTGCACAGCCAGGGCTACCTCTATGGACATATGTCACCAAGCTTGATGAATTTAACCAGGAGGTCACTGAGAGCCTGAGCAGACCTCAGCATGACAGGGAAGCAATTTGTTTAGCTTTTGTACCCTGAATAAAGGTTTAGCAATAAACTGACAACCCCAGTTAGCAGCTCATGGCACTGAAAGTGGACTTGAAGCTAAGTGCTGCTTCACTGGTGACAGGTTTTCTCACAAACAAGGTCTGTCAAGCCAGTTTTCCTTTTAATTCTTCTAACTGAAGGTTTGGGGATAAACTACTGCCATTTTGAACAAGGCGAAACTGTGACTTCTCTGTTATGGAATCCAGCCCTTCAAAGTTCAGACAGTAATTCCAGGTTGTTTTCTTATCCAGTACTGCTTATTCACCTGTTACCAGCCCCACAATGTTTCCATTCAACAGAGAAAAATTTGCTTGATTCCTACCTCTCAACAAACAGAAATTAACTGACTTGCTTGCAACCATGCATGAAGACATTAGACCCAGCTGCTGTACATCCATAGCAGGCCTCAAGTTAAGATTAAAGCAGTGTGCAGTGCCAAGTAAATTGACCTAACCAGCAGTTTTCTCTGGAAAGAATACTGAACAGGACTGTAATATACCTCCTCTAATTTTCTTGTGTCAGCACTAAAGATAACATTAGGTATTTGCTTCACATCATTTACAAGGAGAAAAAAGCTTGCATGGGAAAGTGTATCAAGGAGCTGAAGCACTAAGGGAAAAAGCCTGGTGAAATGCAGGTTTGTGGGAAGGAATCTGGGACAGAAATAGGGAAGGTCATTAAAGCCTTCCCTTTGACATTCACTTTCTCCAGAGCTGCCCCACAATGTAATGCTCACATTTAAAGAGAACCACCTGCACACAGCAATTCAGGACAGGTTCCTGCCTGGACATTTTAAATTCATCCCAGGAGAGAGCTTGTAAAAGGTGCAGATTTCACACTGTTTCCCCATGCAAGCACAGCCCCAGCAGCAGAAAGCCCCCAGGTCTCACCCTGAGCCTGGGTTTCCACACGGTCCCTGCAGCCGTCATGGCACTGCCAGCAGAGATTACTAATTATGGCAGCGTGGGACTGCAGTGCTGACACCTGCCTACCCAGCCCGAAACCTGCAGCTTCCTTCACAGGGCCTCCTGCAGACATCACATTGGAGCAGCTGCCAATCACCCATGCCCCAGGACAGATCTGTGCAGCTGACCTGCAAGTGAAATATTTCCCCCTACTAATCCCTGAGAGCCTCTAAGGGCTCCCTTTAACAACATAAGATGTCACTATGTCAAACAAAAATGGTACTAATTTCTGGTTACGAAAGGAAAGTTTTGTTTCCTAATAATTACTTATATCAGAGGAGAAGAAGACCGAATCAGTGACCTGTTCTTTGCTTTTGGTTTTCTTTGAGCCTACTGATCCTTGGGACAGCAACAGCCATAGGAACCACAGCTCCCTAGAGCCTGGCAGCTCCACACTCCAGCAAGTGTGTTTTGTTACTGAGCTTGAAGTTATGCCCTAGTGAACAAAGAGCAGCAAGAAAGCTGAGCAGTGAACGGCCAAGGGGACCAGGGATCAAAGGATACTCCATCTCCTGACTTTGGTGAGGTGATAACAGGACAGGCAAAATATGTCTGGAGCTGGTATCATCAGTGGGGACTTCCTAACCTACACTGAAGGCAGAAACCCATACCAAAACCAGAGCTTGGAAGTGTGTTAATGTTTAGCTATTCATAGCCCAGCTGATCTGTCAAGCCATGTACTTGTTCCCTCTGCCAATAAAATTATAAGGATCTAGATACTTGGGATTACATACGAGAGTGAAATCTTAATGAATTCAATATGGCACCTTCATGTTGCTTATTTTATATGGCTACTCAAATACTTATATTTTTAAAATGTAAATGTATTCCTTCTGTGGAGACACAAAAATATGGCTATTGGCCCTCTATTGAAAAACAGCTTATGTGGCAATTTTTAGCTAGATTTCGTTTAAAAATGAACTATGTACATATAAAAAATACATATTTTTCTAAAGGGAGAATTTCAAAGAGCCTTTTGAAAATTAGCTATGCATTGGAGCCAAATAGTTCACAAAAAGAACTTGGAAACAATACAGTGGCATTTTTTCTTGGATTACTCTCAAACAGAGGCTTCTGACTATAATAGTATGCAGCACTTGCATGATATGGACAATTGCCTTGGGACTGAGAAATCAATTCTGCAAAGCACTAAAAATGCTGAAGATCAGCACTTTGTGGGATACCACCAATTTTTTCTGGGTCTAGTTAGTTCCTGAGACACTCAAACTGACTTAGTGCTACTGATGTATTTCAAATGTTAAACATAATCTGCAAGTCTTAATACTACTTTAGCAAATGGTTGTTCCTTCAAGCATCTACAGATAAATCCTTTAATGTCTCTTCTGCAAAAGACCTATGTTTGTGACCATATACTTCAAGGGAAGATGGGGATTAACTCTGTAGGGCAAGGTATATGGATATATAATGTTTATATATATAAACATACAAAATTATGTTTTACTGGAAATGGTTAAATCTATTGCTTGGGAATGGATGAATTAATTTTACAGAGAAAACATCTATAAAAAAATAACCAGGTAGATGTTTGTGTCTTAAGAACATCTAATGGCAAATAGAGGATCTATAAAGCATATATGAACTACAGCAATTTTACAGTGTCTTAGACTGTTCAATTATCCAGAAAAATTTAACCATGTTTTTCCTATTCAGGTGCAACACTTCTGAAACAAACTAATACTTACAGATAAAAGTGGTGTTCCAGGTAAGTAACTAGAGTCCAAAAAATTTATGGTGAAGATTTAGAGAAGAATTAACATAAATAGCTGTGATGGCACTGGTTGACTTCCAAATACCTACCCGTACCTTGATTTTTCAGAAAATATTTTCTCAGTTCTGAAAAATCAGTTTCTCTGATTTTTTCTAAACCAAAGCATCTCTAATCACAGGTCACTTGAAAATTTATTCTTGCTTCCCACTAAAGCCTTTTGATAACTACACTTTTTACACTTCTAACTATCAATAGTGAAAGAGTGAAGAGAGAGTTTCTAAAAGTGAATCTTGTCAGCAAAAAAATCATTGGTATGCCACTGAAATAGCTTCAGTGTTGGCATGCTAAATATTCATGCCCTGATAAGATTTTGGCATGACCCTTTAATTATTCTTGCAAAGAACACAAGTAATTAAATCATGAAGTACTCCGTTTTCTTCATTTGGTGTTGGAATTGGTATTGTTTCCAAACAAAGGCAATATACCTATATGCAGAGCATCACTATAACCATTATAATGTAAATAAGGCAGTAACTCTCACAAAGAGATACAAAATAAATCACTAAAGCATATTAACTCTGCAAGTGCTAAGTGTTCAGCTTTGTCATTCTCTCAAAATAGGGAATAGTGCAATCTGCTCTAAAATGCCTATATAAAGGCTGAAGAAGTAAGCTGCTTTCCTTACAGAGTTTCTCAAACTCTCTTCTATAGCACAATTGGCTTTGTGTGTGTTTGGGGAAAAGGTGTCCAAAAGCTTTGTGAATTATTCGAGAAATCTAAAAGTATTACAGAGGACATGTCCCAGAACACTTTGTCCCTGGCTCGGGGCCTCTGCTCAGCAGCACACGCTGAAGGAAAGCATAGTCTGAGGCCCTGTAATTGGTGCCTGTTGGTGATTTGCACAGATCTCCAGCATCTGCTTGCTTTCTCCCCATAAGTGCCAGTGTGGATGCAGAAATGCAGACATCTCTTCACTCTTTCTCTTTCCCCATACTTTCTTTTCATTCTGATCTCTCTGGATTAGGGGGCTAAGGATTTGAGGTCCAGATCCCAAACTGTTTTAATCCTGCCTGTAAGTGGAATGCACACATGGAAAATTATGAGTGGAAGTGACCACTTACCTGTTGGACTGATACAGAGCCACGGAATCACAGGATTGCCAGGGTTTACCTGATCCAACCATCATTCTACCACCACCATAATCACCCCTAAAACATATCCCCATGTGCCACATCCAGATGCCGCTTGAACATTTCCAGAGACGATGACTCCACCACCTCCCTGGGCAGCCTATTCCAATGCCTAATCACTGTCTCAGTAAATTTTTTTCCTAATATCCCATCTAAACCTCCCCTGTTGAAACTTAAGGTTCTTTCCTCTCATCATTTTATTTGAGACATGGCAGAAGAGACCAATCCCAGCCTAACGACAACCTCTTTTCAACCTCCTTTAGACTAAAGAATCACAGTTCTCTCAGCAGTTCCTGCACAGGACTTGTGCTCCAGACCCTTCACCAGCTTCACTGCCCTTCTCTGGACTTGCTGCAGCATCTCAATGTCCTTTTTGAAATTAGGGGCCCCACAATGAACACAGGATTCAAGATCTGGCCTCACCAGTGCTGAGTACAGGGGGACAATCACTGGTCTGGTCCTGCTTGCCACATCATTGCTGATACAGGCCAGGATGCCTTCTTGGCTACCTGGGCACAGCTGGCTCACATTCAGCCATCTGCCAACCAGCACTCCCAGGTGCCTTCCTGCTGAGCAGCTCTTAAGTCACTACTCCCCAAGCCTGTAGTGCTGCATGGGGCTGTATAAATGGTTATAAACCATTGTATAAATTCTGGGGAGGGATGGTGCTACAGAAACAGACAAGAAATGCTTAGTGTGACCACAGAGCCAGCTCTTGGCAGCTCCTTTTCAGCTACAAACTTATCCAAATTATGTGTCTGAGACAATCAACACTATCTGCTGCCATGCCATCTATCTGCTGCCAATACAGCCAGAGGCTGTGAAAAGGAAGTGAGACTAACAACCTCACACACAAGTTTAGCCTATTTCATAAATCTTCAAACATTTGGTTAGACACAGCCCGTGAAGACTGAGAAACGTGAAGGCACTGGCTCTGAGATTGCCTACGTAGCCTTAGTGTGGTCCTTCATGTATGTGCAGTATGGCACAATCTTTACATAGGAGCTCATTCCATTCCTGTCTAATGCCACTCACCAGACCGGCATATTCAAGAGTCACTCTTTTCCAAACGTGTCCCATCGCAAACCCAAAGTTTCACAATAAATAAAATGGCAGATTGTAAGGGGGACCTGGAAAGCAGCAGAGTCCATGGAATAGAGCACTGTGCCAGTGTTTATACTTCCAGGTTTGCCAGCACCATGGTGGCTAACTTCCAGCAAGATGCTGAGCATCCTCATCCCTCATTTCTCTATACATAACATATGCAGAATAATATGCTTTCTTGGTAAAGTATTTGAGATATACCAGTAAAAAAGGATGTGCAATAGGTAGGTCTGTCTTTTAAGAGACAGGAGTTTCACACCTCACACAATTCTCCCTTCCCAGTGGAAAGACTGAAAAAACTCTACACCTTTCAGTTTAAAAAAATCTAAACATTCCTAATCCTTGGATCACACCTGGAACTATTTATTACCAAGATCTGATCCTGTGATGGGATTAGTTCAGCCTCAGTGTTACAGTAACTCCACTGTGGTTTCACTCATAACAGGGAATAAAAATACATACTTCTGGAGTTATGTTTCATATTAGATGGTGAGCATATTTGTATGAGCCCTCATTTTCCCATTCAGCTTCAGAGGATCCCATTACAGAGTTTTGTATGGTTATTTTCTACTTCTGCATTGGGTCAAGCTTTCCCCGGGGTACACTTCTAATTCATGGTCTTCTACATTATTATTACCCTTTTGACCTAAATGATTAGCCAAAGTTTGAGGCCCTGAGGGCTGTTTCTATTAGAATGAGAAAATTATGAAGTCAAGCATCTTTTAGGCATATCTAGTTAAAAAAACACCTCCAAAATTACCCACCCCCAATATTACTCCTGTTTCCTTCAATGCAGGAGATATACAACAAAAACAAAAAAATCCTTGCCTTCCTTTCTTGAAGCCCTTTCAGCCAGCACTCAGGCCTTTGTAGGACTGCCACAGTGATTAACCAATTCTTTCTTATTTTCACATTCTCTTCCTCCTTTGAGTCTTCTGGTATGCTTTTTCTCCTGCTTTTTTCTTTCTTTTGCTTTTGTCCTACTCTTCCAGATATATCAAATTTCCACTGAGATTAATTTCATATCCAGTCATACCCTTCTTCCATTTAGTTAAAGTGCCTGAGTGTCCTCACTTATGCTTTTGTTTTGGGAGATGAAATGTGCTAGAGTTTAGGGTGGAGGCTGCTACTATTTGAGCTGCTGCTGGCATGAACTTACCTGTTCCTTAGAGGAAGGATGTAACATTCACCAAGTTCCATGCTATTTTACAAGTTAACATTTTTGGAATACTGTGGAGACACTTCTGGTTTGCTTACATATCCCACTCATCTGGCTCCAGAGTCTGCAGCCAAACCAACACTTCTGCTTGGTTGTACGAGAGCAGTGAGTGAAGGCAGCAGTCCTGTCCTCCCCCAGCCTCCTCTCCCTCACTGCTTGTAGGATAAACAGCTGTGATAGCTCAAAGGATAGCATGGTAGAGGGTCAGGAATGAGAAGTCCAGAGTGGGGGAAAGGTAGGATGGTGCTTTTGGCACTGGTGTCAGCACACCTTGCTTGAAGCATTCGTCAAACCAGCCTCATCCATTGAAATCTCCCTGAGCTCTGAACAAGCAGAAATGCTTGTAAAGTGGATGCCAGTAGCTGAGTTCTAATCTGAGAATGGTATGGAAAAGCTGTGAATTTTTAATTTTTAGCATTACATAGAGTATCATAAGCATCTCAATGTTTTCTACCTGTCATGTGCAAATATCTATCCAAAATGAAGTAAAGAACATAACAGGAAACATGCTCATGGAAGAGTTCTACCTTGATCCTGCATTGACATAAGTTTTTTTTGGTATTTCATAGCCATAACAGCTGAAAACCTTAAATTTTTAAGAATGTAGGAACCTCCAAAAGACCACTGTGAAAGATAAGTGCAATTTGCAATGACTTGCCCAACATTAAGAGTGGCATTTGTGGCACAGCACCCACCTCCCCACCTCCTCACCCATCTGATCCCAGTGCTTTCTCACATCGGGAGTCCAACTATTTTCTCGAAAGGGGAAAACCTTGTGTGAGTAAGCTGTAAAAATAACTATAGAGGAGCACATAAGAGAATGCCCTGCTATTATTTCCCCTTGCAGATGCACATTTTCAAATAAAACTCCAGCACCAGTTCTTGAGGCAATACACGCAGCATTCTCTAAACTACCCAAGCAGTTGTGCTATACCTATAACCCCAATCTAATAACACAAATATTAAAGTGGAAAAAGCTTGCATAAAATCTATATTACCACATTAATCTCAAAAGGACATTTGGCTAATATAAAATTCAGCATCATCTTCATTGATGGTTCAGGGAAATAAAGTTGTAATAAATTGCTGCAAGGCAAAGTACTAATGATTGAATGAGGCTATGCAATTAAGATGTAAGTTTTTTAATCACCTTTGAGGTTAAACATAGAAGAATTATGAGTAAAAGGGCAATTAAACGCCAGAACTTTCAATCTCAGGTCTCCTCATCAAAGATGCAGTTACCTAAATTGTTTTTCACTATTTCAGAGGAAGAGCTGGGTGTAACAATATTTCATGCCCCACAAGAGGAAGTAAAGAATACTCTTTCAAACACAAGCATTAACAGGCTATCAAAATCTTAACAAAGAAAAATAAACGAATCAAGATTGATCTCTAGAGCTCTCAAGTTCCTGAATTTCTAAATGTTAACATTAGGTTATAAAAGGGAAAAGTAGTGCAAAATGTAGCCATTATCATCTTCGTATCACATCCTAAGTAATATATATCTTAATGAAATGTGAGCTGCATGAGCTGCATTTGATATTTCTGTATCTGTAAGTTTTTATACAATTTCACATGCTCTGTTTAAAAATACTTTCCTTCTGAAATAGTTTAAGATTTATTTTTGAAAAGAAAAATTGATTCACTTATGCTCTGATCCTGCAGACGTTTATATGTCTGACTGTTTTTGAGTAAACTGTTCAAATTTAAGTATATTCAAGACTGTCAAGCCAATTTAAGTTTTCTTCAAGGGGCACATGACAAGTCTAATATTTAATGACTGAAAAATTAACTAGCTGCAATCTACAGTTGTTCATGAAAATTATAGGAACATGCTATGCATAATATTGAAAACAATATTATTTTTCTATATTTCCAAGGAATGTTAAAATGGAGCAATTTAATAACCTGACTTGTCTTGTGAGGTTTTGTGTCCCTATCTCCAGCAGAAAAAAATGGGGAAAAAGAAAATATTCGAAAAGAGTTTTCTCACCCAAGATCAGTAATATTTCTTTTACTGCACTGTAAGATTTAAACTACTATATTTTCATCATATAAACAAAGACAGCATGCAATTTTCCCTTGGGCAGAATGAAATAGGTAGAAAGGAGAGAAGCACATTTGACAGATGCTAGTCACTTACTACATGATAAGCTGTTAGAAGGCGTATCTATTTCAAAATAACTAAATAAATTCAAAATTCACACCAGTTTGTTGCAAGAACTCACTGTTTTTATTTTAGAGTAGGAATGTGTTATTTTGCTCTAACTTAAAATAGCCATACAGAATCCTCCTTTAAAAAATACCACACTGAAAAATGTTCCCTTAAGATACACATGACAAAACTGATTCTCTTAGTGATTGAAGTGAAACCAAAGTATCCCTAATTAAAAACTTACCTCCAAAATGGACTGAGGAGTTTAGGAAGATAGGAGGAAAAGAAGTATATTAAAATGTGGTGCTTTTTACCTTGTGCAAAATGTGCTTCTTTATCTTCTCTTCATTTACACCACTAACCCTGTAGCAAGAGTCACAGCAGTACTGTACAAGTTTCACTGTGCATTGGTTTGAGTAATTAATGTTATTTACTATTGCCATTTTCATCAAGTAAAAAGTCAGTTCTCTGACTTTCAATAAACTTACAAGCCTCTTCCCAGGGCTGTTTACAACAGCCTTTCCAGCTTAACATTTCTGAGATATGTAGGCAGCTTTCCTGACACATGGAAAAGAGTGCGAATTACTGGAGTATTCAGCATCATAAAACACAGTCACTGATATAAAAGCTGAAAATGTGCATACCAGCTTTTTATTGTGCGTTTACAGCCCAATTCAAGTTTATGAATAAAGTCTCATTAAAAGTTGAATTATGGCATATTGGGTACGCTGGCATTATAATCACACTAAACCAAAAACCAGAATCAATTGCATTTCTCTTGGCTCTATGCAATAGAGCTTCTCTCTGTACATCTGTAATTTCTAAAAATTCCTCCTGCTTCTACAACAACCTTCTGCTAATTTTCTTCAATTTTCTGCTCCACTAACTTAAAAGTCATTTCCTTAAGAAAACAGATGACAGACAACCTGAGTGACTGATTATATTGTGCCATCACTTTGTTTTTTCTCTGAGGCCTTGGTTTAAGAGGATGGATGTTAGTGTAAATGACAGAAAGGGGAGCTTCGCATAGGATTTCACTTCTGTTCAAAGACAAGCTAATGCAGCCTCGCTGAGGTGCAATCAACTTGACAAATGGATGCTGTGCAGCCCTGTGCCTCCCACTGAAACCTGAGAGTCTGATTTACACAATATTCCCCCTGTAAACGGAGGGAAGCCCAAATTCCAATCAGACTTAACGCTGCTTGGCTGTATAATGGGTTGATCTGATAATTCCTCCCATATAATGAAATCTGATAATAGTGGGAAAAAATACATCAGAGAGAGTGGAATACATTAATGAACTTGTAAAAATACACTTAAGTCTTAACAGATTTAATAAACAGAGGAAGGATGGCTCAAACCGGGAGTCTTCATATGTGGTCAGCAGTTCTCAGGTTTAACAATGAAGCTGACTGAAAATACAGAGTTTCTATTTACAATTGACTACATTCACCACACCTTTTTTCAGATGGCCCGGAAATTAAAAAAAATAAAAAGCATTTAAATATCAAAGTAAGCTTTGTAATATGTTTACATGTCTTGCCTTGTTCTGTTTCCCCTTCAAACTAAACTAATTCTATGATACAAGCTGTTTTCTCAGGGAAATGTGAGTCAGATAGAAATGTTTTCCTACACAAAAACCAGCATTTCATTTGCTAACTGGAAAGAATAGGAAACATTTGCTTTTAGACTTTTAGGATTTTTTTAAATTGAAAAACAAAGACAATTCCATTTCAAAACACTTTTCACAAGAGTTCGACAGCTGGCACAAAAATTAACTAAATGTTTACACTAGAAAAATGTCACAGAAATGTCTGTTAAAATCAGTACTTTTTCTGTATCATAATAAACTACTCTGATTGTCACTGTTCTCTACAAATAAATATTTTGCCTTAGCAGCTACAATTGTGACCAGAAGCTGTTCTCACACATCTACAAGTTGAGTAGTGCTGGATTTTTAGGGTTTTATTTACTTTGCTGTTGTCACAAATAAAAGAAAAAAAGAAAAAAACTTATGCAAACATTTCATGCTGAAGTGAATGGATTTCAACAGCTGCTGATTTGGTGACATTGAGAACCCCAGTGGAGATGTCCTGCTGAATTAACGTCTTGGAAATGTTAAAAAGAAACTTCAAACAGCCCTTGTTTAGCAGGCGGTCGAGGCTCGCTCTCGGTGGGGATCATGTGAAGACTAGCAGAGCAGTCACTCAGTCATGAATCAGACTTGTCAATAGTTGCCTATTTTCTCAACAGGTGTCTCAATCACACGTCATAATCCTTCCCCCATAGGCTTCTGTTGAACAGAAATGGCTCTCGCACAGGAGACTGCTTTTCCTTATATGAGACATATATTGACTTCTTACTTAGCAGCTCCCTCCTCCAGCCTCTGCTGGGCTTTGTGCTCATATAAACATGTCTCTCTCACCCATGTGAGCCAGCAGGGAAAGAACGAGGGCTGTAACACAGGAGCGAGGAAGCTTTTAATCCTTTGTTATTGCTGCAGATAAGCACGGCAAACACCGAACCATCGCTCGCTGTTTGGTCAGATAATTATGGAGTGCTGTTGTGTTGAGGTACCCTTTGTGAATCCCTGTGCAATAATGCACTTGATACTCAGACAGAAAAAGGCAGCGCTGACATAAAATATCTTACACTAGCTAAAATTGTAGGGAAATGCTTCATAATAATTAAGCAAAAAAATCTAAAGTTTAAATTAAAAACCCTGGAAGCCACTTTCAAGTAGATATTTTGAATATAACTCACTTTCATTCATAACTCTTTACAGTATTTTGGTCATTAAATCAATTTTCTTGAGTTTTGAAATCCTCATTTCTTTTATAGGACACATATATTCAGGAAACTACAGAAGTAAATCAAGTCCTATGGGTCCCAGACGTCAGAATCTCAAACAAATGCAAGTATTCACAGAAAATTTTAAATTACATACAATTTTACCCTATTAAAAAGTGTTTAAAACTATGCTTACTCCTATGCTCTTTGAGTGCCATCAGTATTAAGCAAAACAACAAAGAGATTGAAAGAAAATTTTCTTGGTTTTTCTATCAAAAAGCAACAAACCAGTAAATATTCTACAACTCATCTTAAGCTTGCACTAATCACTAATCATATAATTTCCAATGTATCACCAAACTACTCTGGGCTTCCTATTTCTACCTTTGTTTTCTAATTTTACCTATTATATATACTAAGGAAGGCAAACTCTCCAAATGTAAGACTGTATACAACTTAATAATTTCAAAATATCTTTGAAATGCACGTCAAATGAAGTTAGACAGTAAAACTGGTGCAGTTTGATCATTCCAGCTCTGTGTCAAAATTCTTCCACATTGTTGGATAACATGAAAGTGCAGC
>VZTN01032759.1:1661-13011 GCA_013400515.1 Erpornis zantholeuca | reverse complement strand
CAATTTTCTGTATTTCTAGGCCAGTCTCTTCCTGTATCAATGGAAGAAGTGTGCTTGTAAAATAATGTGGGCTGGTTAGTAGCAGCATGCTTCACTTTTATAGTAACAGCTCCTGTAGAAACTACAGCTTCTACATGACTTGAAAATTAAACATAAAAGAAAAATATATCAGNTGGAGTTGTTTAAATACTGTCTCTAACATCAGTAAACTGCATGTACCACCTGCACCATGACTTGAATTACCGAAACACAACACTACACAATTAAAGAGATCTCAGATTTCAGCATAAAAAAACATTGTACAGAAGAAATTTATAGCAAAGGAAAATATTTAAAATGTATTTCAAATGTGAAATATAATTTAATTGCATATCTGATGTATACTTCATACTGGATATACCACAGTGACAAGGTATTTTAAGTATGTTGATAGATACTTATAGTCTGGGCCAGGTCTTGAAAATGCTATGTAAGTGTGTGACTTCACATACAAGTTACTCCTGTGAATTAACTTTAACTACTCACACAAGTGCTTTGTAATGACACAGAAATTTTTGCAATTTTTTAAGAATGAATATAAAATATATGCATTATTTCCTATATAGACAAACAGCATGTCAGTATATTCCTTTTTTTTTTCCTTTGGGGAAATTTGCAAGAACTCTGTTCCTAATCAGAGTTGTAATTTTATTTTATTCAACATTGTGTAAGTATTTTCACATAGGACTGGATTAATAAATTGGTTTCAACATCACTGCTCAGATGTATGCTGCTTCCTGCACATTTGTAGGAAAAATTGCATTTTTTTAAGGTTTATTTTCTCTGTAATTTTTCACACTACATAAGGATATTATGCAGAGAGTACACCAGATGACTATTTAGAGAACAAAAATACATTCTCTGGAAATGCAACCTTTAATGACATTTACTTCTAAAACTTGCTGGGCACTGATTGATTGATTCTGAATGGGAGCCCAGCCTCATACAAACCACATTCATCAAAAGCATCCTAATCATACCGCCATGTTAACATTTTGAACTTTACTTTCAGAACTTAAGGAATGGAATCATGAAATAATCAAATTTAGAGAAAATTGACTCTTATTTTTCATATATAAAGACCTACTTTCAACATAGATAAGGCATTCTTGCTGCATTCTCTGCTTTCTCCCAAGCAAAGAGCAAGAATTGATAAAAAGGGAGTAAACCCCTAATGTTGACATGTAAGCATAGTAAAATGGAACTTTCAATGGGTAATCCACAATGATGCAAGCTCCATCTTATTCAGATACAGATAATTTATACCAGAAAAAGGACAACAGTAAAAAATTGATATGAAAAGTATAGCAAAGGCTATAAGAGGAAATGCTTAGGTACATGGTCAGAATGATATTAAGAAACAGGAAAGTGTTATTTCCAGTAGAGACAGTATTGATATACCAGAACTTGACCACAATTAGCTCTAAGCTCCAAAGTTTAAAAAGTATATTGACAGATTAAATGTTTTCTGAAAAAAAATAATGCGAGGATCTTCCCTGTATCTCAAGACTAAAGAAGCTTGAGTTATTCTGCTTATGAGACAAGGCATGGGAAACCTGACAGTGGACCTGCAATACAAGGTCCACTCTCTGCGACAAGAGAGATTTGCCAGGAGATGTCTCAAGAGTATGAAAGACAAAACCAAGTTCTTGTAAAAGGTAGAGGAAGATGAGATTAGAAGAAAGGTGAACAACTTCTCCCCAAAGTAGAGAAGAGTAAGAATGATGCTGACATTTTTTCTTTCTTCTGCCAGACAAGGAGTGGAATGGAAACTTGAGCTACACCTCTGAAACCCTGTCTTTAGCAAGTTTCCAGAGCCAATGCACCACACCAGTTACTCACACTGTCCAATTCACAACCTGAAAAGACATTCTGACTTCTTTATGTAACACAAACCAAAGCATGGCACATGGTTATACCACTCTTAGTTAGCAACTTGCCTTGTTTACCTTCTAATTTCTACTTGAAATGGAGAACATGACTGCAAATGCTAAAGTTCATAACATACAACCTAGAATCTTGTTCCATCTGATAAAGTCCATCCCCCTCAAATCTGCACTCCTGATCAAACCATCAGTCAAATACCAGTCTTTGATACTCTGGGCTGCTGCTCTCTCAATTGTGAATGATTTGTGATCTGGAACAAGGTTTTAGGAGGGAGGTCTAGCAGGGAAGTAAGAGGCATTACTCAAAACAAGACACTGCCCTTCAAGATGCAACCCAGCCACATATCTGTGCGCAGGACAAGGGGCATGAATTCCTGTGATTTCAATAATGAGCTTCTACTTTTCTATTCTTCCCACCAGTTATTTTTCTACAACTATGAACAAAATTTTCCCTTTCACTCACTTTAGTCTGGCCAGAGGCAATGGGAACACAAGTGCCAGCTACAATGTTTTGTAAAAGAAAATAGAAAGACCAAAAGGGAGTTCAAAATGCAAATTACTCATTCTACAATAACAGTCATCAGATAGCTGGAAACTGCAGCTTTCATGTACCCTGAGCTTGAAAAAAAATAACTATAGGAACATCAGTTCTTAATATGACTGTGTTCAGAGATGTTGTGGTTTACTCTCCCACACTTAGACAAGAGCCCAGCCAAAACAAAGGCAGGATCCTAAACCCAGACAATGTAGCTGCATTTGCTATTTCACCTCAGCTCAACCTCCACTCACACCAGTTGAACTTGCATTTTTGACTGTATCTTGCTCAGACCAGTCATTTGGTAGTCTAATGGAACACCTCATAAGTAGACCTACATGAGTATGGAAATGTTTACAGGATCAGGATATTTGGCCAGAATTTCTTAATGAACTACTGTTGTAAAAGCCGTGTGTGCTCTTTGTTTATGAATACTGTAGCATAAAGTATCTCAAATCAGAAGTCCAGAATTAGAGGGAATATTTGAAACATAGCCTTTAATTTTTCTCACAAGGACTTGATTTGTACTTTAGGCTTTGGATCACAGTCTGTATTATTTTTAAAGCCTCATGATTAACCTCTAACTTTACTAAAACTATTCAGATGAGTGTTACTACATTGTTACACATGGCACTGTCCTCAGGCTGCTGAGGGAACATATCTTGCCTAAATAACTCAGCAAGAGATAACCTTTGAAACAACTTCTGGCAGGCTGTTACATCAGACTGTTTCGTACCTTCTCATGCTTTCTTACATTGAAAAAAATCTTTCAAGTAAATAATAGATTCTCCTTTTTTTTGAATTTTACACATACTTTAAAGAGCTACACGTTTTTTATGTTATCAAAAGTCTTGGGTACCTTTTAATCTCTTAGCTTTTTTGTCTAAAGTTGAAAGCTTATTGAAAAATAGCAGTTTACTCCTTATCTCTTTTCTCACTGTCATGATCAGAAACTAGATGTTCCTTAAGATATTTCATAATTTTATCAAGTTCTCTCCCTCCTGTTTTTTCAACTGGTTTCAGTACTGTTCTCTTCACTCCACTGCTTATTTTGTCACATTTCCCAAGTTTTACTATAACCCAGGCTTGTTATATTGCTGTATGTTCTGGAGGCTACTGAGATATGAAGCTCTCTTGGCATGTTATTCTAAAAGTCATATCTTGTACACAGAAAATAATCTGCTTCTGAAGTTAACACTTTGATTGCTACTCTTCCTTCCAGATGACATAAAGTATAGCTGTGACATTGTATTTGGTCTTTGGCTTAATGCAAGTCATTTTAGGTTTTGACAGGTAAAGAAAATCCTGCTGTTTACTCATGACTTGCCAACACTGTTAGGACAGGAAGATGTATGTCTAAACATATTAAAACACAGATTCATAAGGCAGATGCGGTATGACCAGCATGACCTAAAAAGTGTATATATAAAGCATATATATATCTTAAAGCAGTCATTTCTCTAGATGAAGAACTAAGACATATTGCACTGAAAAGGAGCGTGTTTAGGGGTAAGTGTGGACATCCACTGCCACTCTGCTCAGCTGGCTCTTTGGTAAGCTGCTTTGTTTCTAAAACTTCTGTCATGAACTTCCCTCAAAAGTGAGTTACTTTCACCAAGCAGCTCCAGCTATATTAAAGTTATCAGCTTTTGCTTTTCTTTTTCATATTCCATTACAATTCTCTTAAAACATTTGTTATAGAACAAAACAGGGAGTCCAAATAGCAAAGTTCCTTTAAAATCCCAAGTTCTTTGCTGACTGTTGGTCATGTATCACTTAACTCTCAGAAATACTCTAAGCCAAAGAGTGAACAAAGTCATCAAAAATAGGAAGGATGCAGCCAAAGTCTTTATTTTTCAGGACATTATACACAATTCTTTATTCTGATTAAAAGTCGCATCAAAACAAGAGTCTTTGAGAGAAGAGTATGAATTTTGACTCTTTCCATTTACATTTGTCTCAGGTGTTACCTTTTCTAAAAGCAAAACAATTTATTTAAAAGTATAACTTCCTCTTTCATATGAAAATATATATTGTCCAAAACAGAATTTCCTTACACTCTACTAAACACAGACGGGGATGGCTAGAGGCTACAAATCTTTAGGTTCTCCACTGATGCGTAAACTAAACAAAAAAGACAACCTTACTTGTTTCAGAAAGCTTTATTAGAATAGGAATCTTTGAAGACAAACACAAAAGATTCTAATATGTTTAGATTTTATAATGTAAACAACTAATTTAATGCATCACTAACAATATACAATACTCGCCATCTTGCAATATGAATGCAAGGAAGAAACTGATGTAATCTATGAGATATTTCAAAATAATTAATTTGAGAATAAAAAAAGAGAACTTTTATTGTGTAAACTCTCCTTGTTTGCCTTTCACAAAAGGATCAGAAAACTGCAGCACTTGAACCTTTGCTAAATGAAGGTAACAAGCAATCTTTTGAACTGGCCTCTAAATTAAGAATGTGTAATTGCCTGAGAGAGGGCATTTGATCAAAAGGGTTTTAAGTGTTACTTATCAGGAGAGTTCCAAGAAACTCAAGATCCAGTTTATTTAAATGAGGGCCAAGAAACTTTCAAATTATCTTAAAGTAGTTTGACATGTCTAAATTGTGTCTTTGCCAGCATGTCAGACTTCTTTGCTAGTATTTTAGTTCTCTAAGGGCAAATGGGATTTTAAGCACTTCTGGATCAAGCCAATGTTTGATGCCTCCTTTAAGTTTCCTTAACTCCCTCTCAAACCCACATCTTCTTGCTTAACTATTTTGCAGCTCATAAAACTATGGCAAACATTCCTTCACCCTTTTTTTCCTATTATTTTCCTCAGAAGCATGGACAGACACGTGGTGACCAAATAAAAAAAGTTCTATACACTGAGCTTTCACTTTTTATTTAATTTGAAAGAATGATCCTGTTTTGTGGCATTCCAAAATCAAGCCCCAGGTTCTGCAGTATTATCTGCACTTATGAACTGAGGCACCCTGGGAAGCCCCACGCACAGGCACAAAGGTTCATGTATGCCCAGCTCCCTACTAAATGACTGCCAGTATAGTATTATACCACTTCACATAAATGACAAATGGAGTATTGAATCAAACATGACATAAAAATCCCCTCAATTCATAATTTCATACAGCATGCTGTGCTAGAAAAAAATACCCCAATTATTCAAAACAATATTGAAGCAGTAAATATTTTGGAGGCAGTCTGAAATAAGACTGAGATGCTGAAGAGCCCAATGTTTTGAAGAAATGTCTAAACAGGCATTCTAGGACCTCACAAACCATCTAAAATCTTTCCATTACTGGGGTAAGCCTTGGAACCAGTATCAGCAAAAGGTGTTATTTTTATCTAAGTGGCTGAGGCATGGTGGGTACAGGGACTGCTCAGAGCTCCACTGCTATCAGCATAAGGGACTTGAGGCTTTGGCACTTGTCTTACTTTATCTACAGCCAATACAAGAGATTCAGCAACAGCAGCTGCCAAGACGTCCTTTATGAATCCATGCCATGCAACCAAGTTTTAAATATCCTGAAACAAATGTAAAGCTCTTTTACAGAGAGCTGAAGAGCTGAATGCTGAGGTAAGAAATCTCTTGTTTTGTCTGCAGGTTTTACTTAGAAGAAATACACAAGGGAGGAAGAAGACGAGTTTCCAGGTACTGCTGGGGAACACAGTGACTCCATCTGAGCATGACCTATTACCTTAAATTGCCCCTGTAGCCTGACCTGGTAGTCTCGGCTCCAGGTCCATGTGGCACCTTCCATCCATGAGGAGCACATGGCTGGAGGTTTGAACAATGCCGCCACCAGCTGGATACCTACCCAAGGCAGGGATAGGGTTGGCTGTAGAGAAAAGTAAGCATATTCCTCCAGGAAACAGGTATACATTGGAAAGAGCTGTTTTGCTTTGGCCAAATCTGCTCCCAGACTCAGGATGGATATTCTGCATTTTCAACTGTAAATACCTTTAGATACTAGAAGCTATCTGTTATAGTTTGAGTAGCTTTGTCCACTTGTGGTGAAAACCGAAGGGGAAGATTCACTAGATGGTCAATACTGGACAGTGAAAAATCACAGCTTAAGCCTGTTTAACTCCCAGGAGGATATGAATCCTTCTTTTCATGATTCAGAACAAAGGGGTAAATAACGAATGAGAATTCCACCGAACTTTTCTGCTTATGCAGCTCTATTGAGCAAAATGTTCACTGAGTTAAAAAACAGGACTGCTCTATGGTTACCACTTTGTGTTCCTGGGGCTGCCCAGCTGTGCCTCTCTGTAGCATAAGAAGGGTTCCTAAAGAGGGATCATGGTCCTGAGGGTGCATGCATAGAATAAAACTTATATCATCTGCCTCTTGTATGAGTATGTGAACCCCTAAGCTTATTGGGTAAAATAGTTCATAATTTCTCCCACAAGTTTTCTAAATCTCAGCCATTTTCTTAGTTTCACTACAAATGCCCAAGTACAAAATTTTTTTTTTTTTTTTTTTTTTTTTTTTTTTTTTTTTTTTGTATTTTTTTTTTTTTTTTTTTTGGCTAGAAGCATTTTTTCTTTATTTTGGACCAATTTGAACTGGTGTTTTTTTGAGGGGATAAAGGATGAGAGAGGAGATTTTCTACTGTAAAATCAATTATTTGTACAGCCGTAAGGATCTGTGGAAAACTAGGTCTCACAGTCTCTCTAATGATGGGAAAGAGAAAGAATGAATATGAAGAAATATTGATAAAATTTAAAGTTTAATTTAAGAGTTCACTGCTTTGGTTTAGCTTGATACATCCATTCTAGTGTTTATTATCTCAAGTCCTGGATCCTTGAGAGAGCGAATTACTTGGAAGCAGTCTTACATTTAGCATATGTGAAGGATCTTGCTGGAATGAAGCATTAATATTGGAACTAAGACAGTCTGTAAGGGCTACGAAATGGAGGACACAAGTACACACAGAGCTCCTGGGGATACAGAAACTCCTTTATCAAGTAAGGATATTGCACATTTGATCCCTTGAAGAGAAGGTTAGTTGGTGATTCCTTCCTACCTCAAACAGTCGGATGTTCTGACTCAGTGATCTTAGATACCCAGTGTGACTACACAAAACCTGTACATGTAATGGGTCTGGAAGCATAGAGAGGGACTTGGATTTTATGTTAAATGAGCTATAGGAATGAGTATAAACACCTTCTTCACTGACACTTTCCATCAGGGCATCAATGACAAGCATATAAAAAAGGAAAGTGAAACTGATTTCTCAGGTAAACCCTTAGTCACCAAGCCAGGGTAATTCTTCAGCTCTTTTTTGATGAAGTATTTAAAAAAACATCCATGGGAGAAAGCATGGATGTCTAAGAACTGAGTTTAATCATAGTATTCCTCAACATAGCTCCACAACTTTCTTGTGCTCATACTTGCAAAATTACCTGTTACTAATTACTAATTACTTATGATTCCTGACCTCATTTATTTCCCATTAAGTCTATTGTCAGAGCATTTATTATGAGATGCTGGCTTCTTGAAATGAATCCTTGAAATGAAGGGGTGTAGGATGCCAAATTTAGTTTCTACTTGCACTGGGTAGATCAAGGGGTTGTATGACAGTCGTGAAAACCAAACACTATGAAATTTCATTTGTGCTAGATGCATGCATAATGCCAGTCATGTGATATTATTTCAAGAGAATTGGAAAAATTAGGTGGCAAACAGAATTTTGGCAAAAGCACAGTTCTTCAGATGCCACATGTGCAAATCATTATTTTGTCTTGTAGAATGGTTAAGGAAATGTATTTTGAAATGCCAATTATATAATTAGGGTGTTAGGCAACTTCACTGAATGACAAGTGATTAAATACAAATCAACAGACAGACACAGCATTACTTTGAGTAGTGTGTGGAAAATGCCACAGAACAACTCTAGCAAGCACAGGGTGGGCAACAAAATTGAGTGTATATATTGCTAATAGCTTTCTTTGCCTAAAATGGAGGTGCCTACAAAACAGGCAGCTGGTCTTTGACTGTTAGTTTTAATTCACAACTTCGAAAGCTTTTACCCGTCCTAGGAATTAAAATGGACAAAGCTATTAAAATTAAAATGCTGCCTGTCAGAGGTTAAAATGAAAAATCTAGATCCTTGTCAATCCCAACTGCAAGACAAGCTACTTGGGGGTGGGTGTCCTTCCACTTGATTTTTGCCTCTATGTCTGTTACCAGCTTTTGTCTGGTAGGTGTATGTCTATCCATTTTTAGCTGTTGAGTAGGAGAAGAACCTACCTCTGTTGTCTTCTCCATGTTTTTCCCTGACAGGGAAAAATCTGTTAGATTTCTTGATAATACAAGTGGGCTGAATCTCCTGCTGAAGCGTGACAAGGCAGTAAACTGACATTTTTAGCTTTTCCGAACTTCTCCAATACCTTTCCCTTTTAAGCTTCTTCCCTTTCCTAACAGCCACAGCAGCAAGAAAATTCAAGATTTTTACATTCTACCATTGTCCAATGAACCTAAAGTAACAGCAAAACAACCAAACCAGAAACAGATTGCAAACTTAGGATAGTGAACAGCTGGCCTGTGGTCCCTGGAAGGTTGGCTCATTGTGTGTTGTTAATGCTTTTCTTTCCACTTCCACATGTTACACTGCACTGAAAGCTTGCTAAGGTATTTTAATGCAAGTAACTACTAAGGGTGCAGTTACAAAACAGCTAAACTTCTGCAGGTCAGGCCTGCTACAACCCTATTCTTCCTCCCTCTATGTACTATTCCTGATCTCCTATTTGTGCCAGGTCATGCTACTGCACTGTGAACAGCTTTAAGGGTACTAAGGAAGACACACATTTCTACGATAAATTCACTTCTCTGTACATTTAATTTTAGCTCATCCCATTGAAATGACATTTTACAAGGTGGGTAAGCTGAGCCAACAGCTTGCTGCTGTGGAAAGGGACAGCTTCCTCTCTTCTCTTCTAGGGTGGGCAGTCCTGATGTCTCCCTTGCTTCAGCACTGGTATTCATCTGCAACTTAGTGGATCAGTCCAACTCACTGAGCTGGCTGAAAGCTTGAGTTTGCTCCCAGCTCAGCAGTTTAGGAAGCAGCCAGGACTGGAGATGAAGTAAATAGGAAAGAACAACTAAGGTGGAGTCTCATCTTGAAGATATTCATAAGCTGCCTTGACACACGCCTGGGCAGCCTGTTCTAGTTGGCCTTGCTTGAGCAGGGGCCTTGGAGCAGGTGACTTCCAGAGGTCCCTTCCCACCTCAACCATTCTGTGACCCTATGATGCTATGAACCTCACCATTCTTGTGAAACCTCACCAACACCAATCATGTGGATATTTCACCTTTCTTCTCTTTTCCCAATAGAGGAAGACAGTCCCAAAAACATACATGGTCTTAGTTTATCACTAGTTACGGCTTACATGCCAAGCCCATAAGATAGGCAGTGACTGCAACAGTAGCATTTCATACCCTGCTGACATTGCTGTGTAAACAAACATGCATACACAGAGCACTGAAAAATCCTATTATGCATCTTCAGTAAGAATAAGTCACATTGGGAAGCTACACAGGAAGCCCTGAATGAGAGTACTGAAAGAGTCTGGCAAGGAGATAACCATGCCTTGGTTTGCATTTTTTTCCCATTCAGCAGTTAATTAGTAACTCACTTTTGGAAAATTAAAGATTATACTTCCTGAACAAATACAAGCATTTGATCTTGGGCTCATCAAGGAAAACTCTAGCAGCTGCCAGGGAAAAGCAAATGTTCTGTCACGTACATCCAGACTGATATAATGAGAAACAGAAGATGAAGAATACAGAGAGAATGTACCAACACTTCCACAAACAGTGGTGGGGAGCACTGCAGATGAGGAAAAATACCAAATACCAGACAACAGTCCAGTGAGCCTAACTAAAACCTGATGAGATGACTCCTTGCTGCAGCATCAACCTGAGACAGAACAGAAGAGTGAAGCATGGTGCCATATATAAAAAGTAGTTTATATTTCTGTCCTACATAAGCTGCCTCTTTTGGAGCACTGGGCACTCAGCTGTGGTCATGCTTCACCCACCCCTGAAGGGTACAGAGTTTTCAAGATGAGAAACAGAGCCAGCGAGAACAGCCTGGCAGGAGAAGGAGACCTAGTTGTGTAAGATGTTTCCATAAGATCAGGTAGGAATTCTGATGCTAAAGGGGCTATAATAGAATTGCCAAACTTTGGGAAAACTGCTAGAAAACTTTTACTTCTTAGAATTAAAAATTTATCATTTTATTGAGGGAGCCACCCTGAAGAAATTATAACTGCATTTACAATAAGTGAAGTAGAAATGTGCTGAGAAGTGAATCATATAACATCAGCTAAGGGAAAAAAAAAAGACAAAAAAGGATACATGCCTTTTTAAAATAAACTCTTAACATTTCTTCATTTTTTGACCATGTCTGGGACATAAAAATCCACTGTGAAGTAAATCTGAACATGTAGAGAATACTAATTTCTCCTTAGAAAAAAATAATTTTAATTCATCTGGTTTTTCTGACCTGGAAAGGTATTTAAAAGAAACCACAACACCATTTATCTTTTCTGGTTACAGCATTGGACAAATTCTTAGCCTCCACATACTCACTGACTACACCTTTAGTTATTATGGCTCTTGTAAAATCCCTAGATGCTGCTGAAGCAATTCTCAGACCATCACAGTGATGTGGACCTTCATATGTGTTATGCATTGGCTGTTACAATGTAAAGTTCTTCTCAGTGCTCCAAGCACCTTCCCTTGAGCCAGTCACACATCTCCAAGGTCTTTTGTTCCTTGAAAGCTACTCCTGCCCTTCCTGTGTTCACTGCCATCAGGAGCTGCTCATATCTGGGTGTCCCCACTGTCT
Source organism: Erpornis zantholeuca (assembly GCA_013400515.1). Lineage (NCBI taxonomy): Eukaryota > Metazoa > Chordata > Aves > Passeriformes > Timaliidae > Erpornis > Erpornis zantholeuca. The sequence continues at coordinate 1,676 of VZTN01032759.1, read as the reverse complement.
GTTAACCCTGCCCAG
>VZTN01032758.1:0-23362 GCA_013400515.1 Erpornis zantholeuca | reverse complement strand
CCCGAGGAGGGGCCCCCACGCCCCGGGCGGCAGCGGGCGGGCGCTGCCCAGCGCCGGTGTCGGGGCTCGGGCTGGGCGCGGGCTGTTTGGGGAAGAGAGGAAACTGCCTCCCCACGTACACCCGGGGCGGTGGGAGTGCGGGCTGCGGAGGAGAAACCGACAGGCAAATGAAGCCATGGCATGGTAGGGGAGCAATTTCGATCCAAAAACACGCAAAAAAGAGAAAAAAAAATTGTAGCGCTTTGGTGAGCTAGCAACAGGTTTCACGCTGTCAGTAAAGTACGCCTTTCGGTTTGGCTTGAAACGTAAAACTTTTATTTTTCGGCAGACTTCAAGGCATCTTCAAAAGTTTCAGTTTCCCGAGGCAAAAGTGACACGGAACCAATTTACAAAACCCTGTCCTGTCTATAAGCTGAAGTCCGATGGGAACTCTTAGAGCAGCCAAGGAAGGAGCTGGGACGCATCAGGTTATCTTTAGAACTATCTTTAGAACTTATCTTTAACTTCCTTGATGGCAAAATCAAGCATCCTCTCCGTGCACAAATTTTAAATGTCTTATAGTCGGCATTTTTTCTTAGTGCGTTTTGAAGCAGTCAGTGGTCATTCAGCACTGTAAAACATAAAGCTTTCAATTTAAAATAAATCTTTAATCCATGTCAGCAATTTTTGCACAAGACTGCGAATCCGGTTCTAAGTGTGGATTATTCCACACATTTCATTTGAATACAGTTAACAAAATGAAACATAAGCTATTAAAATTTTCACTAGAGATCAACCACTTCACTACAGAGCAAGGCAATAAAATAATGTCATTATCCAGTCTACTGAATGACAGTTCATAAGAAGGGGAAAGGACAAGTATTTCTGAATCATCCATACTCCTCGTCTTGGCAACTTCTTTCTATCAGCAAGCTCCAACACACATTATACGAAATGTCCTTTAACAGAATTTGTTCTACTGATCTTTGATGTAAAGTGATAAAGACTGAACACTGATGATAGGTTCCAATATTCTTGATAAAACAAACTACAGCAAAGACATTTTAGGCCCCCCATGAAGAAAAAAAGGAGGGGGGGGGGAGAGAGGGAGAGAAAAGAGTGAGTCCTACTGCAAATAAAAAGATTTGGTTTAGATTTAAAAAAATAATTAAAAAATTGGAATGTCTTGTGTGGAAGCAGTAGTAGGCAGTGAACCCCTTGTCAATCAGTGAAATACTCTTTCTTAAACAAAACACTTTTTTAAAATATTGAAACATATCACTGAGGAAAACAACCTGAACATGGGAGCCAGAGAACATAGGATCTTATTCAGCAACTTAAAGATAGTCGAGCAAATTCTGGGAATGATGAAATGTCATTCTCAACACCTAATACATGATGTGCAGCACTCACGGTAAACATAGGAAAATAAAGTATTAGTGTTGAGCGAAAAATTCTTGCAAGTTAAGAAATACAGATAAGTATTCCTACTTACAGGTATCTCCTTCACCTCACAACCACATGGAAGTTTGCCTACAGCACCAGATGATGTTGGAAAATCTCTAGAACCCCACAGCTTCAATTTGAACCAGTTCTTTCTCACATCTTCCACTAATAGCAATTCAGAGAAACCTCTATCCTCCAACTCTACAGGCTAAGGGAAAATTGATGGTTTTGGTAAGATACTGAATGTACATATCTTAATTAGCAAGATGAGAAAGATTCTGGTTTAGTCTAAAAGGTGAAATGGGTTTTTGTTTGTTTGGGGATTTGGAGAGTTAGTTTTTCAATTTTTATTTTTTGCTAATAGCTTTAGCATAGGAAATGTGAAGGAAATAATTATTTTGGCTTAATTAGGAGATGGAATTTAATTTCAGGTTTTATGCTTCAAAGCTTCCCTGATTTTAGTCTTAAAATGTGTATTTTAGCTAACAAGTTTCATGAATAAATTATTCTGGGATATACTAAATTGAATTTATATTTGCTGGTGCTGTTTAGCTAGTGATGAGCAGGCTGCTGCGCTTGCTATGGGACTCACTTTTGTGACTGTATTTTGAATCCAGTGCTTTTTAGTGGGCATATTTTGCTTTTGCTGCTTGCTGTAGTGCTGTACTGCTTATCACCTTACTGTATTGTGCCTGGGAATGCTTTGATAACAGCCATGCAGATGTACTTCCATGGGATGACAGGTGGCCAGACTATGGCTGCTGTTCCTGTCCTGTTGTACTGGGCAGGCTGGAACTTTGGTCTGAACTTGAGTTGAAAGGACTATGACCTGTGAATGAATCCACAATGGAGGAGAGATCCACCTGCTCTGCCATGGGGCTCTCCATGAGGAGGATGATACCCTGCGAGATGCCTGTGATGGAGCAGGCTTGCAGAAGAAAGGAACTCCTCTCATTTCAACATGAGAATATATATACATATATATGAAGTTTATGAGTGAACATTAGCATAGGCTAGACTTGGCCAAAGCCTTAACATACACCCCTGATGGCTCCTCATGAATATCTAGCTGTTAGTGGAAGATGACTTAAGAATACCCCTTCCACAAATTCTCTCTTTTCCTCTTTTCCCTAATCACAAACAAAACCACTCTACTACTTGAAACATTAGTGCAGTGCCAGAGGAGGATCTTAAATTTATCCCTCTAAATCACAGCAAGCTAAAACAAAGCTTTCTATTATTTTTGGCACACAGCTAAGTTTCCTCATCTACACAAATTACATTCTCCTCTGGACTGTCATCTTGTAACTACTGAAAACACCTTAAATGGCTGTGCCATTTTTCCTGTTTTCATCCCTTCAGAGAACTACTATACTACAAAAATAACCCTTTCCAGCCTGTTCTTTAACCACGTTCACTTTTCTCACATTCCTTATTGTGTCAAACACAAACTGTTTGGCTTCAATTGCATATCCTTCTAAGTGGTCTCATCTCATGCAAAGGGGAGTTTCCACTTCCAAAGGACTACCCCACCATCTTCCAGTTCTGGAATGATCAAATACTTTTATGCTATATTCTATTTTGTCTCATGTATCTGAAAGTAGTTCAAACATCTATTATGTTGCCTCACAGTAAAAAAAAAGATTTGCAGCGTGATTTAGAAGAATAAGAGTTTTGACTATTATTTTTATGCATACCACAGTAGTTAAGGAATTTCTCTATTGATTAAGAACACAGACTAGTGTCTTGACTGTCTGTTGACTAGTATGTTCATATCATCTCCCAGTGCCAAATTCTATTTCTGGTCTAAGATAGGCTCTCTGTAAATTCTTGGTTCTGATACTATCCTTTTGATTTTTATATAGCTTTGACCAGAACGGGGATCCTAGCACTGAAATGTAACTTCTTGAAGTTACAGCATCACCATGGGGAGGAACAAGAGCAAACAGAAACCACACAACAAATTACCAACTTTTTCATCAGAACATATACAGAACTACTACAATGATTCTATAGATAATAGATAGTAACCAAAAAAAAAAAAAAAAAAAAAAAAAAAAAAAAAAAAAAAACCCCAAAAAACAACCAAAAAAACAACAACAAAAAATCCGCCAAACACAAAAAACACAAAAAAACCAAAACCAAAAAAAACCTTAACAGTTCTCCTATTTTAGGTTGGGGGAATTAAGTTAGTAAAGTAGGACTAAAAGCTACACAGCATTTGTATTCATAACAATGCCACATTTACCAACGATCCCATAAACTTAGTGAGGCCAGTAAAACTTCACACACAACTCTTTAAGTTTAATTCACCTAATGGTTCATTAAAATAGAGCTGAAAGAGTTGATACATGTTTTGCAAAAGTTTTACCTGATTTTGAGATAAGTTCTCAAAAATGTTGGTTGGGATCTCTTGCTTTTTTTTAAAAGACAAGAAAAAATACGAATTTTAACTGAAAATCTTTTTGATATCTTAATAAGAAAACTGCATTGTTGCTTCATGCTTGTGACAACAAAGAGTTGTCAGCTGAGAACTCAGGTAGGGACATATAAGAGAGAGAACACTGAGGAAGAAGATGCAGACCACAGAGGAGTACATTACAATCATAGTAAAGTTTGGGTTGGAAGGAGCCTTTGACAGTGTAATTCCCCTGTGGCGAGCAGGACATCTTCAGCAATCACAGACCACCAGCATTGCTCCTCCTGCCCCCAAGCACAGCAAATGCTACTCTTCCATTAACTTATATTCAAATCCAAACGTCAGTTGATGTTTCCCCCGCGCATTACGGTCCCGGCCTCCCTTCTGTCCCAGCTCCCAGCCTCTCCATAGCTCTCCACACGCTCCTCATCTTCCCGATGCAATGATGCTGCCGTCACCCAGGAAAAGCCGCTGGCAGGCAGACCCGCTAAATGCTGTGAAAGGAAGCTGTGCCTGCTGCCGCTGCTCCCGGGGACTGCCCGACCGCCCCCGGCTCCGCAGGTGCACCCTCGGCTTGGGGACATGGGGTGCGGGGGAAAGGGCCTCTCCCCATCATACATCACCGCCGACCCCCGCGCCCAAGCTCTGCAGTACTGCCTTCTTCCTTAAAGTGAAAGGGGGTAGGGTGCAGAAGTGCAGACCTGGGACACTGCCTGCGCAGGCACAGCTTCCTTTCTTCACGGTAATTCCAAATTCCAGTACTCACTTCTGAGTACTGTATCCAGAAGATAATTGCACATCTATTTTCATGACGGTTTTATTCATTTAATAATTTATACTTCAAACATAGCTCAGCAGTCAGCCATTTACTTTCAAAAGTACTTCTCCTTAGTGCTAGGTACACTGTTTCCATGGAGACTTCCTTGGATATTCTGGGGTGAACACTCTTTATCTTTTATTTTCTCTTCATTTTAAAAATCAGGACAGACCTAGGCACTCCTGAAAGTCAGTAAAGGTTTAAATTTCCCTTAGTAACAACTTCCAGGCATCTGGTTTTAGTTTACTAGCAGCTACATGCTGCCAGTGTTGAACAGGTGACCTACCTTACCATCAGATTCCCCCCTGAATTAACACACTAAGTGAAGAATTTCTACCAGATCTCGAATTCAGACCAAAACACAGTAACTGTTACATCTGACGTAACTAGGCATCAAAGAAAATTAATGCAGTCACCCTTCATTTTCTTTAATACCATTCATACATTCAAGATTCATGTGACTGGCTGTTCTGTCTGTTTGACATAGGTCCAAACTTTCCCACCTCTCCTAAACAAGCATGCAAGATATTAATGTATTTTTTAAGTGGCAAAGCTATGCAATGATGTCTCTGATGTTATCTTAACATGCACTGTAGTAGTTGTAGCAGCTGCTGTGGGGAAAACCAGAACACCAGTCTACCAAGTGGGATGTCCTTTCTACACATGATCAAGAATTTAATCTAAAAATGCTGGCACTGATCTTTTCCTGCATTATAAGTAGACAAAATACAGCCACAGCTTTCTATTTAATCAAAGGCTGTCGAACTTCCTGCTGAACCACATTGTGCACTCTTTTTATGGATCAGTCTATATTTATCAGGACACAATTTCCATCAGCACACAAAAACTTTAATAACTTGATAATGAAATTCACAATGCAATTCACAAAAGTCAATTTCCAATCTTTTATTTCATTTAAAAAAAATAAAAATTACACTGTTTAATGTTCTTAATGCCTATATGCCTAATGACCACAGTTATTGTTAACAGGTATTTCTCTGCTGTTAAAGGTATGAGATATCCAAAATGCCTTAGTTACAAGAAAGATCTTCAAGTGAAAATCATGTGAATACCAAAGCCATTCCCCACACAAGGTTTCATGAATACTGCTATCCCAGAACTACTTGTGAAGAGTACTTCAAGTTTATTTCTCATTTTGTATTAAACAGCAAAATGAAACCAGTATCTGGAAAAAGTAAGACCAAGGTCCTCATTGAAGACAAAAACCAACCAGGTGCTTAAGGAGATGCTGCTATACAACAAGTTTTCCTACTACATCTTACTGCCACACAAAAGACTTGATTTTTTTTATACATAGACACAAAATCTTTCACAAATTGAAACCAAACTGATCCCCATGAATGAGCTGACTAGTCCTGGATGAGGGTCTCAGAGTGGTATGTTTTTCCTATCTTCCCAACAGCATGAACATATGTTTCATGGAAGCTATATATTACATGTGAGCAACTTAGGAGTCCACTGTAGGAACAAGTATTAGTGCAGCATGTAATTGCTTTGAGATGTTAGTCTGTTGTTGTCCACTGGCTGTTCTGGTGTACTGTGTAGATAATACAAGCATGTAAGTTTAATCTTAGTACTACCTGGTTTCAATAAAATTTATCAACAATTAATGTTAAAATAATAGCAATATTGTTAAAAACAGTGAAAAGTGATCAGAGAACATACTTGGAAAGAGTTGTATAGGCTTTGAAGAAAAGTTAAGGGGGTTCTCTAGTAAATACTGTATCTCTAATTATAGCTAAGCCTTGTCTTTAAGCGCAGGTCTTAGATGACTTTAATATAGAGAAATTAGTTCCAAAATCTTAATTTTTAAAGTAAGGGTAGGTATTAATACTTTTTTTTTTTTTGCTTTGCTAGTATATGTTGTTTGATGAAATAGTGCTAAGACTACTGTTAACTACCCTAATGTTAATCAGCAACCAAAACTGACATACAAATTCTGATCAGCAGGGCTATTTTTGTTCCTTTGTCTCCTCCAGGGGACCAAAGGAAATAAAAGGGTCTTAATAAGTTTGCATATTAAAAAGATTCCGCAAATCCTTTCCCCCCTTTTTTCAGCCCCAAATAGAACTTCCTCAGCACATAACATTCAACTGTACAGAAAAAAAATCCTACACCCAGACTACACTTGCACATAACTTTGGGTCACTATATGATTTCATTGACTGTGTCTTTTCAAACCGCTCTTTACCTCGCTCTGATTTGGAGGCTAAGCTGCACCTGCAAGGCTACATTCCCTGTGACTGTCCTGCAGTGCTGTTTCTACCATAAGCTACAGAAGTTCCAAGAACAAAGCATGGTAATAACAATCCATATGAAAAACAAGGCAGAAAGGAAAAGGGTTATAGAGTACCTATACTAGTTCAGGATGGCATAATACAAATATTTCACCAAAAATAGACAAACTATAGTTTTCCAGCACTGGAGAACAAAAATAAATTCTACATTTTCCTTTTCTCTAGAACACAGAAGACCTGGGGAATAATGTTCCATCTCTCCAGTCATATTTTTGGGGGTCAAAAAGCTGGAAAAAGTCATCACCAGAAGTTTCTAGTCTCCTGTCTACACATTTATCTAAGACTTTCTCCAGACTTCTAGAACTAACACTATTCACAACTTTTTTCATCCTGTTCAAGTTTTGTGTTTATTAAAGTGTTCCTGCAATGGCTGAAAAGACAGCTAAAAGTAGCACCTGCTCTTCTGTTAAGTTATCTTGCTTTATCAAGCTCCAGTGCCCACTAAATCCTTTCTTTCCACACCCAAACAAAAGCACTTCCCTTTTCATGTACATAAGCACTTGGGTAAGTCTCAGTTTCAAGAGAGATATTTCAATACATGCTCACCTCTGCCTTTTTTCCAGGAACAGATTGACTATTCTCTCCCTCCTTTTTCTTGGTCAGGATAGCTGTCATCTCTCCTACCTGTATAATCCCCACTATATGGAGCAGGGATGCTGCCAGCTATGCTATTTTAAATAATATTGCTACTTATTCTGAACTGGCACTTTGTAAAGGAGGCCCTTTATTATTTATCTTAAGCTAGACAGCAGTGGAGTTTATGCTTATCTAAGAACCAAAAAAGGGGTATTTACCTAGTGGCTTAAAAATGCACGTTGCAAATGTTTGGCTGTTTACTTAATTCCTGATTCCAATTTTCCTTTTACACTCGTAACTAGCTTGGTACAGTTAGAATTGAGCTAACTTGTTTCAGCAGTATGTATTGTGATAGTTGCAAAGCATTGGAGCCACCAACTGTTCAAACACGGCAACAGCTACCTTACTTCAGTTCCAGAGTAGTAAATACAAAACACATCATGCTAAGTTCTGGGACCACTGAATTGCCTTCATTACTTAAGACACAAAATCATACTTATCTCGTTAAAAATATGAAAAATTTGTATTTCATAAAAAGGATACCTATCTCAAATTATTATATTGCTACCTCTAAAGAGATTACACTTACCTAAAACCCTAGAAGCTCTTCCAGATCTCCTTTCAATTAGACACTCAGATGAAAGACAGTTATATATAACTATACAGCAGATGTAGTTCCTCATACACTAGTTCACAAAAAGTTCACAGAAGCCTTACAGAAAGGATTTTATACATTTTTTACTGCAAACAATTATATCCATTATTTTTAAATACTTAAAGGTAGTTAATATATTAATGAGAAAAATGAAAACAGAATTACTTCAGAGTACACTCCTAAAACACCTATATGTAGTGCGAAAAGAACACCTTGACATTTTTGAAGTTTATCTTGAACTTTTGTCTTCAAATCTAGATGTTTTAATTCCCTCTATTTAATTTCCTTACAGTGCCTACTTTAACCATAAATTTCTGTTACTGAGCTCTATCAATGTAGTTAAGGCAGCCAAATATCTCAGTTGTCCAAGCTCTGACATTCTGTGGAGTTGAAAACACCATTTTCAAGTTTGCTGATGACACCAAACTGGGAGGTGCTGTTGACTCTAGAGAAACAAGAGACCTTGCAGAGGGATCTAGATAGATAGGAGCATTGGATAATAATCAGTGGGGTGAAATTTAACATGTCCAATTATCAAGTTCTGCATCCAGGACAAACTGGGAGAGGAAAGGCTGGAGAGCAGCTGTGCAGAAAGGGGTCTGGGGGTGCTGGTTGGCAGCAGGATCAGTGTAAGTCAGCTGTGTGTCCTGGCAGCAAAGGAGGGCAAATCCCATCCTGAGGCCAATCAAACGCAGCATCACCGGCCTGTCAGGAGAGGGGATTATCCCGCTGTATTCAGCACTGGTGTGGCCTCACCTTGACTGCTGTGTGCAGTGCTGGGTCCACAATTTAAGAAGCATATTGAGGTATTTGTATGTCCAGAGGAGGGCAACCAAGCTGGTGGAAGAGCTGGGAAGGGAATGTTCTACGAGCAGTGACTGAGTAATTCGATGTTGTCTAGTTTGGAAAGAAGGAGACTGAGGAACAACCACATTGTTCTCTACAGCTTCCTGAGAAGTGAAGAGAGAGGTGCTGATCTGTTCTGAGATCAGTGATAGGACATGTGGAAACATTCTGAACATGCAGTTCAGAACTGCACCAGAGGAGGTTCAAACCAGACATTAGGAAGCATTGCTTTACTGAGAAGGTGGTCAAACTCTCAAACAGGCTTCCTAAAGAGGTGGTTGATGCTTTGAGCCTGTCAGTGTTTAAGAGGCACTGGGACAATGCCCTCAGGAACATGCTTTAATTATTTGAAGTGGTCAAGGCAGTTGTAGTAGATGGTTATTGTAGATCCCTTCCAACTGAACTATTCTATCTTTAACTGAATTCAATCAGCACAAGGAACACCTGAAAAATGAGCACATTAAAGCTTGAGAATTTTAATCAGTAGGCAACAGTATATAGTGCTAACTTCATTTCGCAAAGCATCTTGGAACAAGATGAGTTTATATTACAGCACTACAGTCTTCAGGTAGAAGACAGAACAAGAAAGCTACAAGGTTAAGTCAACTACACAGTTCAGCTACGATAAACCCAGAACTTTGATTAGGTTTACTTTATCTTAATACAACGTTGCACTCCTTACTATAAAATAATAGCTCAAGCATTAAGAAATTATATCTACTGAGGCAGACTCCATAGCAAGAACTGTCTTACTAAATCAACTACAAGAAGGTTCATGACACAAAACTTTTTAGATATTTAAGCCATCCTAGCTCTGTTAATATTGCATAAACACCCAGTTCCTTGGGAGAAAGACTCCTGCATGAGCATGTAGGAAGAAGGTCTGAGGCAAGGCACAACTGTTCACTCAGTATCCCAACTGTAATATGACATCCCTAGGAAAAAATACAATGTTTTTCCTTCATGTGCTTCCAACCATCTGTGACTTCAGAACTACTTGAAGAACTGCTGACGCTTTCTTTCCTCAAACCTTAAGGGATTGCATCCACATCCTCCCCCCATTTTGTCCAATTGCACTCCCCACCATTCCCACAGTATTTGGGCATCTTCCCATGTTTGCAGTCTAGCTAAGGCAGAAAAGCTCACCCTGCCAATATTTCAGGATTTCAGAAAGAGAAGCCAACCAAACCCCACTGAACTTTCTTCCTCTTCCGAACAAGGAATATTTTCTAAATTCCTGGAAGAATTTAGTTTCACAGATACCACTAGTGAGAATGAGGAAAACACACATGCAATGATGATGTTGTGTCAAACTAGTTGATTCCTTCTCCATTTCCTGATCATTTTTAGTAGATCATTAGGCAGTGAGTGATTTTACTTGTTCTTTGCCTTGTATTTTGTGGATGTAAATATCTACTAGCTTTTGTTTATTAGCAGCATTCCCATACACACATATTTATATGCACAATAAATATATGTACCTATAGAGAAACACAGATATATATTGTAAAAGAGAAGAAATATAGACTAGGGAAACAAGAAGCAGCTGTGAAAAAAGAACAATTCCTGAAGCTTGAAAAAAGTAAAATAGTCTCCTGGTTTGTCTATAACCCATTTCTCAAGGACAAAGAAGAAATGTCATTTGGGATCATAGGTACTTTTTTTTTACCTTGTTGCTTAAGGAAAGGCTAGCTCTGAAAGCAAGTCCAGGGAAATCAGAGAAATTGCAAATATCTGTATTTTTTACTAAAAGCTTCCCCAGAACATTTCCTGGAATCTCCAGTAGTTATAAAAATTCTGACTAAAATAAGGTAAATTTAAACTAACATTGTTAGTTTAAATTTACCTACTAACATTGTAATATTACTAACATTGTAATATTCCTAAGAAATGGTATAAAGGGTTAATTATCTATATACAAAGAGCAGACTAGAAAATGTTTAAAGAAAGTTTAGTAAGGCTGATACAAATGCTGCACTTTTGGATTTGTTGGCAGATCTAAAAAACAAAACCTGAGACTTCTTGGCAAAAGACAAACATAACCCTGATACTAGAACAAACCAATCAGATGAATCAAGATTATAAATGTCTATATCCTTACCAGATAGGTGGGAAGTTTGCACATATCAATTAGAAGCACACCAGAGACCCAGACACCAGGGAAGTTCTGATTTTGCTGGGGCCATAAAAAGCCAATATATGAGGATGTTCACAGTGAGTAAAATCTCTAGTGATAAATCTCTAGTTAGTGAAGAGACTAGTGAAGCAGAGGGCAGCAACTATCACAGGGTGTACAAATCATACAGGAGATTCAGTTACTGATTAATGCACCAGTTCTACAAGTTACAGCTACCACAAGAACGAACACCACTTGCCCTGCCTTGACAGTCAAACACATGGTGGTGTTGCTGCCCTATGGAAGTGGCACTCTGGCATCTTGAGCACTCTGCACACTACCTCAAGTTCTGGAATCATGTATTTATCAAGTGCTGATAAGGAAAGTTCCCACTCTGACCATTCTGGGAGTCTCCCAGGCAGTCACACTCTGAAGGCTAGACTTTCACTGCTGGGACCAAAGTCCCTTCCCCACAGGTGGCTCCAGTGCCTCGACAGGAGCCCAGGTTGGCTCCCCGCTCACCCCACTCACAGTCACACCAGGTTTCTTTACTGGTTCATCTCCAGGTTTCCCACAGCAGAGTCTCGGATGTCTCGTTCCATAAAGGCATTTATTCCCAGTGCAGTACCACAGAAACAAACTGGTGTCTCTAAAGAGAAACCCCTAACTAAGGAATCCCCCTGGCTTTTATCTCCTCAGTCTCCCCATGCTCCTGCCCTCTCCGTGTCCATCCACCTCACTGGCATCACCGGTCTTCATCTCCTTTTTATCTAACAGTTGGCAATTCCCGGCTCCTGCTGTGTCTCTCAGGGTCCATTCTCACCTGGCTGGCAGCACCCATTTTCATGCCCTTTGTTATCCCAAAGGTTGGCATCTCCCAGCCTCTTGTCTCAGGCTCCCACTCAGAGTTCAACCCGCATCTCAATGTGCAGCTTGCAAGCCCAGCCACCTGCACCAAGTGTATTCCTCAGCAGTGGAGCCATCACAACAAAACCAGACACCCATAAACAAGAAATTCAAACTACCTTAGGAGAGCATGAGACTTTAAAACATCACACGTTCAAGCAGGGGCTGATTTTACCACACCACTAAGGACCACTTAATCCCAATGAATGGTCCTGCACAGCCACTCAGGGAAGAAATGCACATGTGCATTTTTATACAATTTTGATCTAGGTTTTGTTCCACTGTGCTTTATCAGAACTCTCCAAGAAATCATTAATAAATTTTACCCATTTGCTGTTTAGAGTTTTTGGCCAAAGCTCCCTTCCAGTTAACTTTTATAAGGGAGAGGGAAGGGGCAGATTTTCCAAACACTGTCAGGCTATTGAGGGAAGGCTCAGCTTATCACTAGCAGAACTCTGAAATACAGAGTTCATATGTTTTACAAATATAGCACATCCCTTAAATTTTTTTTGAACACTAGACAGTTCTTTTGCTTCTGCTACGTCTGTAAAAACATGCTTACAACATTCCTGTTGGCTCCCCCTGCTTCTTATAAAAGAACATAAGGTAGAATGTAACCTAATTTAAATGTCCTAGAAATCAGCAGATTTGTAGCAGTAGGTGATCCCTAGCATCCTATAGCTTTCCTATCCCCAAAGGGGAACAAGCCTACAAATTTATACATTTTAGACCAAGCTCTTAATTTAGTACTAGAGAAGCACTTAGCAAGTGGAACTACACATTCCCAGATGGAGCAAACAATTTTCAAGCTTAACTCCACATGGCTGCAGATACCCACATGTAGCTCCCAGCTGTCAACACTGAACACCTCAGTATATACAATGCTGTTGGCAGCTCCCACAAACTATTTTCCCAGGTAACCACACATATGTCAGAGCATGAAGTATGTCTTTCAATCCCAGTGATGCTGCTTAAGTTTGGATGGGAATTTTCTCAGTAGATGAAGAATAGACCTCAGATTCCAGGTTGAGTCCAGACATGCTCTTTCAGCAACTGCTACAGGAAAGTAACCCAGAGAAACATCCACTCAGTGCAAGAAGAAGGCTTACTTTTCCACATACTAGGGTATGTTGCCAGGAAATCTCTCCATGATTTGGGTAGAAAGAGAAAGTAGTGTAAATACAAGAATATCGCCATCTTCAGCTGGAATCCAGGACAGCCTTTGAATACACCATCATAAAATACTGCAGAAAGGATTCTCCAAAGCTATGATTCCTTTTTTAACCACTCTTCCATTCTCACAATAAAAAGTTATTAAAAGTTTTTGATTTTTATGAAAAGAAAAAAAAAATTGAAAACCACCGATTTGAAGTAGTGACCTATAAAGATTCTGATCTCTGTAACCAAGAAACTCATGCTACAGTGAAGGAGAACTCTTCACTTGCTGTTAATGGAATAGTCCCAAACTCAATCATTTCCACATTGTCTCTTATAAATGCCAAAAAAAAGCCTTCTGCCCAAAACAACTAAGCCTCCTTATGTAAAATACGTCAGCAGAGCAGAATGGGCTACCTCAGTAAAGTCAAAGTACTCCTGGGCACACTCAAGTGCCATGTTAGAATTAAGACAAGAATAATCTACCAGTTCAACAAAGTTCTGCAGGCTTTTTTTCATGTCTCTTACTTCTCTGGAAAACAAACCAGATTCCCCATCCCTCCAAAAAACCAAACCAATCCCACCAAACAAAAAGCACAAGAATTTATGAATGAAGATAGGTTTGCAATAAATACAACTATTGCAGCATTATGAACCCAGGAATGGCAAAACACTATCACTCCAAGCACAGTTACCTAGACTTTCTAAGTTTTCTCAGAGAGATCGCAGTTGTAGTCTCCCCACCATACAGAGATCTCTTCCAGGAATTATTTTCTTCCCTTTCCTCCCCTACTCTACCCTTACATTTTAACCTACATCCACCTCCACCTCCTGTTTAGAAACACATCAGTCACACGAAACTATAGTATGTGTTTTTCTTTCCAAATTCCAAGTGCAGTACATATTTGAATGCATCTTTCTACTGACTATGTGTTTAATTACAGGCTGAATTTAATAAACAAACCTTAAAAAGGAGCAAAAATAACTTTGAATAGTAGATGCCAACAAGTGAACATCTGTTGTCAAAGTGATCTGTACAATCCTCAGATGCAAGTTGCTAGGAAATAAAGGTAAAAAGAATCATCCTCATTCAAAATACAGCTTCAAACAGGAGCTGACTCAGACCTGGCCAGACAAAGAACACGGTCACTTTTGTTTGCACTGATCTCCGTGGACTGCTCAAGCAATCTCCCTGAGCAAAACCTTTTGCTACACTGATGGATCAGCCTCTCAAATGCTGCCTGCTAGGATCTACCCATAACTCAACCATCTGGGTTTAACCTGGGATCAGTGAGTTTCTGCAGATCCGAGACACGTGAATGGGGAGAACTGGAAAGAACAACTTCTCTGAATACTTCCCCGGGCACCCAGTTATTAAAGGACAGAGACTGAGCCTGGTTTTGTGGGGTTTTTTTAGCATCTCTAGTTCCAGTTTTCCCCAGTCTGAGATGTTCCAAACTTCTTGGCTGACCACTGAAAATACTCCAAGAACCTCTTGTAGGATTGTTAATCATAATCTACACTTGTTCTCATAATTATGTCAGTAAGCATATTTGGGCTTTCAACACCTGATCAGTTCTTACAGCATACCCACCTGCAAACAAATCCAGTCCAATACTTTTAGAAGCACCAGGTGTTTCTTAATGCAAGATCAGAAGACACTAACAAAGAGCATAATTTGGTGACATACAGTACATTAAAAACCAGCTGTAGTACCTTCAGACTGGAACTAAATTATGAACTGAGCAGTTCAGAGGGCACAACTTGCTCATGAAGTTAACCACCCTGTGCAGTATTACACTGCAAAATTTCCCTGTGATGGCTGAAAGGGAGCACTTCTTAACACAAAATCCTCCGCAAGGCTTGAGAACATAAGCATGGTTTAATTTCAAAGAGATTTGTGACTTCCAGTGCAGCAGTTGCTTTGATAGAAACACAGATATATAGTAATGATTTGGTTTTATGCTTCATCTGGTAACACTGATGCACAAAACTGCATCCCAGAACCGTAGTATCTCACTCATTAAATTTCATTCTATCAAGAATGATTTAATACAGCACAACCACACTCCTTCACCCCACGTAAGAGTAATTCCAATCATAAAATCTATGTATCAATTACTGTTCAACCTGTTTTTCAAAAGCTTCTGCTAGTTAAGTTTTAAGGTTTAACCTAAATTAAAACCCCTTTTAGCAGAGCTTATCACACACACTGACACTTTTTCTGCAGTTAAGTCCCTAAGCCATTCTTATTTCATTATGAAACCTTTCATGTCATTGTTTTATCAAATTAGGAAAAAAAATCATCAGCCACCTAGTAGTGCCAAGTTCTCAAGTTTGACTGTGGAAAATGCAATACATACACAAAGTTCTTCAAGACACATTTTTTAGTTTTTTGAAAGCTACTAGAAAAGCTAAAATACCCCAATTTGAACTCACTGGTTTACAGGGTTTAACATAAGTATCTTTTATTTCCAACTATTACACTAATATTCAGAACTAGTGTTATTTCCCACACAAAACATGGGCCTTTGCCAAAGTAGTATAGGGTGAGAAAATAAAACGATATCAAAACACATATCAAAACAACGAAATGGTGACTCAGTACTTCCTAAGTGCTTGTATTTTACATCTCTGCAGAGAATACAGTTAAATTAGAGAAGTGACTAGAAAAATGCCAGTCCTCTGCAACAGTAGAAGCAGCTTTCTCTCTGCATCAAGTACAATAAGCAGGAACTAGTTAATTTGCTCTGCAGCAGGAAGAAGGACTGCCATAAATGCACTTAAAAGATGTGGGTATCTGGAATCTTTTTAAGATTCTATAACATGTCACCCAAGGGATTTCTTATTGTTTTGCATCTTATCCATTGTTAAATTCCTGATCATTTCTGTTCCAACTGCTGACATGCCCCACAGCAGGACAGTTGCTCTAACATTCTTGTCAGACACAGCAGCATACAAGGCATACAGAACAGAAATTAAGTAACCCAAGTTATTCTAGTCTTCTAATTTAACCAAGCTTTCTACTTTTTTATCATCCATTCAGTTTTTTTCATCTTTCCTACCTTTACTCACATCCTTGATCACCTTCCAGCTCCCAAGGTGTATCACACTATTTCCAAGAGGAAATAGGCCTACATTTTTCTACTACATGGGACATGACCAGCTGCCACGTACCTGTAGGTCAGATTCCCCTGAACACACTTATAAATCAACCAAAATCAATACAGATGTATTTTGCACTGATTACAATATAGATTATTTGTACAGCACTTGAGCATTCATCACAGACTACTTTTTTTCTTTCCAAACACTGCCCCATTAATTCAAGCTATACATTGACAGCTAGCATTAACTGGCTGGGCCAGCTGATAGTAACCAAAACCAGTCTGAATCCCAGATACCACCAAAACACCAATCACCCAAGTAAGGTTTTCTTCAGTTCAAAGTCTCAGCTTGCTGTTTACAAATCTCGTGTAAAAACTGTTCCATGCAAAGCACATTGCCCACATGTTAAAGCCATTTTTTTCCTTTAATTAACTAGGGAGATTGTCTCCCTCAGCTGAAGTGGATGTCTGAACCTGGTACAAATTTGTAATGCTCGAAGGAATCAGTCCTTCAAGTGCTAATCTCCTTGAGTCAAAAAATGCCATTGGAGGCTACCCAAGTCACAACTACTTGCATTTACAGCTTTGCCTGTAGTTTGTTACCAATGTAAAGACCCTGACCTCACTCTCAGAGAGCCCAAAATAATGTTTTAGCATAAAAATTTTTTAATCAAGCATTCTGTGTTTGGGAATTTAAGACTAGCATTACACGTTATGTCATCCTAGCAGGTTAAATGTAATGAAAAAACTTTAACACCCCCACCCCAAGGAATGAAAATACCCAAAAGCCCAGCACATGAGCCCAAAATTCAGAGTTGCTCACCCATTTAAAAGGGGAACTAGGCAAAATTAAGTTTTGTTAAACAGTAAGAATGAAATACTGTAATGGCTTTGGTAGTTTTGTCCACCTTACAACACCGGAAAACCCAGAATAACCAAGATTCATTTTACAACTCAGTCTCTACCTACTAGTCAGTTCTCCTCCCACCAGGAACCCATCCGGCTGTAGTATTAAACAGCTATCACTCTATTGGAATCAATGCATGCAACATCTTTTGTTTGTCCTGTTCCAAACTGCATTTCGAGCTTTGGAATCTGTAGCATGCAACAATGGCAAGGTGGGAATGCATGCATAGTCTCAGATTCCAGACAATTCTCATGCACCACATTAACAAGTACCAGCTTTAACACCTGCTATAAATAAGGAGAGATGCTACAGAGATACAAGAAACACAAGACCAGCAGATACCCATCAGAAATATGTAATGTAGTAAATGGGGAATTGTAACAGCACACTTTTATTTTCCTGCAGTAACTTTTCATTTAGACATCATCCAAAAATGGGAACAGGAAAGGAAATTACAAGAAACTGGCTCTTCAGAGAGAAGTAGATTTCATAGCAAGGCTTCAAGAGTCACAACATGATGCAGCCCACTCCTTTATGCTCTGGATGCATGACACTGCTATGTTTCATATACAGGACGTTATTAGCGTATTCATATGAAGCTACCAGAACCAAACAGAGAAAATGTTTCAGGGAACAAATTCTATGATTGAGGGAGGATACAGAAGAGAAAGGTGGTATGGAAACAAATTCCAGTAATCCCAGATTTAAAGAAAGCTGTGAGTCTTTACCAAGACTTTGTACACAAGACAACTTAGGAGATACACAAACATAAGTGGTACCACAGAACATGGAGAATTGCATTTATTTTCTATGGCAGAAAGTCAGCTATGCCAGAGAAACACAACTCTGTGCCACCACGGCAGGGGGGACTCCTTTTCAGTCCTGTTTATTCAATGCCTAGGAAGAAGCTATTACTCAAAATGTCAGTGCCTGACAGTCATCTCACTAGTCCATTTTGACATTCAAAAGTCAGCATCAGAAAGTCAATTCTAAAGAACTGACCTGTATTTTTCAATATCATCCAGGGATGAATTAGTGAAAAAATGTTTTATTTCCCAGCATGCTTTCTGATACCAAGTATACAGTTTTCTGTGGTTAACAGACAAGGTTTTTCTTACAAGGCTTACTGTGCTACACTAGAACTACAGTGAAGTGTTACTACTGCTTGGAAATTTTTACTTTGTGTTTAGAAAGACAGACGAAGCTATGCTCTTCCTGCATAATACCTCTTCCTTTAAAAAATAATTTCATTTTGAAAATTCCTAAAACTCCATGCAGGCTTATCTTTGTTAGAATTAATCTCCCAGAAGTTCATATGGCTCAGATTAATTCACAGCAGTTCACTGCAAAAACGAATACATGTATCGAAGCCAGTAGAAATACACTTCCCATACCTGTGACATTTTTAAAAGAAAAGCCGAATACATCTGCAGAAAATGCCTCTTGGTACTTCTGCAGGATTTTAAAACTAGCACTTGTTTCAGCCATCTAACCACTCCTCTCTAGTCACATCTTCTACATGAAGAAGAGACAAAGCTCAACTTATAACCCAGTAAAATCAGCTGAACTTAGCTGCATTACTTCTCTCCGTACAGTCTTCTGCCAACTAGTTCAGGGTCTCAGCTGCACTGAAACCAATGTACAGTGTTAATGATTATTTATTAGGAAATATTCAAATGACTGAAAAAGCCCAGTTTAATGTAAGAACTTGATGTAAGATAGGACCGGATTTACTTATTACATATCAATGAGAACACTACCGATGCATCAAGTATAAAAGTGTAAACAGAGTATTAAAATACTAGCTATTTTCCAAAAAGAGCCTATGAGCAACTTGAAACTTTTAGTCTAAGTTCTACAACCAATAAGCCACTGCTGTATTGAAAGCATGCAATAAGACTAGTACTAGAAAGGCAGTGACATAATTCCTTCTTGACTAAAGCAGAGCTTACTACATCTTTAAGATGCTGAGTAAGTTACAGAATCATTTCTCATACCTATACCATGTAGAAATATTTTTTTGGAGTCCAGGCATTAAAAGATTTTATGATGCAAACACAAATAAATGTCAGTTTCCACAAAAAGGTATTAAAACTGTAGGTACACTGCAACACACTTCATGGACAAGGTTCCACTGGCATAAAAACTGCTCGGGAAGCACTTGATTTTAAAAGGCTTCATTGCCTAACAGGAATATACAGCTTCAGGCACTTCAGAACTTGATACTTACATAGAAGTATAATCATGATCACATATTAAAACATTTTCTGCATTTTAACTTTTGAGAATACTGCTTTTACACTCAAAAGTTAAACCTCCCATCACCAGCCAATTACTGTAAAAACTGAGCACCCAGGAATCAGGACAAGACACACACCTTCATCTGCTGACTCCACAGACACAAGCTTCCTCTAATCAGCAAGACTAAGAAGAAAATTTTGACAAACACAAATAAATGTTTGAGCCAAGAAACCGATTTGAGCAATACTTTCTGAATAGATAGGAAACAGAAAGAGGGGCAGAAACTAAGCAGCACATACAAGTCCAACATGATTTGGCTACTTCAGAAAGAAGTTTAAGGATGCCAAAGTGATCTATGTATTTTTAACTTCTTGCTAGAGGACAGAGAAATATGGCAAGATAGCATTGCAATATACAGTGTCCAACACTCTTTATGAACAACCCATTTAGCTTCATATTCCATTTTAATTTGAAGAAGGAAGAAAAAGGGCAGCATTGACCCAAATTTTTCCACCACAAAGGAACTTCATTCTTCCGTAAAGTACTATATAGGGTCAGTCAGCTTAAAGTAGCAAGTGAGTACTTTGAATTTATAGCATTAGTCCTCTGAAAACCTGTTTTAGAACTAAACCCATTAACATTTGAGCAACGAGTGTAGTTTTCTATGCACTTAATTCAACAACAGAAGATGTGTTGAATGCTCCACTTCCAGATTTCAGTGACTCTTCCTTATAGAGCTGATTACCACATCTTCCCTAAACAAGCAATCTCAGTTTCTTTGAAGCAGTTATTTGGATGAGTTTTCCTTCAGGTAAGGTCTTCAGCAAGCCCAAGAGATGTTTTATTTCATTGCTATGTGTCACATGCTAAGTGATTCACTATCAAGGTTACATGCAGACCACTGTGATAAAGCTAGTGTTTCAACTGTTACACTCATGAATGTAGATACTCCACAATAAGTGGACACCTATTAAAGATTCCACAGCTGATTAATGATTAAGGCTCTGCCTGTAACCTCATTTGTTTACTCTTCAATTTGACAAATTCTGGATGGAAGAACTAAGGTTAAAAATGCACCCCATAATCATGTAGAAAATGGAGAGTTTCGATACAGTAAGAAGCATCACAGAAAGGAAGCTGCTGAATCCTTAATGTAATTTGAATTTACAAAGCAAGCTTACACTGAACAAGTTTGAACTTTCATCCAGATTTTTTGATACTTGAGATCCATTTCTTCCCAACAAATTAATGAAGAAACTGTAAACAGGCATCCACCTCAGTTTAATAGAAAAGTAATGATATAACTTTAAAAAAAAATCCACTCACAAGAATTTCAGTGAATACATACTGTCAGCAACAAATCCAATACATACAAACAAGAAGCCAAATACAAAACAATCGAAGTCTGGTTACACAGAGAGAATTACATGACATTTTTTTTAAAAAGAAACTTAGAAATTTAAAGTTTCATGGATCAGTGAAGGAGAAATTCCTTAAAGCTACAAGGGTGTTTCAGCCTCTATCCCCACCAACCTCAACAGGCCGGGACAAGTGCAATACCACAGACACACACAGCATTGCAACTGATCCCAACCTGTGTAGAAAGGGGTATAATTTTTCCACACTCACTGACTGACTTGTCACTGCCACAGTCAGTTTTGCATGGATTTGCACAGCAGAGTATCATACAGCTGGATGCAAACCTGCAAAACTAACCAGAGAACAGTGTTCAAAAAACAACAAATAAATTGTAAGACATACTTAATATGTAGTTCTACAGCTAGCAGTACTTTAAGTGCTTATAATGCAGTAGATTAGTGAACACTACCTGCACTATAAGCACTTTAGTGCTACAAGAGCTGTCATTCGCTAGACTGCTGTTAAAATAAGGCCACAAAATATCCCATAACCTTCAGAAAACCTTCAGAGTCCTTGATGTAGATTATAACAGGCCACCATCAGCTTTGCATAGATTTGCACAACCACTCTCTTCTTGTAGTGCAACTATGCAAAACTAACAGAAGTCTGCAAAGCAGAAAACTACTGGAACATCTACAGTCTTAACCTGAGTGACTGGATGAAGACATAACTTCTTATGCCAGAAGGAGCACTTAGGGCAGTAGATGCTAATCTACTTCACTATCTGCACTAGATGCACCTTAGTACAAAAAGCACTTGACACCACCACACTGTACCTTTCCATTCTCTGAAGTCCTGCAAGATCTCCTGAGGCAGTTGTCAACATAATGCTACAAGTGCCTTCACTGCAGTAGGTTCTATATATCACTACCTGCACTGTAAGCACTTTGACATTACTCTGACGCAAACAGCGTTTTTTTAGTAATTCAAGATAGGTTGTCTACCTTGTACCTGCTGAAAGAAAAGAACAAAGTGAGTATTTGATCAGGGTTCAAATTGCAAGCTTTGGAATAAATATTCACGTTTCTGGGCTAAAGACCTCCTTCAGAATAAACTGAAGGAGCCCATCAGCTCAATCCAGTACACTCATATGCAATACTAAGGAGTATCAAAATCAATGCTGATTCACAGTAGAAGACCCAAATGAGAAAACTGAATAACTGCTTCTTCCGCACAATTCTCAGAATGCCAGAACATGTAAAGTTAAAAATAACTGAATTTTCAAAGAGAACCCTGAAATCAGGTAAGTGCTCCCACCAAATCTCTTAAATTTAAAAAAAAACCAAAAAAGCAAGGCAAATAAGCATTAAAACAAAGTTTATGCCCAATTCCAGAAAACCAGGAATCTTAAAGTTAGATTGAACATATCCTACCATCAGCTTTCTGAAGTTACAAAAGCACCTTATACACCTTTATGATGTGGCAGGTACCTTTCTAAGTTTTCCAGTTACTCGCTTTGCTGTCTAGTCAGAATATTTGCTGCTACTGCCACAGATACCCTGTCTCAAATTACATTTTTTATCGAGGCATTTATATTGGTCTACCTAGCAACAAAAAGCAAGTTCTAATGATGGCTGTAAAATAAACTACCACAACCAAATTACACTTACCTATTACAGACCTGAGGTTCAGTAAAGCAGGACAGTGCTATACTCAAAATTTGAAAGCGTATTTTATTCCTTCTTTAATAGGAATATAGACTTGAAGGGACATGTAAATATCAAGTCTTCCTTACCTGATATTTACAGCCAGTTTAACATAATAGAATTACATTGAAACTAGCTTTTATTAGACTCACTGAAAAAGAGAGCTTTGTTTAAAGAAAAATCCAATATATAAAATTTAAACATTTTTAAAACTTTCTCACTGTCCAGCTGCTTTAGTCAAACAAATGACTGCTTGGGAAACTTGCATTATTCTCCTCTAAATGAGTGAAATTGTGGACTACTACACATGCCTCCAATCCCAAGGAACTACTTGGAATTTAGTAGTCCTAACTGAAGTCTAAGCCTGAGCCTCAAAAGAATTACCTCTACGCCTATATTAAAAAAAACCCCAAAAAATACTAAAAATAAAAACTTACCATCATCCGTTGAAACTAACTTCCCTCGCAAGCACACTGCTTCAACATCCACAGAAAGCTTCATTATGTGTAGCTGCACGTGTAGATACTGCGAAAAAAAACCCACGAGTTACTTGCTTTCTGTGGCTGAGGAGTGAACAAAGTCACCGAGGAAGCTCCCAAACCCAGCGCTCCCCATCCCCACTTCACCCCTCCGGGGAGGGCGCGAAACGCTCCGTACCCCCTCGGGCGGCCATGAACCGCCCCGTGCAACACCCTGCACGCGTGCTCACCCTTTTTTCCCCGTAAGCCGATCCCCCCTGCGCCTCGGCACGATGCCTCCGACGCTGCCGGGTGCGTCCCGCGTGGCCGGGCCGGGCCGGGGGGCGCCGG
>VZTN01032753.1:23607-38524 GCA_013400515.1 Erpornis zantholeuca | reverse complement strand
TTTTTTTTCTTTTTTTTTTTTTTTTCCTCCACAAAAAGGCTGTTACATAGAATATGTGAAATACGGCGGCACCAAGTCTTTTGCTCTGTGGAGTATATGCATTAAATTTAGATAGTAGTTTTTTGGTTTTTTTTTTTTAATCCTGTGTACTGAAAAGAGTATGATCCTATTTGGGCATAATTACAAACAAACTTTTCAAAATTGTATTAAAATGTCTGTTTTCCTGGACTTGGTCGAAGCTGGAGAGCAGTGGGCAAGAAGAAAATAGTGGTGCATGATCTTTGAACAGTGACAANCCGGGGCGGGGATTCGGGGCCCGGCCCCGCGTCCCACTCGCTCCGCCCGCCCAGGGCCTCCTGGTGCCGGCAGCGGCCGCCGCCCTCCGGCATGAGGCGCTGGGGTTGGCTGGGGGTTGAAAAGACGGGTGGGTAGTAAGTTCCCTTGTCTTCTTGGGGCAAACTAACTGGGAGATAACCCGGGTTCTATTGTCTCCCATAGAAAAACTTCAGTGACGTCTTGAAAAAGCCGTCTGCCCAATATTTGCCCTTGTTAAGCACACAGAAGCTTTTCTTCCTAGAGGATGCAGCACTGGGGGCCTGAGTAGCTTTGCAGTAGTGTAGAGTGTCCGAGCCAGGATACGTCTTTAAAAAAGGCTTTTTTTTAAGGAGAAGGTTACAGGTTTAAGTTTCCCTATCAAAAGCAATTAATTTGAAAAAAGCTCTTGAATTGAAAAATAACATGGAAGAAAAAGCAGAGGAAAAAAGCCAAAAATTGGGATGTTGAGGAAAAATACAATCTTTGTTATAGTTTAAATTTGATAATTGATGTCTTTTAAAATAAATTGTCTGTGGCATGTAATTCAAAGAGTAAATATCTTTGTTACACTTTGGGAATTCCAGTGAAAACTAATGGTTCTGACAGGAGGAATAAAAGAAAAAGACCACTTTGCAGAAGGTGCAATGATGCTGAGAATGGGAAGGAACACCATTCAGAAGTGGACAGGAGAAAAAGGGCTGCAAACACCTTTTTGAAACTCCTGGCAGATAAATAACTTCTGGACTTCTGATATCAGTGGGCATGTTTTAAGATTTTAATTATTCTGATCAGATCTTGTGATACTGGATTAATTTTTGAGTTGAAGGTATTTCAAGAAAGATGTCTTGCAGCTTAAAACAAAAAGCTGCCTTCACAGGGGCACTGGAATGATTTTAATTACATTTATTGGATTGTTTTTTTGTAGCAGTGATTCAGAAACCAAATCTGTGAATGAAAGAGGCCATCAATGACAGAGTTCTGAAGTTTGCAGTCACGAGTTCAAGGAAGGATGTGACACTGGGCATCATAGTAGCCAGGGATCTGTCTAATGGTCTAATGTGGCTCCTGGTGGCAAAGGAAATAGAAGACACTTTATAACACATGTCATCCTAAACCTCCACAGGTGATAGGACAAATTTAAATTTAGTTTGTTTTTTTTATTTTAAGAAGGTAAATTCTCATCTGTCAGCAGTGATTGAGCGTCAGATCTGGGGAATTCTGTGAATAATAGAAGTTTATTCCTTTGGCTCGTGTTAGTAGCTGTTTTTTGCTAGGATTGCATTTCCTCTAGTGAAAATTTATAGCTTGTACATATACTTGTGATACCACAGAATGTGGTCCTGCTGTTTGTTCACTGAATACATTTGAGCAGATTAATGAGCAATAACCATCACTTTAAGTACTTGAAATACAGGCATTGAAATTTATATTATGACAAGCATTTGCTTAACCCCTGCTCTAAAATCAGAGGACAAGCTTTTAAACTAGATTTTCACTAAGTATCACTGAAATAGCAAGGGTGTCATGCTAGATTGACTTTTTCAAATATCAATGAGAAATCTGTAGAACTGAAAATGGGTGATGTCTTCCCACTAGCAGGGTTGGTTTTCTGATTTTTGTTACATTGTTAAAAATCCTGAAGACATGTAAGTTAAGATCTTAGCCAAGACAGCATAAAGCAAATATATATGCTATTTATGATTTTTAATAAAATAGCTTCTTGCCAAATACTCATACAAGTTATTTAATCTTGATTGCCTAAGATGGGTATTTTAATTTTGACACAAGGCTATTTAAAAATATATATGTGTATATATATTTAAAAATGTAATCATTAAATAATTATAAAATCCTTTTGCTTTAAGAAAAAGATATGGGTCCTGAAATCATAAAGTAAAATTTAGTCTACCAGTCTTAAAACAGTTGTAATTTTTTGTTGCCTTCCTACTTTGAGTATCTCATCTGAAAATCTGTTCCTTGCCATGTTTTTCTCCTGTAACATAAACTGTGCCCTGTGAATTTCTAGGGACTGAATTTGAAATTGCTCCTGCTGACTGTTTGTGGCCTGGTGTGTCTGAATGCCTGAGTATCTCCCTGCTGAATGAATTGTTTTTCTGACCTGAATTCACTTGAGTTTATTGACTGGCTGCAGGCTCTTGATGCTGTTCCAGAAGATCCATTGAAGGAAAAGATGCAGGAATGCAGAGCATGAAGCAGAGGGTCATCTGATCTCTCAGAGATATACTAAGTGTAAGATGCATAGAATACTTTTCAGACTTCATTAATTTTTTAGATGGATGTGGTGGGTTGACCCTGGCTGGGTGAGAGATGTGCACTAAACCACACCCACTCTGACACTGCCCTCTGCAGCTGGACTGGGGAGAAAAAATTGTAACAAAAGGTTCATGAATTTGGATGAGGGAGAGATCACTCAGCCAACACCACCACAGGCACGAGAGACTCAGCCTTGGGATTTAACTGAATTTATTACCAGTCAAAATCAGAGCAGGATATTGAAAAGTAAAATCTTAAAAGCATCATCCTCCCATCCCTCCCTCTTTCCCTGGTGCAGGCAGACAGAATAGGGGTATGTTCTGTTCATCACAAATTGTTTCTGCTCAGGGAGAAGAGTCCATTCACGGCTCCAGTGTGGGGTCCCTCCTGCAGGAGACAGTTCTCTGTGAACTTCTCCAGCATGGGTCCCTTTCCACGGGGTGCAGTCCTTCAGGCACAGCCTGTTCTGCGTGGGTTCCCCACAGGATCATGTCTACCAGGAAACTGCTCCAGTGTGGGCTCCTCTCTACAGCTCCACAGGTCCCTGCCTGCAGGTTTCCTCTGGAGTCACAGCCTCCTTCAGGCATCCACTTGCTCTGGTATGGTGTCCTCCACGGGTTGCAGGTGGATCTCTGCACCCCTATGGTCCTCCATGGGCTGCAGGGGCACAGCTGCCTCACCATGGTCTGCATGTGGGCTGCAGGGGAATCTCGGCTCCAGCACCTGAAGCATCTCCTGCCCCTCCTCCACTGACCTTGGTGTCTTGTAGAGCTGTTCCTCGGTTCCTCACATTCTCTCTCTTCTCTGAGTGCAATTACATCTGTGCCATTTTTTGCTTCTTGTTATCACAGAGCTGTTAGTGCCATCTCTGACTGGCCAGCCTTGGCCACTGGCAGGTCTGACCTGCAGCTGGCTCTGTCCTGGAGCCAGCTGGCATTGGCTCTGTCAGACATGGGGGAAACTTCTGGCAGCATCTCTCAGAAGCCACCCCTGTAGTCCCCCAGCTACCAAAACCTGGCCACACAAACCCAATACAGTAAGTTCTTTTAACATCTTTGAGAAAACTCTTTTGTTTAGGGATGGGGATTGTTATCTTTTTTCTGTAGAACTTGCATATATTTCTTGTTTATTTTTCCCTATAAATGTGCCGTGATTAGAGTTGTCCAGTAACAGTTCTTCAAGTAGATATTTACTAACAAGAATAGTCTAGAATAGATTCAGTGGTAATACTGAAGTCTATTTTTGTTTGCTTTGCTCTTTTAATAGCATACATAAATACCATGGGGAGGTAGATGGGGCTTTTAATTTTTAAGAACAATAATAAGGTATAAAGTATGTTTTCAGAATTGATATATGAAATTTTAGTCTATTTATGCATAGATGAACCTTGATTATATTATCAGCATGTACTAAAAAAGTACCTTTTTCTAAAAAGGTTGCCATTGCTATAAACAATGTATATCTAAATATTCTTAAGTTAAAAGTAGTTGCTGGTCTAATCACTCTTCTAATCACTGTTCAATCCCATCTTTTCAGAAGAGGCAAACATGTAGCTGTGAAAATAATCAAATGTTATGGCAGCTTCTCCAAAGCAGCTTAGGAAGTCCTAGTACTGGAATATGTAAAGGCACTGGATCCTGGCAGTACACAGTGAATACACAAATCCACCTCTACTTTGTTGTGGCTTTAGGATTTCTGTAATGTCACTTTCTGTATTATGGGATGTGTGTGTCTCAGCATTAATGCCACTGTTGCAGTTCATGTCACATTCCTACCTTTGTAGTCACTGTGTCCAGATGTTACAGTTTGAGGTTTGAGTTGGAGTACCATGGTTTGAGTTTGAGTACCATGGACATGTTTGCATTGTTCTTGAGCTCCAGGGGCTCAGCACACTTTCCTTCAATCTGAGTTGAAAGCTGTGGGCTTTGGGTGTGCAGTATTTGATGATGAGTATCAGACAGAACAGAGCTCCTGCAGTTCCCCATGGCCAGTAGCAGCCTGTTAGGCTGACCTCTCATCTGAGGGGTTTCACAAGCTCTTGAACTGCACTCCAGCAGTACAACATGCTCTTCCTTGAGCTCTTGGACTGTTTTGGGGACTGGTATCAAACAAGAACCTTCTCAATCCTTTCACAGCATTGGGATAGTCACAACCATGATATGTTTGGAGTGTACAATGTATTCTCATGGAGTACTGCCTTGGAGTAGCACTACTTCCTCTAAGTTGCTGGGAATCTTAGAATGATGCAGTGTCTCTAATAGTCTTCAGGTGGGTGAAAATATGCTGGAGAGGCAGGGACTAAGGGGACTGATTCATGCAAGAACTTCAGCTGCCTTTCTCCATGGTGCCAATTTGAAGAGAGATGTTAGGCACAAGGGAACAGTATGAGCACATTTCTACACAGTGCTTTCACTCACCATTTTGGCAGCAGTTTGGTGTGAAGGATCACCCTTTCAACATTTGTAATTTACAAACCGTGCTAGTAACAGATGTAGCTTCATCTGTCACCAGCAGCACATTCAAATACCTCAACTTTGTCATCTTGACAGTATTGCTGAAACTTGAGATGAATCAACAAAATAAAAAAAACTCCTAGTGTCATGGGGAAAAATCCTCAAGGATTACTTTAGGAAACAGATTACTACAGCTCTTCCTTCCTTAATCTAAAACTGATTCTTGGTTCCAGGGTATGGTGAAAAATAGTTCATGGTATCTTCCTCTAACAATGAACAAAAATGTCTCTCTCAATTTACCTTTGCCATATCATATGATTTTAAAAAAGCAGGTAATTATATTTTTATGTACCTGCTATAATTTAAATATTTTCAGATTAGGTTTTAGAGCCAGACACCCATTTGACAAGCTGACCCCCTCTTGTGGACTATTCCCAGATCAGATCCCAAGCTGCCAACACACATGTTGGTAAACATCTACTGCAGGGACAAAACAGAATATTTGAGTAACAAATGCAGTCTGTTTGTGTAAGGAAATGAAATTTTTCCTGTTATGGACTGCTGAATTGGGATGAACAAAATCCTTAGATACTTATACTGCCCCTGTAAGGCACTGAAGGAAAGATGCAACAGGGAAAATGCCTTTGAGGACAGAAACTTTAAGCATCATTGTAAAATAAACAACCAACCACTCTTTTATTTCCATGAAGGAATTCATGACATGCCACGATTCTAACCACAAGAATCTCTTTGACCTGGTTCAGAAGATGCTGGACTATATCCCAAACAAGCACTGCTCTCACAGTGCAGTGCTTTCCTTTCTTCTCTCCAGTGAAAGGCAGAAAGGGGGCACAGGCTCCTGCAGCTAAGCAGGCTCAGTCACAGGGACCAAAGAAACTTAAATGCCATTGACTTCTGATATGGTTACATTGTAAGCACCTTACTTTTTAGTATGACTTCTTGGGTACTTACCAAATGTTGACATAAAACTTATTTATTATAGAGATGAGCCTGGTTTTCAAACTCCTGAGACATTAGCACTTTTAATGTGGAAAAGAGCACTTTAACAGCAAGAAATTATTTTAATTACATTTTATTCAACAGTCCTTGAATTAGGTAAAAGACTGTAGTATCACTGGTGCTTTCGTTTCAGATAAGGAGCAGAGACACCCTTTGGCATTAAGTGTAAGGATGGCCTTTATTTGCTTTAAAAAAAAAGTTACAAAGTAAGGAAGATCACGGTAGTATTGAACAGATTGCATTGTGATGACCAATTTTTTCATTTATTTTAGTAGGTGTACTCTGGTTACCAGTATTTCAGTTAATGCTCACTGTTATCTTACAACAGTATAGACTTTGCCTTTTTTTCCCCAATCTTTCTGAATTGAACTGTCCTGAGAATTTCCATTAGGAATTAAAGTTTCAGGGAGCAGATAAGCTGTTTGGTTTAGCATGTGAGCTGCCAGCATAAAAGAATCTCTAAACTTCAAGGGAGAGGGGTGGAGTTTTGGCTGCCTTAGGTTGCAGCAGCTATGCATTTACAGAGCAGCTGCTCCCCTGCCAGTAGCACCACCTGGCTCGAGAAAACTGGTGGGCAGCTCTATGTGGAACAGCACTGCTTGTACTTCCATGAGGGAAAGGGGAAAGGAAGGCACCCCCAGAGATGCAAGGCCACCCAACAGCCCCTCAGGAACACAGGCCACCATCTGTGACAGCCAGCAGGCTCACTCTTTATGTCCCACCATGGTAACCAGTTGCTGCCACCATAACACAGCTTCTTTCCAGCAGTGGGGCAACGGACCTGCCCCAGGAGTTGGAATAGAGGATTGCTTTATGCTGGAAGTCTGGTAAAGGGATGACAATGTTCTTGGGGACATGGACAGCCACCTATGACAGGGGCTGTTTGGTGGTACAGACTGCAGTGCCACACAAGCGATGGCCTCTTCACTTGGGAGGCTTTTTTACAGTTTAATTTGCAAGCAGAACTGCCCTAAATCTCATTCACCATATCACATCTACTCCAATACAGACAGAAATCCCAACAGATGAAGTGGATTTCACCGTGGAAGGCTTTAAATTACATTATTACAGTAGAAAAAACAGGAGGTAGAAGGTAACTGAAAGGACAAATGCACGTTAAGAGTCAAATCTAACAGCTCCTGTAAGCTACTTGAACATGGTTTTAAAAACTAAATCCAGTATTTCAGTAACTATAGAAAACAAGTTAAAATAAATTGACATGAGAGCCCTTATATCATGCTTGATATAGGGAGGTAGGATGTAAGAATCAGAAGGACACATGAGACATGACACTTATCTACAGCTCCTGTTTGCTTTACTGAGGCCAGAGTTTCACAGGTCAGTCACCCTCTTCAGCTTCAGACTCCGACTCTGCAACAGAGAGACCTTGTCAGCAGCCTGCCCATGGCTCAGCCCCCAGCCCTGAGCTCAGCTGCTGCCCTCCATCCTGCACAACAGCTGCTATTGGCCCCACACGCATTTCACTGGCAAGCTTTTCCAGCCATGACCAGGGGAAGGGGCACACTAGTCTCAGGGGGGCAATTAACATCCCCCCATTCCAAAACACAGCATTATTGCTTTAGGACTCCCAAAGTGAACAAGATCCACCTATGAGCTAAGCTGCTGGTTACCTTCTTCAGCATTCTTGAGCCATTCAACAAACTTCTTCATCTGCTCCAGAAAAACACTCTTTCCTTTTGCAAGATGTGCATCTTTATACCACTTGAGGATGGGTTCTTCACTCAGAACTTCAGCTGCAAAGATGGGCAAGAGCAGCATTAACACAGCAAACTGCTGAGAACGTGGCTGGCAGCCTTTGCTTCCTCCCCTATATGCAGCAGCACGTACTGCTTTTCTGGGTACAGCTGGACAGACCTGCACTAGGAGTGCCTTCGGTTCTGACATTCTGGGAACCAGGCATTTTGGATGGTTCCTCATGCTGGGAGTTTCCTCAGCACTGTATCTAGGAGCTGCACTTTCACTCCCCCACCAACAGCCTGGAGTGTTTCAGAGTTATTTGAGATGGCACACACTTAGCAAAGGTTCACTTAAAAGCTAAGAACAGATGCAAATTCTTTAAAGTCCAAAGTACACTACAAGAAGTGTTTAGGTGGTTTTTAAATTTTCAAGTACAATATTGCACAGTGTGTTTTTCAGTAACACATTTTATCAGACATTTAAAAAGAGCCTAGAGCAGCCTGGAACACATTGGTGGTCTTAATCTCTGGCTGCTCATAGTTAATGTTAAGAGAACTAGGAAGAACACACTATCATGGAACTTAACAAAATGCCCTAAAAATCTAAATTTAGCTTTGTTCTACAACTCTTAAGCAGACCTACTGTAGACAGGCAGCAACTTTGTCTTGCACTTCCCCATGTGCCAAGGACGAGCCACATGCACCTTTGCATTTTTATAAACAGAAGGCAGAAAATTCTTCAGCTCATGAAGTGCAATGTTGCAGCACTGATCTTCCCTGAAGAATTTATCAGGACCAAAGCATTGTGTTTCAGAAGCTTTAAAAAACCCAACCAACCAACCAAAATGAACCCCTACCCAAAATCCACAAACCCCTGAAACTACAACCCCACAGAACCCCTACCCAAAATCCACAAACCCCACTACAACCCCTACCTTTGTAGAAGAGCACCACTATTTTCTGGAAGGCCTTCATGAAGTGAATGTTGTCATAACAATACTCCTGAATCTTCAGTAGAAGAGTCAGCTCTGACTGACCTTGGGTGGTGAAGGCAGCAAGTAGAGGGCTGTATTGCTGTAACAAAACAACAGATTGGCACACACAGAGCACTTCACATTTACCACCTGACTAAAGCTGGTTTTGCAGTTTCCATCAGCTACTGCTCAGAAATTTGCAACCACTGCCCCACCCAGAGGAGCTCTGCAGCAGTCACTGCCTCTGCCTCAGGCCCTTGGCCTGTAATACTCCTCACAAGGGGGACAATTCCCCACCTCAGCTGTCTCTACACCAGCAGGGTTGTAGCCTTTAACATTTAAAAGGGAGCTGCAGACAGAAGGAAAATCGAGCCCTACCCAAGGGGTGCAGAAGTCCATACTGAAGTTACAATACCTTCAAATGCTTAATGGCTTGCTCTGCTACCAGCTCCTCCTTTTTGTTCCACTCCACTGTGCTCATTACACTTGACCAGATTATGGCTACCACAGTCTGTTCTGAGATGTTGTTTTTCTTCATCTCCTCCTTCACGTACAAGATGATCTGCCAGGCAAAATAAGAGTCAGCACAATGGCCACATATGGCACTAAACTAAATTAAAACTTCTCTTTTAAAGGTAACCCAGAAGGTTTCAGAATGACAACCAACCTCCCTGATCATACAGCAGGATTCAAGACATTAAGGAAAGACTACAAAGCTAATACCAACCCCTTATTCAACCAGTCCTTATTTTAATTCCTGGTGAGAGTTAAGTTCAGTATGAGTGACAGGCACAGAAAGACAGAAAGCACCTTCACCTTGCCTACAAACACTCACATCCTTGAATGGATCTCCCCGTGACATCTGCTCCTGCAGTTCTTTCTGCAACTCCTTCCGAGCTCCTATGGATTGCTGGTTCCGAACATACTCGGAAAGTTCTTTTAGTCCTGCTTCAGTGAAGTACTTGGAGAAGTGTTCAACACTTTGTTTGTTGGCTGGGAAGAGTTCCTGAAAATGAAGTTTACAACTCTTTTGTAAAAGAAATGTGTGTTGAGTACTTTGCTGGCAAATACTGTTCACTAAATTGGCTGATGTAGCAGCACAGTAGTTCCAGTGGTACTCACCATGAGCCTGTTGTCCATGTTTACTTTGCGAAGACTGACAGCCACGGCATTGATATCTTTCTCATTTATCCATGATTTAAACAGCTTGACTGCAAAAGCTGCAGACACACCTGTGCAATGGGAATAGTTCTATTATTAGTGAAATTCAAAACACAGGGAATCGTAAGGCCTGAGTGCAGGGTACCTTGTTTGTCAGACTGTGCTCAGAGCAGCAGCTGTGCTTCCAAGCAACCCCAGCACAGTCTGCAGTACCTCTCTCTGCCCAAGGACAATGCGGCCTCTAACACATTGGACTTTTCCTACCACTCGACATCACAAAGCTTTCCCTGTACTAAACTCAACTCTTCTTGCTGCAATTTAGGAAGCAACCTAAAGACATAACACACTTTTTGCATACTGAAAGGTCCCTCTCCAAAATACAGTAATGTCTTGCTGGCCAACAGCCCCCAGTGTCATGCAGGGAAGTCCTACACACAAGCTTTCTCAAGATTCTGAAGTCTTAACAAGATCTTCCAGGTTGTGGGGCATCACATTTACCTTTACTAATCCTGTAATCAATCTATCACCAGAGGAACCTTGTGAGCTGCAAGGGTGTATTGTCATCACAATTTCCACCAACTTGTCATGGTTCTGTCTCCCCTTCCTAAGGGAGAAGAGTGTGTGTGGGCCACACTCACCTTCTTTAACCAAGTTCTCATTGTAGAGACTGTTGAGAATTGATGCGTTGAGTGTCCCGTTGGCAAGGAGAATACCCGTCAGCATGGCCAGTTTGTTCCGCTCAGATTCTGAGAACCCTTTCAGAAACAGCAGCAACTGCAGGACAAGTAAGAAGAGCTGTGTAAAACTACCATCTCTCACTAAACTTTGGCTAGTACCTCATCAAGCTATTTAACTACCAGAAGCACTAGTCACTGGTAGTGATGAAAGCTAGCCATTCTTCTATTAACAACTTAGAAGGGTGGTATTTTAATAATCCATTTTATGATGTAACCCTTCTACAAAGTGATCAGTTAGCAAAATGTGAAGGTTTACTTGTCTGCTGATAAAAACCCACTCCATACCTTTTTGACTTCATCTTCAAAGCCTTTCTCCAAGTACTTGTAACGCCTGATTAGCTTGTTAAAAACCTAGAAAGACACAGAGTACATTATCTTTTGCTCTGAACTATCATTTGATTAGAATTTTGAAACACTAAGTTCACTGATGTAAGTCTGAACTCTTTAGAGCACAGCTTGGAACACCTCTACCACTTCCAGTACACTTCTTAAAGCCATGCATTATTTTTAACTAAACCTACAACTACACAAACATTTAATTTTTGACCATTAAACAGCTTTAAGTTAAGTTGTCCTCATTTCAGAACTAACCTGAGCAAATGCTTGCATGGTTTCTAGGTCTTCTTGTGCTGCAAACACACAGACATTTGTGCGTGTCATGTCGTCTGCCAGGGTCCCGCCTGGGGCTAGAGGAGGATTTCAGCATTAGTAGTGTTACTCCCAGTGAGAGCAATGAGCAGTCTCCACAGCACAACTCCCAACACCCATAGCATGCAACACATTGTCCTTTCATGATGAACCAAATGACCAGATCACTGAAGACACCCATACATTTCCAGGAGCTTAGATTTTAACATTTAAATATTGTGGCCCCCTACTGCTACGGGGATTGGCAAAACATCTTGTTTACATATGAGTAAGTTAAATGTGGCCATATGAGCTCCTCTTCCCTTAAAGGAAGCCACTGAAGCTGCTTAATTCCACCAAGTGTGTTTTTAGTGTCTGCTCCAGTAGTGCTGCTTTGTGCCTTTTACATGAAAGAGTCATAACAGTAGACTGAAACATGAGACACACATTCAAAATTCAGTGCCCCAGAGAGGAGCTTCAAACTTTCGTTATTTAGGCTGCTTCACTAATGAAGGTGCCAGAACACCTCATCAATTTCTATGCCATCCTACATACAGCGGAGATCCTTTTGTTATGTATTAGTCAGAAACATGACTTTAAAACCAGAGATGGATATTTACAGTAATGATATTAAAAGCCGGTAAGGCAACATGATGTCAGTTTTTATTCTGGCCTCATCTGACTGAAGATCAAAGCTGGTCTTCCGAGCTACCTGTTACAGAGAAGGAGTTGAGTAAAGCAACCCATATCATCATTAATGCAGGAATGCCTTTTTCTCTTCATTCCTAGAAGGAGCACTTCCTTACATGGTATGCACTGGTTCAGACTCTTGAATGTAAACCCACATATTGTAACAATTACAGTACGTGCTTACCTGGTTGGTGAGCATCTGTTCCTCTTTGTACTGTACACACAGGGTGTACATGAATTTAAAAGACTTTTTGTTATCACATTTCACTTCCTCAATCCCTTTGTTTTTTGCTGACTCGACCACCCTCTCATTTATCACTCCCTGATGTCTGCTAGAGCCCATGACCTCACTATTGTCAACAAAAAATCACAAATTTGTAATAGCATGTCCAAGACTGAGCACTTCAGATTTTTCTGTAAACAAGTTTTCTTTGCAAAATAACAGGGGCAGGATACACAGAGCACAGGATCATGCCAGAATCTTTCTGGGCAACTACTGGTCTTGTTACCACAGACCACACACCTAAGCAAGCATTCATCCATCTCTCATCATTAGTAGTGAACTTGACCAGAGTTAAGATCTACTCCTAGTAAAAAAATCCCAAAACCCAACCAGTAAAAACTAGCCAAACAAACAAAACCAACCACACCCTCCACACCCCAAAATCCAAAGCACTTTCTTCTAAGCAGAACACTTCGAGGAATGCAAACAGACTCAAGTAAAAATGAGGCAGATTATACAGAGTATTTCTACAGTAACTGCTCAGTCACCAAGATGGTCAGGTAGTTAACCACAGATTAACTGAAACCCTGTTCTACACACTCAATGGCCTCTTTAGCAGAGTTTTTACACTGAAAGAAAATGGAGCCTTTGCAGAGGGAAATGAATGAAGCTGACAGCAGCCACACCAAAGGGACTTACCCAGCATTCCACCAGCCACCAGGATGTCAAAAAGTGTTTCTGCATAGCGGCGATAATCAAGTTTTGCACCAGAAGCATCAAGAAACTTTGCTACTGCCTCCAAGTCAGTGCCAGTTTCAGTTAAACCTTGAATAATACAGTCCTGGAACTGAGTAGGGTCAAACCTCTCTTTTTCATCTGTAAAGCAAAAGTGTTGAAATAGATTTCCATGAAGAGTTCTTTGCGATGATCATTACTTGGCTCTAATAAAGCTTACCCAACTTCTCTGTTTGATTCTTATACTCCTATTCTCATCTTAGATTAATCTTTCCCTCCAAAACCACAGACTTGCTCATGCTGGAAGGCAATTCTTAATACATGCCCCTACAATTTTGTACATTTGACTCCATTACTTATGTTTCATCTCAGCTTGTTGGGCCTCTCTCTGTTTCAGATGAAATACTCTGACTGACAAACTGCATACCATTATCACATCCGAGTCACGTGGCAATTTGCCTATTGGCTATCAAGACCATCCTTTCCTCTTGAGTTAAGTGAGTTTCAGGCAATTACTTTTCCTCGAGTGCCCGGCAGAAATGTAGACATATGAGCTAACTTAATGGACTGTAACTGCAGATGTATTTAGCATCCTTTGCTGTCGTTAAGCAGAGCACACACTTCTTCATACGTGAGACACATCACCTGCTTTTGCTACAGGCAGGGCATAGCCAACAAATCCACCCATGTAACTAACACAAAGTCTTAAAGAGAAGATGTCTTCAATTTTCCTCATCTCAGTTTGTCCTTAGATTATGGAAATCATGAGATGAAAAGCTTCCAAAGATAAGAGGACCCGAGTGCAGATTTTATTTTTGAGTGCTGTTTGCAACACCTTAGTCAATTCTGTTAGCAGCCTAGTAGGGCATACTGGTGTCCAAGTGTTAATGCAAATATCAACACATTGCTAACAGCTGGTGCAAGTTTGGAAACACTGGATTGGTTATTTTTCAGGACAGATCCACGAAGCTCATTGTTCAGAAGAGCTGCTTCAAAGCCGAACAACAGTTAAATGCTTAAAAAGAGATTAAAGCCATGGCTGCTGGCATTTCATCTGCTGGACAGACTATATCAAACTCTCATTCAAGAGTCTCTCAAGGTGTTTTGACATTTAAACAGGTTCTATAAATCAAAATATGTGATTCTGCATGTACAGCATCCCTAAAGCTGCCTGTTAGAGCTAGAACACTGCTGGTATACAAGTAAAGCTGTACTGAACAGAAACCCTAAGAGCTGTCCCCACTTCGTCTTTGTTGGAAAAACGCTCTACCAAAATACTAAGCTATTCATCACACCTCTTTAGTCACTAACTCTTTTTATGGAAGTAACTGTGCATGTAGAGACAGGCCTTTGCATATCCCACACTTCGGGGTTTTTTTGGATGTTGACTGGCGGATGCATGGGTGGGTGAGTCTGTAGGATTTTTCTATCAATTTTTTAAAATTTTAAAGAGGACAATGTAACTTTTATCCAGTAGCTAAGACTGAAATTTTTACTCTGTTAGATCCTCCTTAGACGTGTGTATTAACCTGCAACAACCTGTGTTGGAGCTCCCCTGTAATTCAGATCCTTCTGCTTGTGGGTTAAACACAGGACGGCTCTAGAATGATCATCTTTTAGGCCAACATCATCACAGTAAATCCAACGACAATTCTGACTGCCAAGTATTTTTCATTAGTGCAAAGAACATTGCACCCAGAGTCAGCCTCAAGACTCTGCACTTAGCGTGGCCTCATGGAAAAGATTTATGGTGAGCGCACGAAGGCGCTGGTTCGTCTACTGACAGAAAGCGATGTTTTACTGTATGCACAGCGCCGGCAGCCGGTCCCGGCAGCGGGCACGGCGCGATAACTCACCTCTTTTTCTGGTTTTAAAACGCTGGCCTGATAGTGTCGGCTTCTGCGGCTTTTGATTATTCATAAAAGACACCCTGCAAGGAAGCAGAGACACCTGTGAGGACGCTGCGGGCAGGGGCCGCGCTGCCCGCTCGCCCCCGCTGCGCCGCTCCTCC
>VZTN01032753.1:2842-17678 GCA_013400515.1 Erpornis zantholeuca | reverse complement strand
GGTTTTTTTTTGTTTGTTTTTTGGTTTTTTTTTTTTTTTTTTTTGGCAACAGTAACAAACTAGAGGAAATGAGCTTTTCAGTAGTTTTCTCTTTAGTTTCTCAAAGTATTTGAGATGCAAGTTCCATGAAAAATGGGCAGGACAGGGAAAGGCAAGGAAGTCAAAGCAGAGGAGAGATGTGGCACAAAGGGCTGATGTGAGCATACCTATGTATTAGGATAAAAAACATTTTCACTGAATATCTGGAGTGAAATTCATGCCACCATGCCTCTGAGAGGCCTGAATTGTTGGGATTTATACAGATCAAACCAGAGGGGAACTGCCTCCATGCCTTTGTTCTGACTTTCAGACAGTAAGTGAATACCTTTGCCAAGAGGCCAGAGAATTTTCAAGCCTTTATCCAAGATTTACTGCCAAAGAGATAGAAAAGATGATGTCATCAGGATAGCCCCCAAGGAGGGTTCAGGACTTAAGTTCCTTTTTCATTTAGTCTTGTCATCTTTAATTTATTTTAGTTAAATCACTCCTTTGATTTAGTTAAATCAACTTACTTGCTGGCTGTCACAGCTGCAAGTACAGCAGAGTGAAGGTTTAGTACCTTCCCACCAAATGCTCCACCCACAAGTGTCACATGGCACACATAATTTTTTTGGACTGGAGGTTTAAAGTTGAAGCCACCAATTCCTGCTAAAGTGAACACCCAGTATTTTACCTACCAAAATACATTGAAAAATACCTATTGTCTGTGGCTAATTGTATATTAAAAGCTATCAGGTTTAAGATTCCAGGGCAGAAAAAGAGAGTTGCTATAAGAACAAACAAAAAAATTTCAAAAAACTAAAGATGCCAATGAAAGCACAATCTAGTCTTTAAAAGAATGGTGGAAATGTAAAAACAGATCTGTAAACTCATTTGATTATCTGATGCCAGATATGATAATCCCTGTATAGAATTGCATGTTTCATCTGCAGCTGGAGATAAAGCATGCCCTAAAAGAGCAAGCCAAATGGAACTGAGGGATTGTTTACAACACACAGTCAGTGTAACTAAAATACTGACATTGCATTTTGAAAATACCTCCTCTGACAGTGCTTCCAAAGATGTAAATAGAGGTTTAACTTGTCAGGCTGACAAAAAGAAAAGCCTAAAAAATGCAAGCCAGCAATGAACTGCAAAAGATAATACTAAAGATGTAGAAATTAACATACATTCTTTGAAAGTGTTTTGTGCTACAGGTCTACAATCCAACCTTGATGTGAACTGGGACCTGTTAGCTTTTTTTCCCACAAAACTTCATACCATTCATATGTTATTATTATTTGTATGTTAATTTATCATTATTTACACATGATTCTGACCCCATCATCATCAATGTCACCACTCATACAAGCAATGCAACTTGTCTGAAATACAAGTTCTCAAGAAGAAGACACTCATTACTGCAGAAAAGTGATTGTCCAGGACTGTACTCATTGTCACTAATTTTAGGAGGATTTGACCAATCTATCTAAGACAGAATTAGTCTTTTCTCCACAAGACAATTACAGTCATATTATCTGTCCAAGATACCCTTTGTTCATCCCACAATAACACTGCTCAGTTACACTGTCAGTACCTTGTATATTCCACTGCTCAGTAGCACTGTCTGTACCTTGTGTAATACCAACAGCACAAGACCTGCTGTGCCATTCAGCTTCATCAGCGGCAGTCAGGCAACTTATTTTCATCAAAGGATTCAGATAAATTAATCTGAATTGGGAACCCCATTAGGGAGTTTCAAGAGAAGCAGAGCAGGCTGAAAGGAAATCCTGGTTGTGTAGTTCAGCATTAATGTTACTGAGAAAGGTCAGAAACAAGTATCACAGAATCACCGAGTATTGTGAGTTGGAAGGGATCCACAAGGATTGTCCAACTCTTAAGTGAACAGCCCATATGTGCACTGAACCTACCATTAATACTTTGTTTTACCTGTACATCTGGTGCATTCTGAGCTGACACATACATGGCCATTTCTTTATCTTCCACTCTTGGAATAACAAGCACCCTATTTGTTTCCACGTAAAAATGTTTCTGTCTTCCCATGTGCAATTCACCTGTTATGTATATAAATACAGGAAAAATAAACTGAGATTCAAGTGAACTGCAAGGAAATTTATATTTGACTATGTATATGTATACAAGGCAGAGAAAAAGAGTTTCATCACAGAAGAAAAATACTTTCATTTATTTTTTATTTCTTTGAATCTCAGGCTTCCACCTCCTTTATTTATAAACCTGTGTTTATTAGGAGAAAATAATTCAATCAGTATCAACTTAACATCTCATGCTTTTTCCTTCTTTAGGAGGTTACATCTCTTGTGCTATGTCTTCTTCTGAATCACTCTGAGGGAAAATACAACTTTCGTATTCCTCTTCCTTTTTTAATCTCTTTCCATCAGTAACACTTTTTCTACCCATTTCTACCCACTTTTGTACAACTTTCATTAAAGAAAGGGAAATCTTTTAAGCACAGCATAAAAGTTAATTCTGTAAATTCTCTGCTTTACCCTTAACTTTATGCCATCCTTGAGTGTGACAATATTTGCCTGGTGGTTATTCCTGATCATGTTCCCTGAAACATGTTCATGCAGAAGTAACAGGAGTCAGAACTGAACCACTAAAGGATGACATGACATCTGATTGGGAACAGTTGGAAATAGTAAAAAGCAGAGCAGAAAAAAATCGTCAGAGGTCAGAACCTAGATGGAGAAGATTGACAGAACTGAGGTAGCCGAGCCCCAAAACATGAAGCTAGCCACACCTTTGCAAACTTCAGCATCACCACTGCTTCAAATAATTGTATTTACTTCAGAGAAAACACACCTGAAGTGAGGAATATATTCAGGAATCATTGTAATTCCTTCTTGCCCATCTTCCTAAAGAAACTGGTAAATAACTATTCTGGCCAGTGGTGACTAGACTGAAAAACAATTTCATCCATTTTTTTATTATTTAAATTCTCATCATCAATTCACTCTTATTTCAAAGTCAGGCTGTAATTGAAAGCATTTCAGACCTACTTAATTAAGATATATCTTTGCTGGTCTCTGTTGTTGAACTGCTGATAGTTCACATTAACTTGAAACAGACTATTATCAGGGACCATGAAAATCTTCCTACCTTTCTGTTTTGGCTGGGCTTTTACTGAGTAAAGAGTGCACTGCAAAACATATCTTTTTACTCTCTTACAGGACAAAAAACAAATTCTTGTCTGATGCTGAAAGTTTTTAGTGGCAAACTACTAAGAAGCAGCACAAATTTGATTTTAAAAGTTTTTAAAATTTGCAACCAAAACAAAAAAATGTGTGAAAATTCATGATGAAATTTGAAAATTTTTTAATTGAAGTCTTCCACTGAACAAACTTTTTCACATGCCAAGCACCTCTCTTTTTCATACTGTAGCTTTGCAAATAGATCTTTTAGGCTTGAACAATCACAGAGATGCTGCAGTAGGTTATTTCATTTATTTGTCCTGAGGCCCACTGGACAGTTTAACTAAATTCTGCTGAGCTCTTGCATCGCTGAAAACTGTGTCCCTGTTTGAGCTGTGTCAGGACAGCCTGATCTGCACAACACCTTGAGGGCAAGGAGTGCATCTGCAACCTGAAATACCAGGAAATCTATAAAAATATAAAAGATTGCTCACAGTGTCAAATGTTTCAGCAGCTTCGTGTTACAATTAGTAGAGGCTCAAGAATGAAAAGTTAGAAGGGCAAAATACTCATTATAACAGTTCCAGATAAAATCTGAAAAGAAAGCTGACAAGCAGATTTCTTCTATATCCTACTTTTCTACCCAGAGCTGGGGGAGGGAGAAAAATTTCCTCCATCACCAGTCTACAAGCTTCATTCAGCATCTGATTTCATTGCCTGGTAAAAAAACCCCAGACTGACATGAATACATACTTCTTTTAAAGTAACAGGAAGATAAAGATACTGTGAAGTATGTGAGAAGTAATAAGTGAATCAGCATAGGTTATATCAAGAGATAACCTATTGTTTGAGAGGACAGGTCAAATGCAGATTGTGAGAGGCTGATTATGGGATCTGCACTGGTGAAGTCCATCAAACCCTATGCTTCACTCTATGACTCCTGTATTTCAGTTAAATACATTCAAATATCCAATACCTTCCTAAAAGGAAGCCTTACAGGACTCTCTTGCACTGTGTGTCACTGGGTGTGATTAAGCCAAATAAAATAGTCAGGTCTACAATGGTGTCTGTGCCTGGATGGAAGAGGACTAGCACTCCACAATTCACCATGGACAAAGCATCTTCCTGTCATTCAGCCTGTCTGAAGACTGAAATAGAGTCATCCTAATGGGAAAAAAAAAGAAGGAAAAATTCCATCAATGTCAGAAATTGATCAGAATATATTATTTCTTGTATTTTAGGTGTTACCATTGCTCAAGGTTTCAGTTAAACTTTTCAATTTTCTTGAAGGACTAAGTAAATCCTAGAAAGTGATACTAAGAGGAGACATGATTTGAGATTATCTACATGTGAGAAAACATGCCAAATTTTTACCTTTATCAGCAGTTTGATGATTTCAGAATGCTGGAAAAGCACTCTGATCCTGGTATATATACATGGCCATTATGCTTATTAAGTTTAATTTCAACTTAGAAAATAGTGGTTTCTTTTCCAGGACATGGAAGTTCCACTGTGACAAGGACTCTGATTTTGTGAAGATTTTACACTCAGAGATTTTAAGTTTTTACACCACAGTAATGGCATTTACAGAGGGAGGCAGTAGAAGTAGCTGGGCTGTCTGTTGTCAGAAATATTTTG
The DNA here is from genome assembly GCA_013400515.1 of Erpornis zantholeuca. Taxonomy (NCBI): domain Eukaryota; kingdom Metazoa; phylum Chordata; class Aves; order Passeriformes; family Timaliidae; genus Erpornis; species Erpornis zantholeuca. The sequence goes on along the minus strand of VZTN01032753.1, from coordinate 12,849 downwards.
TTCTGGGGGCAAAGCCACATGTTTTAAAAGAAAACATAACAGCAATATTTTTCTCAGGCACAGATGAATCTGTTGAAGAAAATCTATGAAGTGCTCTTTCTCTAGCTCCAGAAAGAAACTTCAGATTCAGACAGCCACAGAACTATTAAAGTAGGGGTTAGCAGCTTAGATCTTTGCTATGTAATACTCTCATGACAAATGTAAAAATCAGGATTACATGTTGAACAATATGTCTTGTCAGAGATGGAAAATCCTCTCAGCAGGATTTACGTTGCTTTACTGAAGCAATGTTCCCATCAAACTACCCAAAACCAAAAGCCAGCAGCTGACAGGGAAAAGAGGGAGAACTGACAGCCAGGATTTCATCTGAACTTTCAGTCTTGCAAAAAAAGAGATCCATGTGCCTTTTTATTGTGTCAGCAGAGTTAATCAAAAAGGCAATTCAGCATGAAAGTGAGTGGCAGAAGTAGCCTCCCCAAAATGTGGTGTTAATTTCCCGTGGTGAGACTGCTTAAACTCACATGTTATTCATGTGACAGCTGGTACATAACCTTCCTCCTCTTCAAAGTGACCTTTTGATTGCCAGCAGTACTATTGTATTTTGTTCATTTTGTTGTACCCACCTCCGCTATTCTTGGGTGCAATCATCTCTCTTTGAAAGGCAAGATTCTGAAATATGCTCTGGGATAGCTTTAACTCTGTGGCACAACTTGTCATTGGACAAAGCAAGCTGGGGTTTCTTTTTTCTTCTAATTTGTGGAAGGAACTAACACATTTCTCCTGAATTTTCCTTTCCAGGCTGCTAGTTTCTCAAATCACTACTATGGCTCAATACTTCTGGGCAGCAGAAGCGCCTTTACTGCTGCCAAAACACCTTATGCAGGCTTTGAGCTCACGGGAATCCTTTTGTTTTTTCATGGAAAACCTGTCACAGCCAGCCAACTTCTCTTGGGCAGATGCACTCATCCAGCATGAGGCCACATATGTTTAGCGACCCGCACCGCAGAGGGCAGCTGCTCTGAGGAGTGACCCTCTGACCTCAAGGTTGGCAGAGACTCCTGCGGTCACTCCCTCACTGACTTCAATCACATCGCATTGGTTTGTAGTTGGCTCTTCCTCTACCCGCCCCGTCCTTCTCCGCACACCCACTAGAGGGATGCCTCAGAACACAGAAACAAGGACACGGTTCCTCTGCCCCATACCCCCTCATGCCACACGCTGCCGCCTTTGGTCTCAGTAGTTAGGACCTTATTTTTTGAGTAGTTGCAACCACAACTCGGGATTATTCATTGCAAATCGCTAATTAGTAAGAAGTGGTCAGAAATGAGCTTATTGCTGAAGGTTCTGTGACAATTTGGCATTTTTCCTGCAAGTATTCAGGCAGCCCAAAGAAGTGGAAGATGATGTCCAGCTGGAAGAAGTGGGAGAGGTGATGGAGGGATGCCAGAATTTTCTTAGCTGCTTCCAAGCAGGAGTAGCCTGCATGTTTCAACGCCTACTGGAAATAATGGAAATATTCCTAATAACTACATGGGAACCTGAATGAAACTTCTGAAGCATTGAAGTCTTATCTTTATAGAGTATGGGATGAAACCAGAAACAATGACCTCCTTGGCATTTATGCCTGCATGCTCACAGCCAGCGAGGAACTGATCATTTAAAAGAATCTTTACCATCTGTTGGAGAAAAATGTAGTCTGTTATTGAACGCGAAGCAAGAAGGAAACACTTCTGCATTTGAACACTTCAAATTTTGTTGAATCTGTGCAAAAGAATGTATTAAGGCCAGTGGAAAGGCTAATCTATGATACATGTTAAGTGTAGTGTATTTCCCTATAAGAATGCTATATTTCATCACACACAAGACTGAGTATTTTATACTTCCTAGAAAATATATGTCTTAAAAATGCTAATAATAGTCAGAAAACCAGTTATTTAGGTTTAAATACAGCTATCATATTTCTACTCAAAAGCTCTTCAGACCATTAATCATTAAATCACAGTAAGTTTTAAGTAGCTATCAAGCACTGCAATAAGATCAGCCCTGTACATATTTAGTTCAAAGAATGCAGAAATTGTTGCGAAGATTTTCAAAACTTCTCACAGATTCTGTGTTGCAAGGATGGGACTTGCTTTGGCTTGATTGCTGGGAGTGTTATTTACACATGATGCACATGTATACACACACACTGCAAAAGTACCAGTAACTTCAAGAGAAGTTTCAAGAGAAGTTTCATGGTGCGTGGGCCTAGAGAACGAGCCAAAGTTTTTCTTCAAATGTGAGAAGGCAAAAGCAAGAAAAGTGAACAGTGGTGGTGTTACAAGACAAAGCTAACCTGTCTGATAAATGGAGTGACATAAGCAGAGGGTAGGAAGGAGGCCTTCCTAACTGTCAGGCATACCCACCTCACTTTCCTGAGATGGCGAGATGCTGTTTCCTTGTGAAACAGAAAGCCAGTGTTTTCTACTGACAAATACTTTTTTGTGAGTTAAAATGATAAGCAAATACCATTCTCCTGAATGTACCATTCTAACTCTTCCAGGAGATGCACAGTAGTGTTTAATTTGAAAACCGCTACCCATAGACGTATTCTCTGTTGCAGTGTTCTGCCCATCTGCAAAGATATTTGGCAGGGGGACCAAAGCTTACCTTCTGATGCCAAAGGACAGATGTGCCAGCTGGTGGGATTGGGTTTGAGTCCCAGGATGATCCCCTGCTTACAACATGTTTTCCTAGAGACTTTAACAAATAATGAGGTTATTTTTAAGCTTGTCCTTCTTATATGTAATAGGGATTTGCACCATAACCCCATTTTATTCCATTAAAAGACCTGCTAGAAATTGTATTTGTTTTGTTCAATCCTAACTGAAATTCCACCTTTGTACTTTTTAATGTGATTTAATCTAGTGTTCCCTTCAGAAGTCCTTTCTCATATCATTTTTGTTGACAGAAACCAGGTTTACTTTCCCCCCCTCAAAGGCATGGCCATTCCCTCAGCTTCTTCAGGCTAAGGGGAGAAATCCATGTTGTTCTGTTGTTCTCTTGCTGTGGAAAACCAGTTGTTCTTTGCTGCTATTGAGCCTTTCTCTCTGATGGAAATGACAAAGATTTGATAAATTTGGCTACTGCCAGTGTGAGCCACCATATTGCTCAGTAGGACATTTGTGATAGACAGTGAGACATTAGTGAGGCTTTTCATCGAGGTTCCTGTGGTGCTGAACAGTGCTGAGCTTATATCATAATTATATTATTGCTTGGGAAACTGAAATTAAACTGAATAATCGGTAGGAGAAGATTAGTATTATGCTTCTTTCTCCTACTCTGATGATTCTGAAAGGTTTCCTTTGTATATAATGTAAACAGTAAAGCAATGTTACTGGACTTTGAGGGAAATCAGGATACTAAAATCTCATTGCACATGTGACAGAATACAAGAACTGCATTCTCTTAGGGAAGATCACTACATCCTCATTTGCTGAGTCATGTGTCTACCATAATACACCCAGACCCATTTCTACAATATGTAAAAGGTTTTTAAAATTTGTCTTTCCAGAAGCATTGTCTCCTTGGGATGGTTGATGAGTATTTACATTTTTTGTTTAATTCAAGTGTTTTACTGCCACCCCCTTTCTTAAGGCACCCCCTTTCTTACAAGATTATATATAGCCTTTTTTTCCCTCTGAGAATAGAATGTATGTTCTTTCCATATTTGACAAGTGCCATGTGGAATCATGGTTTCAAAATATGCAAAAGCAATCTCTGAGAAACACCTGTCTTCGCAGACAGTGCAGTTAACAGACCAGTGGACAAGCCAGAGAACTGTTGCAACTATGGACTGGCCTTCTAGCTAAAAGACATGTCTGAAAAACAAAAAAACCCTATGTGTCTGTGGAACCAGTCATAAGACTACTGGTATGGACACCTTGTGTAGGCTGGAGAAGCAGTTCACTCCTCCTGGCAGCTCAGTCTGTAGAGGATGTAGAATATGTGGAGCAGATGGCAGCATCTCCTTTCTGTCTGACCAGCTTTCTCAGCCAGCAGCAGTTTAGCCAAGATTTTTAATCCAAGTTTTGTAAAACATTAATTTAATAATTGCATTCTTAAAGCATGAGTTTCTCAAAAGCAGGACAACAAGCAGAAAGGTGATTTACTTCCCCTTTCATGGTTTCATAAAGGAGTTTATGCCTTACTCTGAATGTTCTGCACTGGGAGGCAATCATAAATTAAAAAGAAAGTTACACTCTCTGACAAATGTTTACAAAGCCAACTGCCTTGCAGCAAATAGCACTCTGTGATATCATGGCAAACCAAAGAACATGCATTTTCAGAACTCAAATGAACTTTTGTGCTTGTGAGGTGGTTGTGTAATAGCAGCAAGAACTGCCCACGAATATTTGCAAAAGGAATGCAAACAGGGAATTTTGCAAGAAGCTGCTGAAACATGAGTGAGGATTAAAAAACCAGTCTGAATCTGACTGCTTGAGTTCTACTCAGTCTGGTCTGGGTAAATCCTGCACTACCATTTTCATAGATCTCTTCTCTTGCCTCTGTCTGCAGATCATGGGTCTTTCCTTCTCCTCCCCCTCCATTCAAGTTTTCATCTGTCCTTCCGTGAATTTCCAATAACTGCTGCAATTAACCCTCTTCTTTCCTCTTCAAGTCCTTTGCCTTCCCTGTGGACCTGCATGTAAGTCCAGTCTCAGGTTGTTAGGGTCTGTGTCCCAGCTGGAAAAACCATCTATCAGAGAATACAAGACAGAAAACGCGGAGAAGTTCGTTTGGGATCTTTCAAAGAAAATACTACATTCCACCAAAAAGAGCTAACTGGTCCAAAATGAAGTGATCCTGAATAAGGAGCTTTTATGGGAAAAGTTGGTTTTACAGAGGCAAATGATTTCTTTTTTGAAAAAGTAGAGGTATTTGTAATAATGACAACATGTAGATTATCCACATTGAAATGTCTCATTATGTGTGACTAAAACTAGCATCTTCTGTTTATCTGAGGATATATCTTTCAGCTTCACAAAAATAACAGGTTTTCAATGTCTGTAGGAACTCAGTTATGCTTGACATAAAAAATGTCAGTAAGGCCTACCATTAGTTCAGGAGGAAATATAAATTCCTGTATTGGATCCATGGGTGGGAATTGTTCTGGATTGCAAAGACCTGAAAGGATCTGCAAAGAAACTGAGTGGGAGTAGGGGAAGAATGCACATATTCAGGTTAAGTTGCAAGTCTTTCTCAACAGATGAGTTTCTTTCCTAGGGTGACAAGGAGTTTTGACACTTCACAGGCTGAGTTGCACTCAAAAGTTCAAGATGTCCAAACTGATTTTTTAATCTTTAATTGTTAAATCTATTCACTACTCAACAGGAGGATATCATACTAATCACTCTTATACCTTTGCTTGAAATACATCAAGTCTTAAGAAAGATCTTCCAGTATTCCTGAAACTGGTCATAACAAATGTGTTGCAGCCACTTTGGGTGCAATGTCTGCTGTGGGAGAATGCAGTGCTGGATTGTATAGCTATGTTTTGTTCATAAACTTACCTTTCTGTTCATAATTTACCTTTCTGCCATTCACAAAAAAGATAACCTTATCTGATCGTTGAAGGCAAGCCATGCTCTTGAATCAAAGTCTGAAAAATAAAGCTTTACACATCAAGGGAAATTAATGAAATGCTGTATGCTTCTAAAGGTCAACTGAGTTTGCTTTGTCCTGCAGAATTTAATTTGATGCTCAGTCTGAAAATAAGCAGGTGGGGATGAGCCAGTGCACTGTCTTCCATTTCTCAGCAATTAATGCATGTTCAGATGCTAATGCACCACCTCCTACTCCCTATTCCAACTCTTCTTTGGTGACTTGAAATAATCTGCAAAGAAATTGAGCTCCTCTAATTCTAACTCTGTAACATAAGAGATAACTGTAAGGGGGTGCGATTTCTGTGTTTGAGCTACAAATTCCAGGTCTGTTTATCCTGTTTATTTCCAGGTCCCTATATTATACAATAGCTGGTAAATTAAGACTGCATAGGCATGCCTGAAGCTAGAACGAAGGACATGCCCCATTACCCTCCTCTCTAGGGTGTCAAATGCAAAGCTTTGTAGACCCAGTTCTCATTTTAGCTTGACCTGAACTATCTAGCATCTCTTTTTCTTCAGAATGACCAAGTTTTAACAAAATCTACATTACTACTATACACACATTTAAAATTTCCTTCTGGTTATATCTATACCATGCCAGTTCTATGCCCATTCTGCTGTGGGTACCATACTCAACACATGCTGTGCTCTTAAAGAGAGAAGTCCCAAATCCTGACCTGAGATTCTAGATTCTCATCCATTTCTTTGTATGCATGTCCAGGAAACAAATTAATATTTAAATGCCTTACTACAGTTGGCCTTTATTTTTTTTAAGCAGAATTATGGATCTATCTTTCAGAAGTCTCCATTGTATATACCTGTCTTTTGTTTCATTTACCATTTTTACATTTTACAGCAAAGCTGTCTGTATTTCATTTAGAGTGAGTGAAGGTTTGCAGGACAAAGTTTGCCGGACAAAGATCTTCTACCACTCCCTGATCTTCTACCACTCCCATTAGAAGGCAAGAAGCTGATTCTCAGCAGACACATGCTGCTGGTTTTGTGGTTATCCCCTAACATATGCCTGAGAGCTACCACAACACAAGCACTAGAGTGATGTCAGTCACTAGGTCCATGCAGGCAAAAGCCCTAAGGGGTCCCGCCAAGTGCAGGAGTAGTAACCACTCTAGTACTCCTCATGCATTTTAGGTACAACAGTGCAGGCTCAAAGGCCTAAGAACAGAAAGAACCAGAGCAAATCCTTGATTTTGGCAGTCCAATATCTAATTTACAGGCTAACCCTCCAAACCAGAACCTAGTATTTATGTTAGGTACTTAAGCTTTCACCACACAGAATGGACCTGCTGAGGGTGGACTGCTACAGAAACATTTCTCTCATGAAGAAAATCAGTAGCTAGAGTTCTTCTGAACCATCTCCAGTTTGGGTGTAACAGTTACAGGGCACATTGATGTGCCAATAGCCATCCAATATGTCAGTGCCTTTGGAGCCTAACATTTCTGCTTATCTGCCTCCCTGTATAGTCTAAGAATACTTCTTTCATAACATTGCATGTAGCCATATTATCATCTGTCAGGATGGTTAACTGCTGATATTTCTAGCTTCCATGCAGTTTTTCAAACACTTAAAAGCCAGCAGACTGCTTAATATACTTCAGACCCAAAAAACCCAACAACCCATATTTGCTACATTTATAGAATTTACTGAGGCAACTAGACAAAAGAGCCACGTGTAAAGTGGCAGGGAGGAATCTTTGTTAGTAATGACTGAGAAGCAGAAAAGATTTGCACTGCAGAAAACCAAGTACAGGTCTAGAATGCGATGAATCCTTGGAGTGGGAACACCTCAGTACTGCAGGTGGGGAGATGTCATTGCCTGCAAGGTTTGGGCAAGATTTTTACAAGATTTGACTTGCCTGGAACAAACTAGCACCCTTGCTGGTGCATAGGGACATAGGACAGCAAGAGCTGACAGAGCTTCCCCCCAGTTCAATAGATCTGTAGGCTCTCTGCTTCAGTATATCCCAGAATTCACACGTATTTTGGGCTGTTATTGACATGTGGGGTTGCAAGCTGTCCATGACAAACCCATATGTAAGGACTTAAAGAATGTAGTTGCCTGTCTCAAAATATTGATAATGGAATTCATTAAGATAATGGAACCTGAGATAGCACAGGTGGCACAGCAGGAAGGAGCTAATTCCAGACTTAACAGAGGTAAAGGTTTGGTTAGCATCCGGAAAAAAATTTCCACTGTGACAAAATATGGGAAAAGAAACAAGTGCTTATACACATGCTATCTCAAATGATGGGAATGGCATGTATGCCCCATGGATACCCAGGACTTGGACTGTAGAAAGGTAGCACCTCCAGAAGAATCACTGCAGGATTCTTGACTTTGGCACAGAGTCTCCTTTGCACCTCAGGTGGAGTGGAGGCATCTCTCATAATCGGATTGTCACACCAGACAGTGAAACTAAGAAGATGTTTCAAATCAGAAAAATTAACAGTGGCAACAGCATTCACATTGAATTTATTTACCTTTGAGCAATATATAAAAGCCAAATTAATACAAAGAAAGTGAAAAAAATTAAGTAAAACCCAAGAAGGCTTCAGCTGCCTAAATCACACTTTCAGTACCATTTCCAATGATTACAATTACTATTACCTGCCTGGTCTCCAGTTGCTGTATCATATCTTCCAGTCCTGTGCTCTCCTGTCCCATGTCTCTGCTGTCTCATGACATCTAAAATGGTCTAGACACCTATGTTTAAGTGACTGCATTTCGCTGACTCATAGTGGTTACAGAAAGACAAATTGAAACAATAAAGATTTCATATCTTAATAGCCAATGCAAAAGCTGTTTAGGACACTGACCTGATTTCTGTCACAAACACAGTATCAGCTCATAAAATGAAAGGAAGACAAGAGGATATTGTGGAAGTCTGAGAGGCAGTGAAATAATAAGAGCCTTCAGGCCGACATGTCAAACAAATTAAAGCCATTTACTTCCAGTACAAAGGGCAGTCTTCACAGTGCTGGAGCAATGTGACCTGTGAGTAACTGGAAGAACAATCACCATGCTTAGCAATGAGTGACTGATGTAGAGATTCACTGAAACCACCCATTGAACATATAAATTACCAATTTTCCCATTTCTGTTTTCTTATCAAAGAACCTGATGCATTTTTTCAGGTGCTAACTTAGGTAACTTCTGTAGACTCACTAAAAAAGTGAAGTTTTCTCTACAGCAGGATGTATCCCAAATCAAAGTCCCAAATACAAATACCATGGAGATTTGTGTATTTGTGTGTGTGAACATTCAGAATTGAAATTTTGTCTTTGCCCTCAATGAGGAAGAAAGGCTGAAGCTGTCAGTGAATTCAATATTGTGGATTCTGATGCTGAAAACTGAATATTGTGATTGAAGCTTTCATAACTTTAAAGTTATATCTTGGTCCTACCTTAGGTTACTAATACATACATACTTGAAATATATTACCAGAATTATTGTTACCATTGAACACAGTGAAGATTTATGTTTTCCTGTTTTCTCCAGCTGCTGCTGCTTGGGTGTGGTCTAATTCCACTGCACATTAGCAGCATCAGATGATGGATCTTTGCAGATCATTTTTGATCTCATTATGTTTTTTCAATCTTCTTTGTTTCAGCAAGAGTGGGAGAAAGTTCCTAACTCGCATAGTGGAGCACAAGATTAAGCAATGCTTAAGAATCCCTTCCAGAGACAGGTTCATCCATTCTCCCATTCAAAGCACACTGAACTCCACGTCAGTTTTCCCATTATGTTCAGAGGGTTCTGGCTCCTTTCATGAGATGAAGAAAGCTTCTGGTGGAAATTACAACTCTGTCAACTTTTGGGATAAAGTTCTATATATCTAGGCCAGCCACAGCAACTTGCCTGGCATAGCAAAAGAAAATCATAACTCTTGTTTCTTGCATGTTTTTAACACAAAGACACCTGTGCCAAAAGAATCTAAATGAGCTGTACTACAAGTCAGAGCATCACTTCTGATCAAAAAGGTTCTGAATCCAACAAACATGGTTTTAATTCTTTGACAAAGATCTCTGCACTCACTTCACTGCAAGACTCAAATCTAAATTAGGAAATTAGCTGAAGCCGTTACAAAATCACTTATTATATGAAGTTGTTTAGTGTAATATGAGGCAGTAAGTTATCTAGCATACCTTTACACTTCATCCTAACTTTCCTCTCCTGACCAAACAGCATTTGAGCTGTGCTGCTCAGCAGATCTTTCTGGTTGAAAATAGATGGTTCAAATGCAGAAGATGTATTTCTAGCAACTAAATGCAGGCATTTAAGCAAAATACTGTAGTGAGTATACTGGAGGAAGAATGAAGATCAGGATGGAACACATAAAGTGC
>VZTN01032748.1:0-69027 GCA_013400515.1 Erpornis zantholeuca | reverse complement strand
AAAAAAAAAAAAAAAAGCCGTGGTCAGTAGTGAAAACCAGGAATGTTTTGTGTTGTCTGGCCAACTACCTCTACCTCACTGAAGCCCACCTCTCTGTACTACTGCTTGTGACTCCCCTCTCTTTCTTCTGGTTTTTAAATATATTCAGCAATTACATCTTTCTTATTTGTATTTTCTGAAAATACAAAAGGTAGGTCATGTCTTCCAATACATGATATCAGTAGCAATCCTTGGGAAACATAAATTAACAGGGTAGGACCATAATTTTTGGGTGCAGTTTTGGATGCCTTAGTATCATTCAGTTAGGCTTGATTTTTAAAATGTCAAAATCATCCTGGTATCAACAAAAAAGATGATCATCACTGAGACATTTTGACCATACTCATTGCATTTCTTTTTTATTTTTACTTTTGCTTTCCCACAAAGGAAGTATTTGGGTGCAGGAGAAAAACACAAATCTAAAATGTCTAAATGCAACATATAATTAAAAAGAAAAAAAGTGTTTTCAGGCTTATTTTGGAAGGAAATATCCTGGCTTAGTTGCAGAAGGTAGAAAAGGGTTTAAAGAATTTGTTGACGTCGTTCTTCAAATCCTATGCACATGTTTCCTATCATTACTGGTCAGTAATGGGGACCTGTCATATTTTTTTTCTATTTGCTATCAAATGTTTCTGTCATAGTATCTGGATCCAAGTACAAAATTACAGTTATGACAAAGTGTTGTATTTCAGTCACTCCAAAGTTGAACTGCTTTATCTATTTGAAAGGCACATGTCAAATTTTTTAAATATAATCTTTTTGAAATATTTTTGGGCTTATTCTTTCCTTTAGAAGCAAGCTTGGGTGTTTATTGTCATTTCTTTTTTCATTTTGCATTCAAATGGTGGTGTTATTAAATTTTTTTTAATTGGCCTCTGTGTATATTTGTCTCTGCTTTTGTGTCACCTCATCGGCTTCTCGTTTCCGTCCTGCAAGCAGAGTTACATCCTCTTGCTTAGAATAATGCATGATGGGGGAGAAGAGGAAACTAATTTAAATAGTTAAACCAGGAAACAGTCCACTTACACAATCCTCTCTTGTTTTTGATGGTGTCCCAGGAAGCCAGAGCACAGTTAGTCATTCCTGCATACACAAGCAGACAGTCACCATGAATAGTGAATATTTAAAATCCAGGCTGTTAACAGAGTATCTATGTTGGGTTTTGTTGCAAGTGATGCATCACTAATAGTTTAAAACTCAGAGACAGGGAACTTCTTTTGTAAATGGAAGGGTATTATTTCATTCTGCGTGTCTCTGTCGGAATAGAAAAGTCTATTAGTAGAGGTGGGATTGTGCATCCAGGGGTTGCTTGCAATATGTAATTTACTGAAAACATACATACGTAGCAAAAATCAAACCAAGCAGCTAAGATTTCAACTCTCTGCTGCTACTCTCAGATCAAGCACCTGAAAAGGAAACACTACATAATACTCACCTGGCAAATGTGGCCTGATCATGTTTTTGCCTTGTGAAATATTGTTTGACTCAGGAACTGATAAAGTTGCTTGTAATACAGAGGGTTTGCTCAGTAATCGTGTTGTGAAAATGCTTTTAATTATTACACATAATCACTCCTGAACTTTATGGTTATTCTGTTTTGGAGTACTAAAAATTAATTTAATAGAATCATAAGAACTGAGCCAGTCTGCCTGTTCTTTTTCTATACTCTTGACAGCAGATGCAGTATTTCAGTTCACATGACTGTGTTCTTCACATGCAAAGGGAAGTTTTCAAAAAGGCAGTGATACTCCTGAATCCCACAGAAAGTGAGTGCATTTCTTCTTTTAAAAATTTCTCTCTGTATCTTTATTTTAATCTGACTAGACAATAATGCCCAAACAACTTCCACAGTTGGTAAATTTGATTAGAAACACTGACAGATAAATATAATCCCTGCTACCCTTCCCATATTCCTGATTTCACAGGCATTGGCTGTTATCCCTTAAAAATCGGAAAATAAAAGATAATAAATCTTTAATTTCACCTGTTTGTCACCCTGTTCCTGTGAGAGTTGTGCTAAAGGGACATTTGGTCCCCATGACACCTCTCCATAGCCTGTGTCAGGGATGATATAGCACTGGCATTTTGGGAAATCCCTGTAATTCTGGGAACTTAAAGATTGGGATCATGGCACCTTTACTTGAGTCAGTGATCTTACTAGAGAAACCTCCTGGAAACACAGTTGTAATTTTTTTGAGAAAGATGGACAGCCAGCTGCAGGACACAGTTTTTTCCCTAGAACCAATGAGCACTTCTTTGTCATCAGAGTAGAGCAAAAGGCTCTACTACAGTGCTCTACAGTGGCAATGCTGCCTTCGCAAATGCTTTTTCCATTGCAACCTGAACTCTTCAGGGTCCCTCCAAAATAGTGACTGTCAGCAACTCAGACTTTGACCTACTAAAATCTTATCCTACTTCTGTGCATCTGTACTCCTCTTCCTTTAAACATCCCACTATTCCTGTGAACAGGCGCCCTTGAAAGGGCAAAGGAATGTACTGCTGATTTTTACTTTCTGCTGAATTATGCCCTTGAGCAGCCTCTGAAAGAGATAACACTTCTCAGGCTTATCACCTTTTTGCTTTGGAAAACCCGTTTTTTCCCCTCCAAGTGAGGTATGTGTCCTTGGGTCTCTTGCCTCTCTGCCCAGCATAAGCCTTTGCTCTCTTTCTCTGACAAAAGCACAGTGAGTGGAAGGAGACTGCGGCGTTCACAGCTGGCATAGAAACCGTGTGAAATATAGAAGCTTCCTTCAATATGGAGTAACTGGGATGTCCAGAGTTCATCCATGGATGTAGAGAGGCCAGGTCCCTCCTGTTGAGCAGATAGATAATCATTAAGAAGTATGCCTTGCTGCGGTTCTCCTTGGGTTCCTCTGCCCTCACTCCCAACACAGCTGCTAAGGACTGTTCTTAAACCAGAGAGAGATTTCTTCCCCTCCACACACTAAGGTCACTTTGCCAAAGAATTAAACAAAGGTGAGATAGAGAGCGGGGCTGAGACATCATCTTCCAAGATGGCAAGTGTTGTAGTACTCATCAAACCCCAGCAGAGAAAGACAGTGCCTTTTTCTGTCTCATCTGTGGATGTGCAAGGCCCAATACATCCAGTCTCCTTGACCTTACCTATGATTAGTGCACATCTCTGTAATTTCCAGAACTGTCTCACTTTAGGAGATTTGATCCTGGCTAGCTGTGAGTCTGGCAAATAGCAGAGTATATAAGGGGTGCAGATGCAGAGAACTACTTCTAGGCTTTCTGATTTGTGAGCTAGAATAATGTGTAGCAATAGTGACAACTTCATATCAAAATGTACTAAAATACAGAGCTTCTTATTTGGCTTGCTTTGAGTTACACCTCCCCAAAATCCAGCCACCCACAAATGAAGCACCAACAGCTTCAGCTTGACATTTTTAAATTTTGTAAAAAGCTCTTGAGAAGACTTCCAGGACAGCATATGTGTTTTGGGACATGTAGAGCCATTTTTCTCTGTAAGAAGGAGAGGCTGCTCTGTGCAGCATGAACAAGAGTGTGGAGCAGTAATGGGAATTAGAGTGATTTTTCCCCCATCACTCTAGAGAGTGATCACTCTAGAGTTCCACCTTGTTAAATGGCTGACTGAAATAATGCATGATTAATGGATAAAATGAAAATTAGATTATGTGTCTTCACTCTTCCTATGACCTCTACCTTCTCCTGTATCAATTGAAAGCAGCTAGAGGTGGAGGGGGGAAGGAAAGAAGAGAATTAAAGTCTTGTATAAAAGTCCAGAAGAGAAAGGGAAGAGGAAAGGAAAGGTGCAGAGCCCCTCTGTAAATTATATGCTGTCTCAAAGAATTGCAGCTTCCAGGGTATGAATCCTATAGTGCTAAACCTTGAGGAATTAAAATGTGGAACAAATGCCAGAGTTTCAGGGTGCCTGTCAGTAAGCACCACATATATCAATCACCCACGTGGAACTGCATCCTATGGGGAATTTGGTTTCCCTGTACAGCTGCACGCAGGAGGTGACTTGTGGTTCAGATACAGTCAACCTATTGGAACAGATGCTTTCCCCTTTCTGGAAAGAAGTTTTAGTGTGTTCCCCATTTTTGGACTCATGTTTGGGCTATAAATTTGAAGATATGAGTCTTAAAGAGAGAGGGAAATCACTGCTTGCCTGCAGGCATGGGGTTCCTCGGCAGTTTTGACATCCTTCAGTGCTGTCTTGTGATCAGAGCACTGGATCTCTGCACTCACTCAGGGGCACCTGCATGTGTGGAGGCACCAAGAGCCTATTCTCTTTTCATGCCTCTGTCTGTAATATCAGAAAGCAAAGGTTTTCTGTTCCGCTTACAGACTGCTTTGACAGAACAAAATGTCTCTTGCTATGCCCTCTACAACTTCCTTCTTTGAAGGAAAAAAGCACATATAAATCCTATAATCACTTAAAATAGCTAAAAAATCAATGTGTTACATGATTTGCTACTTTACTTCAACAATCTTAATGGATAGGTTAACACAGGGCAAGTAGAGCAGGAGTATAGTATCAGACTGCATGAAGTTGCATATTCCCCCCTTTTTTCCATGTGCAGCCACTGGCCTTGGGAACTCAGGCAATGGGATTTCATTTGAAGAGACCAAAACTTCCATGAGTGACTCCTGCCTAATCCTGTGTCTCAGAAGGGTTGATGAGTGAGAACCATGCTTTCAGAAGACAAACCATGTTTTCCAGCTTACATTTTAGCATGGAGTTGTTATTTGGTGTCTTCTTTGAAAGGCCTCACATTCTGTGACAGTCTTCATTTTTGTGTTTTGGAAAAGGCATCTTCTATGAAAGGAAAGCTTGAACCTGGGACCTGCAAAAATGGGCAAAGGAGAAAAAGAGAAAACATTATACTGAGAAGAAATATTGAGGTCTGATCTCTTCTCTCTGGTGACCAGTGACAGGACCTGAGAGAATGGCCTGAAGCTGAGTCAGGGAGGCTGGACATCAGAAGAAAATTTTCACCCCAAAGGTGGTTGAGCCTGGAACAGACTCCCCAGGGCAGTGGTCACAGCACCATGCCTGATAGAGTTCAATGAGTGTTTGTGCAGTGCTCTCAGGCATAGGGTGTGATTCTTGGGATGTCCTGTGCAAGGCCAGGAGTTGGACTCTGTGATCCTTTTGGGTCCCTTCCAAATGAAACTATTCTATGATTTTAGGGATTTCTTCCTGATTTTTAAAAATTCAAGGTTGTGATGGTCTTTTAATCTCCCTTGCATAAGAGTAACAAAAATGCTATAAGAAACTTCAGGGTTTCCTTTGGGAGTCACTAACTAGGTCGTGGGTATTGCTGCTGTGGAGGTACATATAGTTTCCTTTAAATTGTTCTGAAAATCAGAGGCTTAAAGGAAGAGAAGATGATTCTGTGCAGGTCTATTTCAGGATTGGCATGTTTTTCCATCCTTTAATCAACTTGTCCAGATTCCATTCTTCTTTTGTTGTCCCTTGAGTTATCAGAGCTGGGCAGTACAAAACAGAGGTGGGTAATGGTAATTGTAACAAGAACCTCACATGACCTCTTTGTGCCTAACATCACACGGTTCTCAACAGGTTGGTTTGGCCACTTTCTGCCTAAAGTCTTCTGTTCCACTGGCCTACAGTAGGAGATCCCGTCTCCATGGCATCATGCTGCAGGAGCATGCTGAGGAACCCAGGACATGGTGCACCCTTGTTCTTTGTCTCATTCATGCCTTTTTTTTCCTGACTTCCATGTCAGAATTCTCTGTGCCTGTCCTGTCATCTTCTAATGATTTCTTTTGTAAAGGGGAGCCCTCTGAGAGCGTGTCATATCTGCTAGGGCTGTCTGTTGCTGCAGGGAGAGATATAACTGAAGTGACCCACCTCTGAAAATCATAGTGGGAGACCAAGCACTGTAGTTTTTATTTGGAAGTTGTTCATCAAGGCCTCTGAAAATCATAGTGGGAGACCAAGCACTGTAGTTTTTATCTGGAAGTTGCTCATCGAGGCCTCTGAAAATCATAGTGGGAGACCAAGCACTGTAGTTTTTATCTGGAAGTTGCTCATCGAGGCCTCTGAAAATCATAGTGGGAGACCAAGCACTGTAGTTTTTATCTGGAAGTTGCTCATCAAGGTCAGTCTGGTTCCTGAGAAATCTCTCTGTCTCTTGTTTCTACTACAGTTCTACAGTGAGCTTGCAATTCATCGTCCTGTTTGCTCCCTGTAAAAATCATCCTCTTGTGTGAAGGGAAAGGTAGAGTCTTGGAGAATTGCAGAAAACATCTTTAATGAGATTTTTGAAGCCCCTTTGTAAAGGCTATTGTTTTCTTATGAAGCCCATTCACTCAAATGTCTCAAACAGCAAGTTAAGGACCATGTTCTTTGTAGAGGTGTAGGTGGTTATGATACATGTCCGAGACCTGAATACGTGTATAATTGAACATACATTTTTACTCAGGTATTTTCCAGCTAATACCTGTGAATAAGATACTCTGCCCTCTTCTATCAGTTCATCTGCCACTCTCACTTGCTTAGCAAGACAGATGCTGCTTTTTACACATATAACTCTTGTTAATGCTAAGGATCACTATGAATGTGGTTTGAGAGGTGTCCTTGCTTTATCCTTTCAGGATATTGTCCCTGAGGAAAAGTAGTTACTGTTTTGTACAACATGGCTGTCCAGAAATGCTTGTAAATCAAATGCTTTCATTTGTTGTTTCTGCAGGGAGTAGGGAGGAGGGGGGCTGCACACCTTAAAAAATCCTCTCACTCAGCATCTCACTTTAAAGAACAAAGTCTTTTTAGGTTTGCAGGAGCACAAAAAGGCATTCAGTCACATCCACTTTGAATAATTTGATATGAACCTGTCTTGTCAGTTAGATATCTGTCTGCAAAGTCTATTTTTAAAAAATTCACTTTGGTTTGGTGCTATCTCTGTCTAAGCAGGGAGCAGGTGTCAGGAAACCCTAAGTTTGTTTCCAGCCTCTAACACAGCTGGCCGTATAACATACAGTGAGGCACTTAGTCACTTAACTTCTCTTTTTCTTCTCCTACTAGTAGAACAGTTTCCCAATGTATCTTTTCTTTCATGTTGCCCATCTGTTCAGTTCTGTCCTTTTTTTTTCTTTTTTCTTCTTTTTTTTTTGGCCCAGGATTTCCGTAATTCCTCCAGCAAGGCATGTAGTCAGGGCATAAGGCATAGCAAGTGGTGATTGTCTGTTCAACATATAGCAAACGTGAGTGAAGAAAAACAGAGCTTTGTTTACACAACAGTCACAGTCTGTGCCATGGCACCACAGTCAGTGTGCAGGAGGCTCACAGCCACACAGTTACACATGTTCTGGAATATGGGTACTCCATGTGTTGTTTTTCAGCCTCCTGGGAGAGCTTGCCTGCTAAAGTTGTGCAATCTGGATCTGTTGTGTATTCAGTGTCATTTTTGTACCAGCTGATAGCATAAAAGCTGAATAAATTTGCTTCATGTTAGACGTGGCCCTCTGCAAATAAACGTACAGGTTAAGAAAGCCCTCCATGACATAATTAGTTGTCTCTATGGCACAGTATCATTGTGCAGGGTAATTAATTCTGTTTATTTAAAGGAGCCCCAGAAAGCTATTAGCAGTTGCCATTGGACCAACAAGAGGAAAAAGAAAAGATAAAAACCCATGTGTGGTGGTTATTAGTCCCTTCATCATACTAATGGACAGCTTGAAAGAAATTGAACTTGCTATCAGTGGCCCCAAGTACCACCAATCATGCAGGGGTATTGTTTCTCATTGTCAGTGATAAGGGCGACTTGCAGTGGCTTGGGTAGGATGCTAATTTTTATCTGATAAGTGCATGATGCTTGTAAAAACAGCAGTGGCCTTGTTACCACTTGACATGACACTAATTTTGGCTGTTTATGCTGACACACCACTGCAGTCTTTTAAAGCTCCAACCTAGGCTCAGAGTCATTAGAGAACTTCTGAAATGATAGTGCTACAGCAATCTGGGCTGATTTCTTTATGCTCCCTGCTCCAAGCAAGAGGGAGAGAGGCAATGTAGCCTGGTGGCTTGTCTCCACTTGCTTGTCAGATTTACTTTCTGTTGTGAAGTAGTGACTTTTGGAAAAGCAAATTAGGTACTTCATTTATCTGTAGGTTAACTTACATGAGAGATAGAGAAGGGAACTCTGCAACCCTTGAGAGATGGAAAGAAAATGGGCTCCAGCATAGGTTGTGTGAAGCTGGCTGGTGGCCCCAGCAACCAGCAGTGATGGTTCTGAGGGAAGAGCTGTGGCGTGGCTAGGCTCAAACAGATCTTGCATAGATCTAGGCCTCCTGAATTCAAAAGGCTTAAAAAGAGTGTCACCTACAGCATTTGCTTCTGAAACCTGTGGCATTTAATATATTGGAGTTTTTTCCTACAAGATTTCTAAACTACCTTATATAGGCTATTAGTGAATTATTTCCCTCTTCTGTAATTGGCTTATAAATTTTACAGAGGGGTTATTAGCTATAAAGGGTTGTGACAAATGACCTGTGCAAAGGAGGAAAACTTTGTTAAACTTTTCTTCCCTGCCTCCACCCCTAGATTTAGCAGCTGTGCTAAGTCTATGCAGGCTTTCCATTTTTGTAAAGATGGGTACCTGTGAGGAGATCAATGAGTCATCCCAGGCTCCAAGGAAAGGCATCTCCCGAGAGGGGGAGAAAACCTTCTGGAGTTCCCCATTGAGATTGCTGTAAGTATTAGCTATGAGCTGCCTGAGTCATCTGAAATAGAGACTATACGTAATTGTAGGGGCCCTGATCTGAGCCTGTGCATTGAGAATGCTCCCATTTACTACCCTAAATCCACACACAAGCTGGAACAGTTTTGATGGAAGCAAAGCTGCATCTCCCAAATTCTGTCAGGTCAGGCAAGAGGATGTCACTGCCTGCAAAAAAGGGACAGTCTTTACAAAGTGCTAGGAAACATCTGGCAATGGTGTGAGACTAGAATCCATTTAATATCTGTCAAGACTTCTTTGCCTAAGCTTCTGCAGAAGCTCATTTTCAGAGAACAGAGATCTCTGTTCTCCAAGGTGTCCTGAGTAATTTCTGTATAAAAACCAAGCCATTAAATAAATAAGTAAACCCCATCTTCTCAGCACTCTCAAGTCACATTTTGTATCAGGGCTGTTCCTTAGATATCTTTTACTTCTGAATGCTCTCACTTCTACATACCATGTGATATAAATAATACTGCTAGGAATCCGAAAGCTGCAGCTTTTTATGGCCAAATGGTGATATTATTCTCTGAATTCACATTACTAATTTTCCTGCTTGTGGTTGGCATCTGGCCCTCCTTTACATGTGGCCATCCTGCTCTCTTCCACCATCAGCTGCCCTGGGATTGCTGCATGTGTAATGTACCTGTAATCATTCAACCTGAAAGCGTGGGGAAAGGTAGTCAGCCAAATATATAAGATTTTTGCAAGCATATTTGAGTCATTTTCCAAGAGTTTCTTGTTTCCATGGGAATTAGTGAGTGAGAGAAGACATAAGTCAATGTTTTTCCTTGCTTTAGCCTCAAGTCTGGCTGCATCAACCTGCAGGCCCTATAATTTAGACCCATGGGGTACTGAGAGAGTTCATTTTCCTTTTAAATTATTATTGCAGTGAGTTGATGGTGACCTATCATGGGAGGAGAGGAACTGTGTGTCTACTTGTTAGAATAGCCCAGCACTGCAGTCCAAACTTCCTTGTGCAGCTGTAAATATGCCAGGCCTGCCTTTGTGGCGAACTACAAATACTCTCAGCCTTTTGAGAAGCCCAGGGAGTCAATTCCAGATCCTAAGGAAGAACAATTAATCTCTTTTCCCATCCCCCTGTACACACATACACCATTCCCTTGTCTCTTTTTAGGTCATTTATAATCAGCAGTCATGGAGCACTGGCCTCATTAGCGATATAGCCATTCCTTCAGTGTTTCAGAAATAATAATTTAGAAAAAATGCATGGTTTTCTTCCCTTGAGAGGCCATGAGTGATGAATTTATTTCAGTCGGGATGTCTTGGCTGTCTTGCTCAGCCTTATCTCCATATTTATTTCAACAAATAATGTACTATGGGAACAACAAAACAGAGAGACAGGACAGTCTGGGCAGGGAAGGGTTAACCAGGGAGATGGCATTGGAAAGCTGAGGCTCAGGGGAGGCATTTTTATTCAGAAACATTTTTTAATGTATATACTTTCTGAGTGATTGTGTTTGTAGAGGTTTAGAAGCCCTGGGATTTGGACATAGATTCATTCATAGGACACCATTTAGAGAACAGATATGGTCCCCAGAGTGGTGCCAGCCACCAACCTTTCTCCTCTAGGGACCATCCCTTTCGTAAGGGCAGACAGGTGATTAACTTTCCATGTCAGCTAATGACTTGGGTCTCTCACTAGCAAGCACTGCTCATTGTGACTGGCCAGGAGGGCCACTATCCTGGGATCCATGTCCTCAGCAGCCCCCTGCACTCAAGGTCCATCTTCATATTCCTCCAACTCCAGGAATCAGCACTTGCACCTGCCGTAAGCCATGCTCACAGAGAGACTTAAACTTGTGATTTTTATTATGCCAATGACCATTCCAGTAATTGACTGTTACACTCTGGAAGCCGAAGCTCCAAGCTCAGTGGCTAAGGACTGGGAGGCAGAGCTCTTCTTCAGACATCCTGGGCAGCCCAGCTGTGCCATCACTTCCCAGTGTGCACATCAGAATTAAACACAGCCTTTTCCTCCAAGCTACCACAGTCATAGTAGGTTTATTTGAATAAGAAACACTCTGAATTCCTTGAAATTATGCTTTTCTAAGGATTGGTTTTCCCAATGGGTAAGCTCTTCCTGTTTAGACCACTTGGCACCCCTGCTGCTGGACAAATAAATCTGAGTATGTGGCATCACTTCATGCCATGTGGTTGAAGTCAGCTCTCCATGACAGGTGTTTTATTTGAAGTTTGGGTTTATGTGTACTTATGAAAAGGAAAGCTGAGCCTGTCCTCTGCCAAAATATAGCCCCTCTCCTTCCCTCTTCCCCTCTCATGGAAGCTCACATGTGAAGTGTTTTTTCCACTAGGGCTTGTGCCTGCATTTCATTTGTTCCCTGGGATGGCTTTTCTGAAGCATCTGGAACTTGTCATTTTTGTGTGCAGCTGTAAAGTACGTGTAATTTGCCTTGCTTCTCTTTCAGAAGCACCTTCCTATCTAGATTTACTTACAGGTCTCATTTGTGAACAGAGGACCCAGCAGCTGACTGCAGGGTTCCAAGCAGTGATGCACATAGCAGCCCTGTTGTATATTTTGAGTATGTGCATACATATTCTTAATGCCTCTTCGAAGTTTTGTTCTCCTTAGTGAGCGTGGCCTTAATATACTGAAAACCCTTTCCCTGCTGACTTGTTAAATACATATTCCCAAAGTTTTCTTTCCTCCTGTATCCCTTTTATACTGAACTTTCGAAGGCCCAAGCTAGCCAGCTTTCTGCCAGGATAAGAGGTGAGTGACTAGTATTTTAAAGCCAGTTCAAATGCTGCTTGTGTCAACCTTCAAATTTAGAGACAAATATCCCCCCTCCAGTCTTTTTTATTAAGACAAAGTGATTGTTTAGTTATTTTCAGCTGATTTCTTTATGCATTGCTGTGTAATCACCTTGGTAGCAGGACTGTAACCAAGTAATGGGGGAATAAGTAGCAGTTGGCTTGCTGTCTTCTTCCCTAAGAAAAAATCAGTGCATGCAGGTGCCCTACCTTAGAGATAAGCATCAGCAGCTCAGGAAGTCTGGGGAGGTGGTGGTATAACCAGGAAGGCATCTCTCTGAACAGGCAGAGTTCTCAAGGGAGGAATTTAGCACTTTGTTCTTTCCAGATGCTGGTTGGGAATGCTTTCAGCTTTTGCAAAGTCATACCTCCCTTGCCTTAGAAGAATTTACCTAAGAGGAAGCATAGAGCCGTATCTTTGAAATACCGTGCTGGTCACCTTTATTTTACAGGTGGAGAAAATTACTTAAAAAGAATTTCACATCAGGCAACAGCTGGGGGAGAAGGGATGGATTCTAAAAGAGAGCAGGTAGCTTTCACTTTGCTTTACAGGCCTCAAGGATATCTCTACTTTCTGACAGAGAACCTCCTGAAAGTTTCAAAGACCTTTTTTTCATCTTTATTGAAAAGCTGGAAGCTTTGCATTTACAGAACAGATGTCCTTTGTTACAAATTTTTCATTCCTTATTGAAATAGATATGAGGAAGAATTCATACCACACAAACTCAGGGGGAAGCAGCATTTTAAATGGAATGATTAAAAACCTTGCCTTCTGCCATTGCTTCATTTTTTACTTGTGACTCCTGTGATGTCATCCGTTTGCTGTTCTCCAGTTGTCATAGCTTTTGCTGGAGAAGAGAGGAGAAGCTCACCTTGGGTGTTCATATTCAATGTGAAAGGTAAGGGAAAAAGAAAATAGAGGAGGGAAATATCTCTTTTAACCTTTCCAGATCAGAATAAACTCAGGATCAATCCTGGGCCCACACCTGATACGCTTTCTTGATGCTCATTAAGTTTAGCTTGTGGTAACCTACTGTAAAACATTAAGGCTCCAGACCCAAGAGCACGGTCAATACATCCGATGGGTCAGTTGTGGCAGGTGACACATCCAACCCAGGATGACAGGTCACTACATCCAACAAAACCATGGCTGAGACCAAGTTCATCGTTAAGGCAAGGTGGGAGGAAGTCTCTCTGTGCAACTGAGGTTGCTGGGTCCTACACCTAACATGTGAGCCAGCTAAATCACAGTTTATACCAAAAGCTTGTGAGCTTCTGGGAACTTCTCTCTGGTGACCAGTGACAGGACCTGAGGGAATGGCCTGAAGCTAAGTCAGTGAGGCTGGACAGTATGCTTGCTGGTGATATTAGTTTACTACAAATCCTTCCTGTAAGCTCTTTGTAGAGTTTCACACTGTGAGCTTCTTTTTCTGTTAATCTTTTCTTTTGTGAGGCTGAGTTTAGTGCTGGTGAGGAAAGGCAGCCTGATGTCCATGGAAAATGAAATCCTTTATTTATCCATAGACTAAGCACCAGCTGTTCCAGCAGTAGAACCCACTGCTCAGTCAGCCCTCCCTTCCCCTTGGTTTGCCTTCTCTGATTGCCTGTTGTGCAGTGAAATTGGTAAAAGGGATGTATCATCCATTCTAAATTAGAGTGACACCACTCAGTTGCCTTTCAATAGCTTTTCAGGTTTTGTCAAATACAGTGAGATTGAGCCACTTACTTCAAACCTTCAGTCAAAGAAGGTGCTTTGGAAGAGCTGTGCTTTACCTTTGAGATTCACAAACTATGTTATATGCTAACCACGAGCAGAGCTCAAGGGTGTAGGAGTTTCTGCATCTACCTGTGGAGAAACCCTGCAAAACCCTGACCATCACCCTGCCCATTACAAAAACACGACACAGAGCTCAGGTGCTGCTGCTGCTATCACACAGGGCGGGTAGGTTGTCCTAGAGACACCACTCTTCCAGCATCGTCATGTCCCAGCAGAAGGCCCCCAGCTGGACCACAGGGCTCCCTAAGGGTTGAGTTGTAGGATCCCTGCTTGACCACAACGAGATTCCAGCTTCATCACTGCCTGGGTCAGTGACCTGTGTGTCATAAGCAAGGTGACTTTCAATGTGCATTCTGGCCTTAAGAAGTGTTGAAGCCTTCATCAGAAAAAAATGATTAAAGGAGAATCAACAGAATGCAGAGCAGAAGTTGGAGGAAGGGGTGAACATATTACTGAAAAAACCATTATTTTTTCCGGTTACTTTTGCTCCCAACACTAGGTCCTGATCCGTTTTCATCCCTGTTATATTGGTTTATCAACAGCTACTGAGTCCAGTTTTAAAGCTGGAGCAAAACCACCAAGCTTGCATTACTTATCCTGATGTTTCAGTTTCAGGTGGATTTGCTTTAGGCTGTGTACACTAGCCAGCCTCCTATAGTGCTTACCTTTTTTTGCATCTGTTTGTGTATCATGTAAGTGAACCTAGATTAATTGTATTTTTCTTCCCTTTTCTAGATAATCTAGACCAGATTATCTTGAATGTCTGTAACACCTGCAGGATATGGTTCAGTCAGGGATTCAGATAGATTAATATCTTCTAAAGAATGCCATTTAGCCCATGGCCAAATGCAAGAAATCCCATCCCAAAGCATCCTATCTTTCTTTAATTTGGCTGTTGCAATACTGGTTTTAGGCGTCATCAGATTTCCACAGCTTTGGCTTGTAGGCGATATCAGCAATTCTCCTTACCCTCCTTCCTTGTACACTTAGTTTTGCTAATATTTTGGGTTATTTTGCTCATGACACAGAGCAAATTCTCCCCAAATCCACATGGAGTGATTGCATTAATAGGAAAGTGATGCTTTTACACCAGAAATCCTGGAACAAAAGCAATGCCTCCACTCACCAAGCTGGCATTGAGCAACTGGGCTCTGTTTCTAGTCTGTGTCCTGCTCTTAACCCCACAGCCATTTTTTATTGCTTCATAATAATTTGGCTACTTCCACCACCCCAGAGCCCTGTTCAGCACAGCCACCAAAACACAGAATTTTGCAGAAATTTGTGCAGCAGGATTGTGGCTAGATATGGAATTGTTGATAGCTGCTGCTGAAGCTGCTGCTGTAAGAGCTCTGCACTAGCATCAAGACAAGCCACCATTCCCCTAACAAAACTTGCTGTCAAATCTTTGCAGCCTCCGGCTGATATTTCATGCAACATTACTGAAAAGTTTGCAGGTTTCCTGACAGACTTACCAGGATCAGTATTTAACCCTTCTTGTCTGGTATGGTGCTGAATGCCATACTTTGGCTTATCTACTCTAGGTATGGGAATAAAGTGTGCCTTGTCTTAGGTAACTCAGGGGCTTACAGTCATGCCTGAATGCAAGGCTCTTTTCGTTACATGTAGAAAAATTGAGGTGAAATTCATTTTCTTGCAGTTTCTTTCATTTTTCTAAAAATCTGTTGGAAATGGTGGGGGACAAGTCCTTGGTTTTAATTCCTCTGAGCCTAAACTTAGATTTATGTATAGGAGAATAGCCTCTAACAAAGCTGTGCAATCAGCAGGTAAGGATGATATAAGCAGCGATGGCAGAAACACCATAGAAATCCACATATAAGGCACAGGGATGCAGGTCTGGTATAATTTCTGCTGCTGGCACATCTTGCTCTCCTACCCATGCCAGAACAGG
This sequence comes from Erpornis zantholeuca, assembly GCA_013400515.1. Classification (NCBI taxonomy): domain Eukaryota; kingdom Metazoa; phylum Chordata; class Aves; order Passeriformes; family Timaliidae; genus Erpornis; species Erpornis zantholeuca. Next base: position 53,777 of record VZTN01032748.1, on the reverse strand, counting down.
GAGACAGGAGCTTTGGGTTAGAGCAGGTTTTACAGTCCTGCATCAAAATGGCAGTGCTTTGTTAGGGTCTTTCTTCCAGAGTTCCTTCTTTCCCATCTGACACTAGACGGAAATGAGAGTTACGGTGTTTTCGCCGTGCTTTGCCTTGGTGCCATTCTCCTGTTCTCCCCTCATCATCCTCCCCCCTCCCCTACTCCCCTGCACTCCTCTTACTCCCCCCTGCCCACATTGAACATGTACAGATTTTATGGTTCACTGGAGAATAAGTCGCTGTCATTTCACAGATGGGCCAGGATGTAATTAGCCACAATGCATGGAAGTAATAGAACAGATGTCTCTTTGTAAACTGAGTTTGGTGTTGCACACTCTGAGTGTGTGACCTGCTGACTGCTCCAGGCGATTCCTCCCGGCCCCCTCAACCCCTCCCCTCACTCTGTTGCCGAGCCAAGGGCTCAGCTCACATCAAGTGTTTGTGTGTTTGCAGGTTTGTTTGTCTCCCTTTCTCATGCAGTCTCTCCTGTTGTAAAGCCACTGATTATGCGATGGATTGTTAGCAAGCAGAATCTGCATTTATCGATGGAGTCATTCAAAATAGAAAAGGCGATAGCCCTCTTATGAGATAATTGGCAGTTTCAAGTTGTTCTTATTACCCGATGATAATACACCAGTAAAATCATAAATTACTGTTATGATGCCCAGCCTCCTCCTTTCCTTTTTTTCTTCTTTCTTTAACTGAAAATAAAATAGCTGTCCTCCCTGAGCCCTCAAATTAGTATTTATATTTTAGATAAGAGATGGGCTGTTGGATTGATTACAATGTGATAATGCACACAAGCTGTCAACAAACACAGCCACTCTCAGAAAGGTGCCCATCTGACTCAGATAGGAACTGCAATCCAACCACCAGTAAAAACTTAAAAGGGGCAAAACTAGAACCTACTCATTTTGTAGAGGATGCTTGTCTCTGTCAGGTACAGAAAATGGATAAATTTAATTCAATCTAGTGGAAGGTGTCCTTGTACATGGAGGGTTGGAATGAGATGATATTTAAGGTCTCTTCCAACCCAAAACCATTCTATGATTCTACAATTCCATTTTCTCCCTTAATATTATTGATACATACTTTCACGCTATATTTGTAGCCCTGAACCCTGTGCATCTTAACACTGGCAGCTCTCCAGCTGTGCTGCTTTAGCTGCTCCTGATGAGGGTTTCCTGCCAGTGCTCCACACCAGGGCAGGGGGCAAAGAGACCCACAGGACCGGGCTGGCTCTTGGCTTCCAAAGCTGAATTTGGCTCCCGTTACAGCTCAGCCAGGCAATGGAGGAGCTAAGCACCACGACCAGGCACCAGTTACTATTGGCAGAAACCTAATGGTGACACAAATGGGAAGGAGATTTAGAGAAAACATGATTGTGTTCTTGATGCTTCTGGGTATTGTCATTGTTTGTGTGTCAGAATGCTCATAGTCAAATCGTGTAGGCAGTCCTTCTGTCTCTGTGTGTGTGTGCTTGCATGCAGTTATGGTTTATTTTCACACAAATTTCCTGAAGAGACACATTGTTTCCCCAGGGCACTTTGATGAGAAGTTCCCCATTAGTTCCCCTGGCTTTCACCCAGCAAGCTTAACTTCTGATTGCACATCTTCTGAGTGTTAACAGTGGTGAGATACATTCATTAATGATGGCAAAAAGCAGGTCTTTTGTGTAGGTAGGAATAAGTTTTTACCTCGAGCTAAAATGATAAAGAGGCAAAGTAGCACGGTGATGTGTGTAAATACACTGGATGTGTGGAACCTAGAGAACAGTATCATAACCCAGAATAATCCTCTGCTGTTTTGTGGATAAGGCATTGGCCTGCTGCCATCTTCAGCCCATTGAGTGGTTGATTAAAGATTTTAAGTGACACAAGAATTTGGGATTGGCCTGCAGCTTTATAGGTACATCTCAGAATAGCCATAGTGAAACACAAGAGAGAAATAGTAACCCAGATGGTGCCTGCCCTTGAAAGGAAATCATCATGCAGTGGGTTTCTCTACACTACCACAAAGCTCTTTTCACTTGTGTGGACACATGCACTGAGCAACCCCCATGCTGGCCTAAAAGTCAGGAAACACAGAACCTACCAGCCATGCAAATACCCATCGTGGAGTGCACCGAAGCTTTTCCAGTAGTCTTTCAGGTCAGCTGAGTATGTGCACAGGATTGACAGTGCTGGAGAAGTCTTCAGTCTTGTCAGCCCAGCAGCAAATTTTAAAAACACTGTATTGCAGATTTCTTTGAGTCAAAGACCATATTATGAGACATGAGAAGTAGCCTTTAGTGCAAGACCATGCATTTCCACTGGAAAAAAAAAATAAAGCAAATTATGCTATGGAGTTGAGAGTGTAGCTTCTAATTTCCTCTGACTGTTTAAGCAGTAGGTATTTTGAGAGACAAGGAATATGGAGTTTTGACACAATTTTGTTGTGCTGCTATTCCTGGCGAGATCTTATTTCTGCTTAGCAACTACTGAAGAGAGCAAGGCACAAGGACGCAGCCCAGGGCCACCACCTTGCTAAACCCACTGACCCAAAGATCTGCCAATGGGGTTGAGCATGCAGGTGTCTTACTCTGGCAGAGCCATTCACTTCTGCAGTCACATTTCCATGAAGTGCTGCCGATGCTGGTTCTCTGCAAACCTCATGTGCCCCAAGGAGGACTTCCCTGAGCCATCCCCTTCCAGCTCCTTCCTTTGTGTTTGGATTTTTTCCTTTTGACACTCATCTCACCTGCATTGATGGAAAGTACTCTTAACCCACATTAATGGGAGAGAAAAAAATGGTCATTTGCTGTGATTTTTCAAATTTGTTTTTAAAAAAAGGTCCTGTGGGTTCCTTGGGTTTCAGTCAACATTATACTCTGTATGGTTGGTCTGTGATGAAGCTGATACTTGCATGGTATTTGTGGCTGATTTCATCTGGTCCCTGTCTTTCAAAGTGGCAAAACTTGAGGTTTGTTATGTCTTTACAATACCGTAAAATTGCAAAGCAGGTGTGGTGGATTGGTTGAGCTTTTCCTTTGCGTTGTCTTAGAAGAACCAAGCCTATTGTTACAAATGCGGGATGGTCTCACATAGGGAGAAAGAGGGAGTTTCTGTTTGGGTCTAAACTAAGGCAGTCTCTGGCAGCTTAAACTCAAAGTGGTTTATCAGTGACAAATGCGCAACACTTGGGAAGAGATTGTACAGCAGCAAGTGCTTATGACAATGAACTATCCCTACTGAACTCTTTTTCAAATAGTATATAGTATAATATTTGACAAGAATGATTTTGTTTTGCTGGGTAAACAATAGCTTTCATGCTCCCAAAGCCCTTTCTCAGGCAAAGCTCCCCCTGACCCAGCAGAAGAAAGACTGAGTTGAAACCATGGCAACAGCTATCACAGGATCACGGAATAGTTTGCATTGGAAGAAACCTTAAAGATCATCTCATTTCAATACCCCTGCCATGGGCAGGGACACCTTCCACTAGAGCAAGTTGGTCAGGGCTCCATCCAACCCGGCCTTGAGCACTCCCAGGGATGGGGCATCCACAGCTTATATGGGCAACCTGTGTCAGTGCCATCACCCTCACAGAACAGAATTTGTTCCTAATACCCAATCTAAACTTACCCTCTGTCAGTGTGAAGCCATCCCCTCTTGTCCTGTCACTGCATGCTCTTGTAACATGTCCCTCTCCAGCTCTCTTGAAGGCTCTCCCTTAGGTACTAGAGGATGCTATAAGGTACTGGAAGGCTACATAAAATATTTAAGTGCATGTTACTTGATTTTAAAAAAGAGCAGGTGATCACCAATATGCACATCTGTCTTTGCAAATACCTATGACAGTTCAACACCACCCCAAGATGGTAGTTTTTCTGTATACTTTGCTAATGTACCATTTATGGATGGGGTAAACTGAGGAAGGAAGCAATTAAGTACCCAATTCCGTCCCCAGTACATATCAGTGAGGGTTGTAAAGTGTGATTCTGTGGTTCTGAATGGTAGGACTTGCATTAAATATGGAGAACCGTGACTTGTCACTGATATTTAATGCTAGGTTCTGTTAGTGGAAAGAGCTTGCCTGCACATCCCTGTGCTTCCAGTGTACATGTTACATATAGAGGGATCCTCTAGCTTGTTAGTGGTGGGTCCCTGGCACTATGGTTTTGGGGATTGTTGCTGCAAACCAGTACAGGTACTGAGAGCAAAACCACTTACCCTTCACAAGAGCAGTGCAACCTTACTGGAATGTGAGGGTGACCCTGGAGGAAACCCAATCAAGCGCTCTTCGTTTCAAGTGCTACTGGAGCCTGGCACCACTTGGGCTCCTGTGTAGCTTTGGCATGTATCTAAGTGTGTCCCTAGGTCGAAGGGCAACTTTATGTCCCTTTGAAAAACATGGCCTGACCCTTTAGGGCAGCATAGTGGCTTGGCTACAGTGGGATTAACGTGAATCTGAACTCCAGAGGCTTTATGGTGAAGCATAGGTCCTGCTTGCTACGCTTGTGCTGCAGGGAAAGGCTCTGGGTGCCAGGAGCAGGCAGCCCAGGAGACAGCTAAGTGTCCAGGAAGACATGGAGAAAGCATGAAGCATGTGTCACAGGGCAGGCGAAAGCTGGGCCCAGAATAGTCGTCCATCGGAACAATCATTTGAGAATATGTATTCCTTTCTCTCTCCTTTTACATCTGACTGGTTATCTATTGTTCTTCTTTACTGCAGTCTGCTTGTAGGGCTTCATAGCTTTTGAAGGTATAAGAATAGGGCTTTTTTTTCCTTTGCACTGAAGTAATCATCTCTATTTAGGTCAGTGACATGATGAAAGATGTTTATGTGTTTTTATCTAAAGCTGGACATTGCCTTTCCGGATATCACTGAATGGAAAAAAGCTAATGGAGCCTTGCTGTGCTTTCACTGTTTTTGCACTGGTCTTCTTGTTTTAGTACTAAGGCATGGAAAGCATCCCATCGTCACTGCATGACCCTCAACTCTCAGCTCCATCTGCTGGCTCCCCTATACAGAGGGGACTCAGAGAAGGGGAAGAGAAGGTCACACAAAGTTGTTTCCGTCTCCAGCTACCTGGAGCAGGCATTGCCAGCTCTGGCCTATTAAGCAGAAAATGTGGCACTGATAAATCCTGTCCACTAAGGAGCTGAGACTTTTTAATATGCAAGTGCTCAGTCAAAGAAAGTAAACAGACATCTCCTTCTGCTGGGAATTACTAGACAAATGTCTCCCTTCCCTTACCCTCCTTCCTTCCTCCTCCCTTCCATTTAAATGGAGGAAATTCTACTTGCTTTATTTGATAAAGAGGAGGAGGGGAAAGGACATGTACTGAATCATGGTTAAGCTGCTGTCTTCTAGACCTTTCAGTGTAGATGTGCTTCATTAGTTTGATAAGCAGACACCAAAAAGGGGGAGGGGTGTGGGGTTTGCATGAGGGGATCTGCCTAGGGGCTGCCCGGAGGTTTAAGAAGATGAGCTGCTAATGATGTTGAAGCTGTACCTTTTTGGGACCTTGGCTCCTGGAGGAAAAATGGGCCCTTTTCACTAATTGTGTTGTGCTCAGTAGTGTGATGGAAAGGATCTCACAGGGGAAAAAATTTGAATGAATATCGGCTGGCTTCTTTCCCTGAGCAGTGCCCACTCCACTCCTCCCCCATCCCAACCCTCCTCCCTTCAGAAGGGTATCTGGCACAAAGTAATCCTAAATATTGGGAGATAACTTTAAGAAAAGAGATTAATTGATCATTTATTTGAACAGTCTGGTGCTAGCCTTGTGAACTGAACATAGATTTTTAACAAATGTTGTCCAAATTGGCAGTGGAAATGTTTTGATGAATAGTTACCAGCAAGACTGTAAACCTTGGATCTGGCCCCACCTGTTTGCAAACACGGGACCTGAGGACTTCCAAGTGTTGCTCTCTCTAATCCTGTGCCAGCCCCTTTCCTCTTTGACAGATCCATGTCTCGAGAGTGGATAACTGTATTTCCCCTGTGCAGCAGGGTATGCAGGTTTTCACCTCAGGTGCTATTGAGTGTTTCCAGGTGTACTTACTTTCCTTTCAGCAACTGGATGCCGCCCCAGTTGGGGAGGTAAAGAGCGATTCCCAGGTGCGCTTATGGAGCGCCATGGTGAGCATTGTAATTTCCTTTTTCCTGCAGTGACATTAGCCTAGCTCAGCAAACTCTAGTGTTCCATTATATTCTCTGTGAGTTTTAGAGTGGAAGGGACTGGTAGTGGACAGGCTGTGCTAGGCTATGCCTGGGAGCCAGTTTCCAGACTTCTGCCAAATGCCACCCCAGTGAACTCCACATTAACTGGGCTCCTCCTCCTCTGGACAAAAGAGGCAGACACTTGGCACTTTTTCTTTCTCAAATACTAGCAGGCATAGCAAGCCCAAACCATGCAGATTGATGGGCCTCTAGGTTCAAAAGGGACTTTTTTGACCCAGGCATAGCATCATCCTAAAATTGTATATCCCTGCCACAATCAATGGCTGCCTAGTCAGGTACAGATAGGTGGGAATCACTTGAAAAGCTGTTCAGTAAAGGAGACATGGGTGGCACTTCAGGAGGCAGCTGGTTACCAAGGGAATTGCCCCAAATGTGAGATTTCCCATGATAGTGTAGTGCCTCTGGAGCATGTCAGCAGCACAGGAGGGGATAAAGCAGAAGAATGCTTTCATTTTGTTTTGTTTGTTTTTCTGCACGACATCAACTTAATATGCAGAATTCTCTGCTGCATGCTGCTGCAGAGATTGTATGTAAAAGGAACCATTTAAATGCACCAAGGAGAGTTTTGCAGTTGAGAACAAGGGTGTTAGATCTATAGTCACCAGCACAGGGTGCTCTTAATCCTAATTGCTGGACACTGGGAGTTATGCCAGGGGCCGGTTCACTGTGCATATGTCCTTGTTCCCTTTACACTTTCCCTAAGAATTCGTGGCTGGCTACTGTCAGAGATGGCACACTGGGCTAACAAAGCCCCTAAGTATAAGAACATTATGTTACACTGACAGGACAAGAATAGAATGAATGCCTGAATTGGGACATGGTGGGATAACCTGGGCAGCCCAGGCTGCAGAGCAGAGCTCTATGGCACTGCTGCTGGTCATAAGTGGTTCCATACATTACTTCCTCAGCACTCCTTTGATTGGGTTGGTAAAAGGAGGATTGCTGGCAGATGGTGCAGTAAATGTTGATATCATATGTGTTGTAAACCACTTCACAGGGAGAGGTGAACGTTTCCCAGGGATTGGTGTGGCGAGGCCAAGAGACTGTTTGAAGTTATGACCAACTGCATCTCTTCCTCTCTTTTCAGAGATGACTTTATATAGTGGGTGACACAGACCACCACAGACAACCCCAACCAGCACTTATTTGAGAGTTTCTGCCCACCTTCCACTCTGCTGCCTCCTGCCCCAGCCTGTCCTCTGACACTCAGAAAGGGACCGACAGGGGCAGCTGGTGGCTGCTCCCACCCAACCTCTCATTCTGTAGTGCTACTGGTCCTCCCTCTCACTCAGCATATGTTACATTTGCACCACTGCCCTGACCAAAATCCCTGCTCAGACAACTCCCAGAAGCAAAGGTGGGAGGAAGTTGGATCACCCCCATTCATGGGGGGGAAGCAAGGCAGTCTATTCTTGTAGAGAAAATGCATCACATGGGGTAGTGGAGAAAGGACTATGCCTTGGTCCCTGTAATTATACCCATCTGTTACTTCCCTGTTTCTGCCACTGCCGCTGAAACACAAAAAGAATCACAAGCGCGATTTAAGCCCCTGGAGAATACAATGGCTACACTTGAACAAGCCGAGCAGACCTCCAGTGCCCCACTTTTACCGGCCCAGTGCTGCATGCTGGGCTGCAGAGGGCTGTTCTGGTCCAAGCCGTCAGCTCTCCTGCACAGTCATTATTAACTCACCTCCTTTTTGTGGCTTCTGCTGCTTTTGTCAGATTGCTGCAGAAGGGACAATGTTAGAGCACTTCCTCCTTTCCCTATCACAGCGACTGGTTTGGGAGTTCAGTGCTTTCCACATTCGTGGGACTGGTAAACTGGTTTGCACTGCAGTTTGCTCTTGTTTTCTGTGCCCTCTTGTCATTGCTGTTGACTCATCAGGCTGAAGTGTCTCAGCTTAATTGAAGCAGTAACAATGCAATCAACATTTCTCTCTATTTTTATCTGCATCTCCCCCTCCCCCCTGGTTTTTCTGCTGCTTGACATGCTATTTCTGGGGCTGAGAGCTTGGCAGCCTTGCCAAGGGTTGCTCTGGAAAGAAATGGAGCCACAAAGAGAGTAAACCCACCAAAAGTAACAGGGTTTTTTTTCTTTTTCTAAGTGCTGCTGGACTCCCTGCATTGCATTCATCCTTACTATGCCTTGTTACCTCCCCCTGTCATCCTTTCCGCAGCTGAAGAAGGCCTGGTCAGAGGGAAGTAATTCTATAGCAGGGGTGCATGGATACACCTAATTAGCATAAAATTAGCATAACCCTCTTTGTTTAACAGAATACTCAGCTCTCCTCCTTTATCCAAGTGATGTGACTAGAGGCAAGTCTTGGTGCAATCTTTATAAGAGATTGTGGGTGAAGATGCTGCCAGCTTGGTCTTTGAACAGCAAAGCATTCACCCCTGGTGTGAGGAGGAGAGCAGAGCATTGCTGCCAGCTATAGCCCATAGCAATGAGATCATTTTCCTGGGGTATGGGAGCTGGAAGTTCTTAAGTCTCTGTAAACATGCCCACTTTGGGGAAAAGTAGTGATGGGAGGCAGGAAGGAGTAAGAAAATGTAGCCATTTTGTAATAAATGAAGTAGCATCTTTTAAGTGCAGTTTCTGTGGACAGAGTAGCAAAAAACACTTGTAGCTTAAAGGTTTTGAATTTAAAAGGATGCCAGCTGGCTTTAAAATGTTTCTGCTTCTGAAATCAGTTAAGGTTACTATTGATGATGGCAAAACCTAAGATGCCAAGAGGAAAAAGTATGAGGCAAACCAGTGTTTTTATTTTTTTCCCCTATCAAATGTCTTGGTGCACTGAGCAGCACATGGGTGTCATTGGTGTCTGAGCTTTTTCCATTGCCCCGAATGCATGTTTAGCTCTTCTGCAAAGTGATGGCAGGCAGAGAATCATCTGAAAGTATGAAAACATCAATTGAAAAAAACAGACGTGAGAGAAGCATCTGGGTATGTGAATTTAATGAAAATACTGTAGCTTATGTCTGGGAAATGCCTGGATTTCAAGTTGACAGAGTCCTTTGCCATGAGACATGCCTCTCCTTTGTGTGAACCTGCATCCTCTTTCTGTACCTTTTTAGCATTGTTACTGGACTGCTCATCTCTATTTTGTAATCCTATTAACTTCTTTTAATACAGAATTAACATACTCTTCTCCTCCCCCCTTACCACCCTGTATCACAGAGAAAGACTGCTGCTTTTTATCAAACCCAGAATTGTTTTTAAGTCAATAAATATATATCTAGACCTCTCAGCATTGATGCTTGTATCTCTGCTGGCATCCTCAATAATTTTATGTCCTTGTGTTAGACTTTGCGTCCCAAATCGTGTTATCTAGAGAACAAATGCTTTCAAATCTGTTCAAAGTGTGTGCGACAACCAGCCACTAAAGCAAAGGAAGGCAAGAGGTAGCTGACTTTGTTAAATATTTATTAATACCTCTTGCTGTTGGCAGTGCCTGAAGTTGTAATCAGCTTTGTCTGTGTGTCTGTCTATGCCTTCTTCCTATGCATGTGCCTTTTGGGACATTTTTGGGTGCTTCGTGTGTAGCTGCATGCCTGCTGGCATGTCTCCTGCATGTGCTCTGTGCTGCGGCGCGTGTGCGCCTGCCTGCTCTACACAGTCTCTGCTCTGGTGTGTCCCAGCATGTCTTCCTGCATGGGATCTCTCTGAAACGCGCCAGTATCTGCCTCCCTGTGCTCCTGAGTAGAATATGTGGATGTCCCCATGCCTTGGTGTATTTGCATGCCTAGACATGGAACGGGATGCAGGATGCTTTGTGTGTGGCAGGGCTAGCAGCATTTTAAGATGACTGTGCCCGTGTTGAGATGGAGACTCCATCGTTTCCCTCTGTCAGCCTATCAGACACTTGCACTGGGGAGGAAAAGCTGTTGCCTTCATGGCTTCAGTGAAGTGAAATAAAATGCCGCTTTAAGTCGGTGGGAGTGGGGATCACTTGCAGATGTTAGCTCCTTAAAAATGGCCTCACTTAAAATATATATGGAGAGAAGTAAATGGATTTTTGTCTTACAGGAGGGGTTTGTATCCTTGTATCCATGTTGGATTCCCTCCCCCCACCAAAATCCAGTCAGAATGCTGTGCTCTGAAGGGAAGGTCTTTAAAAACAAAACAAAAGGCAGCTGTCAATTTAATCCAAGCTCCCTGATAAAATTCCAGCAGAGTTCCTTTTTTCAGAGATGAAATAAGAACCCTGCCAGGCCCTCTTGACTGGCCACATAAATCATTTGTGGTAATTGCTCTGAGAAAGACGAGTGCCTCTTAGGTGCAGGGAGGGAGGAAGGCACCCACTGCCCCTGCACAGCACCCAGGTACCCCAGCTTGTGGAGACCCCTGCCCCGAGCCTGGGGGCCAGCTACCTGAAGCAGGGGTGGGTGCTGTAAACCCGAGGGGACAATGTGCTGCAGAGGATGAATAATAGGGTTTCCTGTCACCTTCCCTTTGTTGTTGGTCCTGCTTTTAATTGCCCTAGAGGGATTAGAAGTCAGACAGTGGGGGAGGATTTGGGGAAGGAGGGGCTGAGAAGGAAGAGAGGGGGAGGGAAGGATGAAAGTGCAGGGAAGGTGGAGAGAATGAGATGGAGGCGAAAGGAAGAAGGAAGAGATTGATTTAAGTGACTAGCATTTAGTGCAGTGGGGCACAATTTCAATTAGCTAATATCTCATTGGGTTGGTGCATGACTGCATGCTCCTTGTCACTCCAATTAGGAGAGGAGTGGCAATAAAAAGCAGAGGGCCAGGCTCTGGTGTCAGCTTTTGCCAGCTGCAGCAGTGCAGGGGGACAGCTGCTCCAGCAAGCCTCAAAGCTGTGATTGCACTTTCCCTGGGCACTCGTAAAGATGGGGATAATAAAATAACAGGGATCTGAAGCAGCGCTACAGGAGTGGCCATCAGCCACAAACTCCAAGAAGAGGACATTGCTCAATTCAGTCCTTTGCTTTCAGGGTAGAAGCAGCAGGGTGTAGTTGTTATCATATTTAGTATAAATCTGCAACTGCTGCTTCAAAATGAGTTTTTCTAAAGCATTTGTCAAACCCCCATGGCCTGAGTAGTTTTGGCGGCATAGCTGCGACTAAGAATAAAAATGTAAATTATATATAAAATCAAGACAGTGCATATAAACAAAGGAGCTAAAGGTGATGGGCATGAGGACCAGAGTGGGAGTATGGAGGTCTGGCTTGTGTTCCTGTTCTGTCACTGGGCCACACTGGACCAGACTCCTCTCCCCTGAGCCCACCACCCCTTGGAACCTACCAGGAGCAGCCTCTGGGTTATGGGAGGGATACCTGAGCTGGGCAGCAGAGTTGCATGATGGCACAAGAGCCACTGCTGTGGAAGGACCAACATGTTGGCTCTCAGCATCTCATAGGTGTGCGCTGGTTCTCTCTCAATAGGTGGGGTGTGAGCCCCACCTATTGCCTTGCAGGTGAGTATTGCTGTTCAGCTTTGAAATACAACCTGCACCAATTGGTTCTGTGACACCCACTTATTCTGCTGATCTCCCCAGGGGAAGCCCACTGCCATTCCTAGTGCAACGCCAGAGCTGACATGGCCTCTTTTCCTTGCTGCAAACAAGCTGCTCTGCCAGTGTGTCAGACATCTCTTTCCCTTCCTTCTTTGTGGGCATGGAGCCCAACTGCAGTCTCCTTCTGAGCAGGGCCCTAAGAGAAAGACTGAGGAACAAAGGAGTGCAGCCAGCATGGCTGACTGGCAGGTGGAATCAGTCTCCCAGACAAGTTGCTTGTACTGTTTCCAGCACAGTCTCTGGGCTGAGAAGAAGGGACAAATGTATGCTCACTGTGCACTCTCCTTCTGCTCACTCCTAGGTTCCACAAGTGCCGAGCTCTGTGCCTGGCCTCAGAGCCAGTAGCATCCTCCCCTTTTTGGGTTGCCATTTCCATGCTTTTCAGGCACTCCTCTCTCTCTATAAACAGGGACAGGCACTTGCAACAGAGAGGAAAAAGTAGTTTGTGGGCTTGTCTGTGGGTGGGAATGAGTTAAGGCGTGTGAGAGAACAACTGCAAAGGGATAGCACATGGCCTTACACATGTGTGTGCCACACACTTGTATGTGCCTGACAGGGCATTAAACCAGATAACTGTATTAAACCAGATTGTGATAAGTGCCTCAGTCACCCTCCCTCCTTCTGAGGGCCCTGGCCTGGAAACATGTGTGAGTTAACATGCAGCAGTGGAGGATGTTGCTGTGCCCGGCTGTCATCCATCTCTGATCCCAAAGTAGCTGCCCTTGGAGCAAGAACCACTTAATCATTTTTGAATCAGCTCGTGAACAGCTATAGCTCACAGCCCAGCACATTAAGGTGAACTGGCAGAAACTGCAGTTTGCCTTAATGGACTGCAGCCGTGCCAGAGAGGCTTTTCCAGCAGTGAAGCTCTCCCTACCACACAAGTAGCCCACTGTGGAAGAGCAGTGGATGGACACAGCCCCAGCCTCATCTGTCAGTGCTGGAGAGCTAACTGACAGCTGGAAGGTCAGTGAGCTTGCAGGCTGCAGGAGAGTGCAGGGATTTTAGCCTGCTTCCCACACATGCTGGGCCAAGCTTGGGGAGCCCTCCCTGCCCAGTCCCCCTCTGTTATCACCAGTAGGTGTGCCAACAGCACCAGTTAGTGATGGGGTTATCCTCCTAATTATCAGAAAGGAAGCAGTTGATTTCCCTTTTAGGAAAACTGGGACACAAGGAGGTAAAGAGCCAAGGGTGAAGAAGTAGTTTGGGATAAAGACCCCTGTGTCAGCAGTGGCATCCTACTATTTTTCTAGTACACACTTCTTGCTTTCTTAAACCCTCTGGTTCTTTCTAATCAGTTCTGCATGAAAAGTATGTACTGTCTTGCAGGTACAACATTCAGTTTCCCATTCCATTTATTCTCCCAATTGCCTACATTTTTCCTTTTCTGTTCTTACCACTTTTGTAAAACATATTAAACTACATTTCCTGCTGTTTAAAAATGAACCAGAATTTAAAAAAAACGCCTTGCCTTTGAGGTGAAGCTGTTAGGAATCCTAAAATGGTGTTAAAATATCTGCATCCACATTCTATTTTGTGGTGGGTCTCAGTTCTAGGGAGGTTGCTGACTGGGTGGAAAAACTGGCAGTTCCCATGTGGAATGATAGGGGAGGGCTGATTTCCTGCACTGAAGCCCTTGTGACAGAGGTAATGAAGCCTCTGTGTCACCTCAAGAGCCACCCTCCCACACTTGCAGATGGGTTCATTGATCCTGCAGGCTGGCATGGGAGAGGAAGGTGAACTGTCCCTGCTCCCTGCTACAGTCTCTGGATAGCCTCACTGAGAGCCACATTTAGTCCCTGGCATCTCTCACCAGCTCTCAGGAGTGGTTCCAGTTTCACTGGGGGAGAGACAGAGCATGAGGGACTATGGGAGTTCCCAGTCAGAGGGAAAAGGAGGGTGTCCCAGAGAAAGGGCCTGTCTCTTTCTCCTAGCAGTTCCAAACAGCAATCCCAGGGCCAGCTGCCAGGTGTTTCATTTGTTATACCGCTGAACGCAGGGATGTTGCTTCATAGGATGGCTGTGCAGAAAATTGGGCTAGATTCCCCCATGAGACCCAGGCTGCTGAAGTTGGTGTGTTCCAGGTACTTCCCAGAGAGCTTCTTTGTGAACAAAGTTCTGGGAAACCTTCACTGAAAATATAGTCTGCATCTCTTTTAGAGTTAAATGTGTGGTCATCTCTGTTAACTGATTGATTATGGCCCCTTGAAGCACTTCTGAATCATGGTAAAGTTGTTTCATTACTTGCTTAATGTTAAAATAATCTTCATACCTTCCTGCAGACTTTACTAAGGCTCTAGTTTGCAAATGGTTCCGCTGGAGCTGGCTTGATGAATGCATTTATTTCTACTTAGCCAGCTGAAATGTCTACCTCACTGCCATATCTTCAGGTGGAACATTCAGAGATGCTCTTTAAACCTGAGCCCTACAGGCTCATGAGGTCTGGTAGGATCCCAGGGGTACTTGGACACCTTGTGTTGATATTAATAGCAGCTGTCAACATGCAAGTCAATGTAGTGATATAAAGGTAAGCAAATGTATGCTGCCAGGACAAAGCTGGAAGCTTCCCACAGAGAATAGGACAGGATTTTTTGCAGTTAAAGCAATCTCCTTTTGGACCTACAAGCTGTGCAGGTAACTCCCAGTTGCAGTAGGAGCTCTCCCTTATTTTTCCTGGACAGCACAGAAGGTGGAATTGAGGGAAAACTTTTCTCCAGGCAACCTCATATGTGCTTGAGGTCAGAGAGAAACATTACACTGGCATTAACCCAAACCCCAGTCGTATTTTTAACCTCTACTGTGTGAAATGCATAATCCAGGGTTATCTTTTACTTACGTGTAAGCAATGGCTAATCTAAGTTTCCAGCTGTGAATACAGCTTACCCTATAACTGCAGCACTTGGATGCTGACAGATGTGTGTGTTACTAGCTGACACTTGGAAAGCCTGATTGACTGGTTCAAATAGAAATTCGGAGATTTATTTGAAGGGTTGTATAGGATTTTCACAGCATCTCCTCCATTCAGGCTGTCAGTTCTGCCTTATAAGCACATCTGAAAGGTAGCTGTACAGGTTCTGTTTAGATGCAACATGGCAGAATTACAGTTTGTTCTAATTTTTTTTTACAGATATAGAAAAATAAAATCTAAGGTTTGTTTCAGTTCATTGCATAAGGTTATCTGTAAGCTACAGATCTGGGAACTGCTTGCTTAGTTCAGGCTGTGGCATATCTAGCCCCTCCTCTGAGGCGGTGCACGGTGTTAAAGCAGAGAGCCTCAGAATCTAAATGCTATTTTAGCATGATATATTTCATTCTGTTTTCACTGTAATGTCTTTTTAATGACAGTACAGAAATCTCTGCAAGGTGTACTTTCCACCTGTATCTCCATATTCAGGTCTCATACATTTGTACTCAGGAGGTACATCTACTTTGTTCTTCCTAACTTGGATCAAGCAGATTTTGTTTGAGCACATCTCTGGCTGTGTTATGCCTTATACCTGAATAATCACAAATTGAATTCCCAATTAGCTCGTCTTTTGCAACTAAAATCCTGTTGATTTCAACAGTATAGTCTGGTTTGAAATACACAGTGAAACTGCTCTCCCAGTGCATCCCAGGGGAACCTTGTAATCTTATAAGATCCACCTGCTGCCATTTCATTTTAACCTCTACGTTTTTCCCTGCAGCATAATGAATTCAATATTCCTCTGCCACAAAAAACCTTCCCAAATGTGCTTTGTCATCACTTTGAGGAGGAGCATACCTGCCTCTGAGGAGCTGCCAGCAGCACCTCTATCCTCCATTGCCCAGCTGGAGCAGCTGGGAATCACCTCCACCTTCTGCAGGTGCCAGCAGACCCTCCCAGGTCCCATGGGTGCTCACATGACCATTTCTGGTGTGTGCCCCAGCCTCATAAAGGCACTGCAGGTGCTTATGGGGAGCTGTCTGCAGAAACTTGGCTCTAAATCTTTTCATGTGGCTGTTAGATCAGTAATAAAACAGGATATAAAGTGGTTTTGCAGCTTCTGGGATATCAGGCCTCTTCACTGCTGGCTTCACAGCTGTTACTTCTAATCAGCTGGGCAGGCACCACAGAAATTGTAATAAACACTCTTTCCTTTCAAGTTGGGTTTAGGTTTTACTGGTGGAGAGGGGGGACTGGTCCCATGATAGCGCTGCTCACAGAATACATGTTGCTTCTTCCCTTGCTACCCTCCTTGTCCTGAAAATGGGGGATGGCGGGCAGGCAGGGGGGAGAGTGCAGCATTGAGCACCTGACAGTGACCAGCCTGGGCCCGTGGATCTAGCATCCCATCCTGGACAGCATGTGGGAGCCAATGCCTCAGGAGGAATGTGAGGGCATGAGAGGGCTATGGAGCTCTCCCTCTCTGAACTTACAGTGGTCTTCATCTCAGGGACTTCAAAAACCACCCACCGTGTCTCTGTGTTTAATTAGAGGTGTTTAATTAACAGTGACTCCGCTTGAATCTCATGCTGCTCTGAGCCCAGACTGTGCCAAATGTGGTAAGAGCAGCCACTTAAAAGTCTGGGAATAAATAAATGGCCGAGTCAGCATCTTGGCTTGAATCCCTGCTAGGAGCCTGACATGGTGGTCTAAGACCTGGGTCTTGCCTTCAGGGCTCAGATTCCTCTTTGCACCTCCTAATCTGTGCCAGGCCATGAGCTCTCAAAGGAGAAGACCTGCCCTTGGTACCACTCTCTTGCCATAAGGTTTCAACTGCCCACCTCCCTTCCCTCGCCCCTTCTCCCTGCTATTGCTGGCAGTGATGTCCCCCACCCTCACCATCTCTAGACAGGCCATATACATCCTGTTCCCTCCCCTCTATAAGCCAAAAACACATGGGCATCCTGTAACACTTTTATTGCTCTTTGTTGGCCTTGCTATATCTAGGAAAACTCTCAGGTGTTATCCAAGGTTTGGGGAGAGTAGCTTCTTGTGTGGGTTAAGGGAAGAAAAGAAGAGGAAGAATACTGATTTTTATGCTTTTCAGTCCCTGCTGTGGAGTTACAGGCATGGGAATTAATCCATTCCCAGGAAGCCACCAGCAGAATTTATTAAAGGGTATGAGATGAAGTATTCTCAGCAAGTAGAAGTAAATCATGCTGGGAAAGAAATAGGGAGAGGGGGAAAGCCCCCATGAGCCCCATTGCAGATGCTGCCTTCTCAGCCCAGCAGCATTGCAGGGCAGACACTGATGTGGTTTGGCTCGCAGGACTCCCACCACCACTTTCAGACCCAGGAAAAGCATTCCCCTCTCACAATGCTGTCAGAAGCTGTTGCACAATAGGCTATGCATGGCCATGTGCTGGCTTGTGCATGTACACCTCAGCACAGGGGGAGAGCAGGCAAGGTTTCATGCTGATCCTGGGGAATTTGGCTTCCTTTAAACTCAGGATCTCTGCTCAAACTCATTTTTTCCCCTAGCAATCCCTCTTTGTCAAGACCTAAATATTTTCTGGAAACATGTAATATGTCTGGCCATTTCTGTCTGTTAAGGAGGATTGACGTGTGGGTCATAATATGTATTAATTCCCTGGAGGAACATTGAACTGTTTCCTCTGCCCAGGTGGAAAAGGATAAACACAGCCACTGACATGCTGTTTAGTCTGAAAATAGCCCACTGAATGCATAATGAAGAGCCTCCTGAGGTGTTACTCTGCATGTTAAAATGGTGTTCAGCAGCCTGTGCTGTCACATAACATAATTTGACAATAAATGTGCATCTAATCAACCTCTCAATAGCTGATAGTCATCGTCTGGCCATTAGTATTACCTGCCTGTTCAACAGTAGCCATATCTTTGGGAAACAAGAACTTCGTCAGTCCTAAAATACATCTTACGTGTGAGCAAGACAAATGAGGAACTCTGTGTCTTGGCTTTGTGCTCAGTGCACATTTCAGGCTTAACAGCCACTTTTGTTTAGCTGGCGAGGACAAAGGAAAATGAAGATTTTTCTTCATGGGAGGAAAATGGGAGGATTTCTGAATGATCAGGGGAAAGAGCACCCCATATCCTTTATAAGCCTAATGAAGGCAGAGCAGCTGAGGATGCTCCAGTGAATGATCCTGCATCTTCTGGTGCAAGCAGTTCCTGCCTGCACTGAAATAAAAATTGTCAGCCTTGATCCTTTAAAAGGCAAGCCAGGGTTTGAGCAAAATGGCTCAGGTTGGAGTCAATTGACAAGTGGCTTCTGCTGTTTAATTCACACCCTGGTAACAACACTCGCATGAATGATATATAGACAATCACTTTTGTCTCTGAACGTTTGACAGCAATTAGGGCTTCACTCCAGGGGCAGAACATCATACTTTCACTGGAGTGCTAGAGGAGGATGTTAGGGTAAAGAAATTAGCCATCTGTCTGGTGAAGACTATATCCTCCAGGAGGCAGTTGGATTTCAACAGGCAAAATGTTTCCATTCTCATTGTCCCCTACTTCAGTTGTACACAAAGGCATGAAAGACACACAGAAGCCCTATTCACCTCCAGTTATGTAAAGGTCTGCCACCAGCCATCCTGACAAACACCCTCTGGCAGCTGGCAGCAAGTGGCAGCTGAGACCTGCTCCCCTCTGTGCTGTTTGGAGAGCAACCTATCGGTTTTGGCTGTCCCATCATGGAGAGCTGAGAGGCAGGGACGTAGGTGTTCAGCAGGGGAAAGCAGAGACTGACTGCAAATGAGGAGGCAAAGTGGTTCTTACAGCCCTTCATTTCAGGCAGGAGGATGGATCTGGTGCAGGCTTGGGCTCCACAGCACATTTCTGTGCTGTGAGTCCTGGATACAACACTGTGACCATGCAGGAGATGAGCAGGCAGATCTCATCAGCCCTGGGTGGCTGTTTATCAGCTCACCCAGCATGGCCATGCTCCACACCACTTGGAGCAGGGCATCACATTGATCTTTGGATCCTTGATTTAAGGAACTCCTCATCACTGAAGACAGTCCCTGCCAGATTAGGCTAGTTGAGGGTTTAAGGAGCATATATTGACATTTGGTTGTGTTAGTCACACCGAGCTACACAGCCAGAGAAAACTGCCAGGTCTCTTGCTGCCTGCTCTGAAGGACTGTCTCTATAATTTCTGCTGCACGGGCATGTTTCTTTTCTTTTCTTTTCTTTTCTTTTCTTTTCTTTTCTTTTCTTTTCTTTTCTTTTCTTTTCTTTTCTTTTCTTTTCTTTTCTTTTCTTTCTTTCTTTTTTTTTTTAAAGAAACCAATCAGCTACAGCATTTTCCTGTCAGAAATCTAGTTCTGATAAACACAATGTCCTTGCACAAGTCCCCTAACTTAATGATTTAAAAATTCAAATATAAGACAATTTTTCTTGCTTAATTTTTACATGTGTCTGTGTGTCTATAGAGAAAAGCACTTGTGAGAGAGCAAGGGGCAGCAGAACATGTATTTTCATTGTCTGTATTTGTCAGCTTCAAAGGGTAAATTATCAATAGCATAACTTGATTCCAAACTACTGTTATGGTAAAAAAATACAGCTCAGCAGTAAAGCTCCTCGATCAGCCTTCCTAATGTGCAAAGAAAGCCACACATGATGGCTAAGATAGAGCTCTGGCCCCCCGGTGTGTCCCAGATGACAACTGGTATCTCCCTCCAGATCCTTCAAACTAATTCTGTACATTTATTAAGTGGAAGATGGTAATGAAAGTTAACTTTCTGAAGCTTCCAAATCTCAAGTGAGACTTGTAACAGTAACAGAACTAGGAACTCCTCTGTTTCCTTCCTGGACTCTCTCAAGTTTGGCTTGCAAGGCTTGCACATCAAGCTGTTACCCTTTCCCAGTCTCATGTCTGACATCTTTCTATTCCTACACTGGGCTGTAGGCTCTATGTACTAACTTTTGGTCTACTGGGCTGTTTGGATGAACATGTTTGGCTTCCTCATAGGAGCACATGGCCAGTGGCAAACCAAGTTTTCTTTATTAACAGGAGGGACAGTCCCTGTGATTAACCTGCCTGCCCAGCAAATGATACCTCCAGTAGATTTTTCAGGACATCTCACTAGACGTCCTTCTCAGTTGTTTTTCCTCAGCAAATGCTTTTCTTTTTCATAGAGTCCCTCTGTGAACTTCCTCAGGTTTTGTTCTTGTTCTCCCCTGATTTGTGTGGAGTACTTCCCAAACCATTTGTTAACTTGCTAGAGGCAGGTAGCCAGACCTGCAGTGCTAATAGGGCACATTTTGTCTCTCAGCAGACCCATGATCACTCATGGATGGCTTGCCAGGAGTACTCATTTCATTCTTGGTAGCCTTTAATGAAACAAAATCATTACATTTATACAGTAAACATTACACTAACCAGGTCAACTTAATAGAACTCATAAATTGTTACTGTGGCTGTTTTAGGGAACGAAGATCCAATAACCAGCCTGCCACACAGATGCCACAGGACACTTCCTGCACCTTATATGAAAGTCATATATTTAATATTTCACAGGTTTAGTACTTACTATTTCAGAGCAAAGTTTGGTAGGGACACCTTCTTCTTACCCAGTTGTTAGGATTTAATTACATATTCCAGAAACAGGCAGTACCTAAAGTAAGTGGAGGACTGATGTGAAATCCTCCAACCTCTTACAGTCCCTCACATCCCCTAGTAGAAAGGAGCAGGGAAAGCAAAATATTAGGTGGACAATAATGACATTAGAATCCTTGGGGGAAAAAATGGGAAAAGAAAGTAAAGGAGAATGAGAGAAATTTTATTACTTCTTTCCTTTTGTAGCATGGATTGGGTTTGGATGTCCCTCTGCAGCTGCTGCTCTTGCTGCTGCTGCCACCAGTACTTATTATTCATTATTTTAGCACAGTTAAGGAAAAATAGCTTAAATAAACTCAAGAGCATGACACTGGGTAACAAATTATTTTTAATTCTGTCCTCCAGCATAAAGTTTCAGATTCATATTTCAAAACCTATATAGATGAAAGATCCCACTGTGGATGAAAATAAAATCCAACTTCTGTGGATATGTAAATAGATGCTGGTGGGGTTTTTTTCCTAATCAATCTGGCTGATGAAACTTTCAGTAGCCTGGACCTGACCACAAGTGCAGTTCTGTCTCCTGACACAGGTACTTACTGAGAGGCTTAACACTGTACCCAGTGATTAAGGATGTTCACAAGCATGAGTTATGAGTAACATTATTATTTCAAAACAGGCAGGTCACAGATGAGCCCAGTACTGACCAGGGCTTTGAGTTGTCCTGCTCCTCCTGGCACCCCAAATTCTGAAATGGGCTCATCTGGGAAACCCCATTTTTTACAGAAAAATGTGTTAGGTGTTGGTATAGAAGATGTAAAAAAGCTAAGCATCGGAAATCTACTTAAGCAGTTTACACAGAGAGTTGAAATGATGTGGGTAGAGATTCTCTGAGAGGCATTTTTGGTGGAAGTGAAGACTTTCTGGTGACAGCAAGAGTTGGGTGTTACTGGCTCATTTACCATCTTCACTCTGGTTGCGATCTCTGCAATCTAAAATTGTTGACTCTTAAACCTAGGGCTTCATAAACGGGGACTGGGACAGAGCAACAGACGATTTGACCAATATGGTTAATCATGCGTTTTCTGTTTATTATCTCAAAATGGCTGATTATATAGAGTTCAGATAGTTTACAGTTACAGATACTTTTTAATTGGTGCACAGAGTGAGAAAAAATGCAAACATTTTCAAAGTTAAGGCAGTTACCGTGATTACAGTGCAACTATCTTATCTAAAACTTAAACACACTTTAATTAGAATTTTTTGCTGCGCAACAGGCTTTATCACTTCAACACAGGCCTAAATTCTGAGGCCTACCTGGATAGCTCAAAGCTCTTCCATTAAACAATCATGTTCACGTTCCTTAAGAAATTCTGCTACAGACTCTTGTTGGGACTGGTTTGTACAATACAAGTTTCATTTGGGTCAGTAGAAAAGATGCTGGTGTGAAGGAGAGAGCCATGTGTGTGCCTGCATGTAAAGTCCCTGAAAACAGATGTTTCTGTTGGATAAAGAAACATGTTGAGGCTGAGAATCCTGGAGCACTTTACATGCTACTGCAGACTAATATGGTAAAGTAAGAGAGGGCAAGGATGGGCCATGCACTAAAACAGGGAACTGTTGAGAATGGGTGGAGAGTGGTCAGCATAAAGAGGTATCATGTAGAAGACTTGAGTAGAAGTTACTGTGGCTTTCCTGCCCCAGAAGGTAAAAATTTGTTCTTTTCCTTTCCCTCAGCCAGCTGCTTCTTCTCTTTCTCTGCATCAAAAGTGGACACAGCAGTAAAGTTCCTCACAAGTGTTATTTCTTTGTGAAGGGTTACTGCTTCCTGCCACATCTCCTATGATGTGAAGTCTGGGATTTGCTTCATGAAATGAGGTAATCCTGTGAAACCTCACAAGCAGATATATATGTGGACAGCAATTAAAGCTAAAGCTATGCAATGTGTATCATGGACTAGAGGAGAGGCAGATCATTTAACAATGAGAAAAATAAGAAAAAGAAATAAACACTTCCTTACAGACCTTGGTGCAGTCTCTGCCTGCTTTCCCAAATGAATCCTCTTAAGTTTCCACAGAGGCCATGTGTGGTTGAGGGAAACACTCATAATTTGTTGTTTTGCAGAAGGGTGGTTCCCTGTGCCTTTGGAAATAGGCCTTTGCTGAAAACCAAACAACAACAAAAACTTTCCCTCCAGGAAGCCAAAACCTGGTGTTTGAAAGTGTACAAGCACATCCACTGTTTTTGGCATGATCTTTATGCAAGCATCCAAGAACAAATTATGCTCTGAAAGCAATGAGACGTGTGTGGAAGAAGCAATAACATTCTGCACATGTCACAACACACTGGAAATATTATCCCCACTGTATAATACGTTCAGGATACGTTCAATAGTGGATTCTGGGCAAGCAAAGGGCTGCTGCATCTTGTATTTCTTGGCTTGTAGTGCTCCAGATAACCACTTAAATTTTGGGGGAGAAGTCTTAAGAAATGGGTATTAAACAAGAAGCAAAACCTATCTTCGAATTCGAAACAAAACTAAAGGCCATCATAACATTTTGTTACATTGACAACTCTAGAAATAAATTTAATCCATTTCTACATTATTTTGCCTTAAGTTTCTGCCTTCCCAGACTTCTTCAGGGAGAACGGTGTCTCTTCTGTTCATCCCTTTTGGAATCTGGCCATGTATAAGCCAAGTGGTAATGTTGTTACCCTGTGGGATTTTATCTGTTGGTTTTTGTTCCAAAACTTGGATTCCTGGAGTGAGATGGTTGAATGTCTCACTACAGATCTTGTATTTTTCTAAGAAAGTTTCTGTACTCCATGAATGTAAAGTTTTACATCTGGAGCAGAAGCAACTGCAGGTGTATTTTCTGTCCTTAACTCTCTGGTGGAGAAAGGCAAGATGAGCTCCTGATTTTGAAACATGAGAGAGCTGCAGCACTGAGATTTGCAGCACTCCAGAAACCAGGAGCATCCTGTCATTCTGCGAGTTTCTTGCAGAAGCAGTGATTGCTGGGGAGATGCATCTTCCAGTGATATTTACAGCTTGATGTTGATTGTATGGCACAAGTCATTAGAAGCCTGACCACTTTCTTATCTCTTTCAGTTGTGTGAGTAGGGTATTTCACTCCCAGGCTGTGGAAGCTTGCAGATCACTTTCTTTCCTATCTCTCACCTTCCCATTGACAGGTGTTTGCCAAGCCTCAGCAGCACTTTGGAGCTGAGTGAAACTCAGAGGCATCTTTTGTCTGACACCTCAGATTAAAGTTAAGCTCCCAGATCTCATCTCCCAGTGCCAAGTGGCAGCTTCAGGGAGTGCATCCAGGGAGGGTGGTCAAGTAGCACCTCACGCATGCAGGGATGTTGTTTCATTGCCAGTGCAGCGTTTACCCATTGGCATGTCACCCCTTCTTGGGCAGGGACCCAGCAAGGCTTGTGGTATGTTGGTGGCTCTGACAGAAACTAGTTTGGAAAGCTTCTAATGGAGCTCATCAGGAGGAGGCTTGTAGGGAAGGCACCATTCCCCTTTTGTGAAATGGCAAGGCAGTTTTACTCCAGAGAGCCTCTGAGGAGGCTCGTCTCCCAGCAGCCATGCGAATAAAAGACCACAGGTAAAGGCTACTGGGGAAAAACACCCACCACATTTTTCCTTTTTACCTACTTTGACTTTCTTCTTTCAGATGTGAAAGAAAGAGCTAGCAGAGAATGCCTTCCCTTCCTGCAAATGAGATTTCAATACCTAAAGAACTTGATTGTGTCCCTTTCTATCTTATACTCTGACACAGTGGAAGGCTTCAACTTAACCCTTGTAGTTAAGCCATAATTGTCTGAACTGAGCCAGGGGGGAGCTATGGAAAAATGACACATGTATCGTTTTTTTTAAAAAAATGTCACTCATCCAACTGGCTTTTAACAAGAGCACTCTCCAGGGTGTCTCTAGAAGGACCTGTCTGCTAACGGGCATATATCACAAAGTTCTTGATCACCTCCTCTTTCCAGCCTTTTCATTGTTTGTTAAGGAGCATTGATGTGCTGCAAGGTTCTCTCATTACAGTAATTCCAGTGTGTTGGACTAAAAAGGCCTCATGGGAGCTGAGAGACGGGCTAGTTGATCTTCTCCATCACTGCCTTCTGTGATTCTGTTGTTCATACATGACACTTCTCTAAACAGTGCCCTTAGAGGGCACTGCTGGCAAATACAGGTCTAAAATACAGGGATTATCCAAGGAGAGCCTTTTTAGCTCAAAGCACATCGTAAAACAGAAAGTATAGACAATTTAACCAGAGCAGTGGTTTTGCAGTCTGAGCACCTGGTTCATACTTATGGGGCTTGTGGCTTAATTCCCATTGTCTGCTAACCAGGTAATGACTCGGCACGGCAACTTTTTGGGAGCATGGTGCATTGCTCTGCAGAGCTGTCACCATGCAGAAGAGCCACCGCAGGAGAGCAGACTGCTGAGCAACCCTGGCACGTGCTCTGGCAGCTGGACCAGAGCCTTGGCACAGAAGGGCTCCACAACTTCCTGGGTTCTTCCACTCATGTGAAATCTTGGGGGTTGCTCCCTTCTTTGGGGTTCTCCTGTTCACTGAACTTTGCTTCCTGTGGACACAGCAGTGAGTAAGTGCTGGTGATGTAGCATAGCCCAAGAGACACCACCACAGCCATGAGCACTACTGAAAGCAGTCCAGAGCAGCAACCATGGCCACCCTTGGCCCTCATCTCCACATCCTCCCTTAAATCCTTTGACAGCAACTGAGCATTGCTCGGGCACAGCAGAGGTGCCTGTAAGGAGGGGCCGGGTGTGTGCCTGGTAGTGTGCAGCACTCAAGTGACACCTGGCAAAGGGGAACCAGTTTGCTGAAGGGGAAACACACAGCCATCAGCTCCCAACAACGGTGATGGATTCATGGGGCTCTGCCACTCCATCTCACCATGTCAGAAATGAAGAGATGCTTGTCTCAGCATCCACAGAAGCTACCATTGCCTGGGCCACAGCAAATCCCTCCATTTTAGCCAAGAATCCTGCTGTCCTTCTCCTGCCTGCTCCGTAACCTATGTTTTTAGTGACATTGCTCAAAGGAAGCAGAAATCACATAGGATAGAGAAATTTATTTTCTTTCATCAGTTTTGAGGAAGAATTTTTTGTCAGTTTATTTTTTTTGGGGTGCATGCAGACAAGAAATACAATTCTGGTCTTTTATTTGGAGAAGATGTTTTCTCTGAGGACGTAACTAAAGCATGCTGGCACATGGCTCCCTGGATCCTGTTGCCTTGCTGGGGTTGGGGCAGTTTGTTGGAATCAGAGGAACTGTCACTGTTCTGTCTATAGGGGTAGGGATTCTGAGGCATCAGGCACAACAGTAATTTGTCCAAAATCTGGATTGTGAATATATCAGGCTGCCAAACACCAGTCTTACAACATTTTCTCCTGTGTAGGGTTAATAAAAACATATCCTGCACACTTCCTAGGCTGCATACACCCACCTGCCTCCTTTCCATCAGTCAATGACCTGTCTGGAAGCAAATAACTTTGTCTGTTCTTGGCAGACCAGTCAGCTGTAGTCAGGGTGGCACCCCAGGCTTTTTGCCTGAAAGAAAACAGGTTGATCTAAATAAGAATTTGAAATAAGTTCCTTTTTTTCCCATATCAACAGCATGCAGGACCTTAAGACCACAGTACTTCCTTACATTGGTATTGACAGAACACTCTAAATCCCAAGGAACTCTTCAAAGAGAGACAACTTGTTTACATTTACTCCTTCTTGATCTTGCTTCATAAACACACAGAGCTGTCCTGTCACTGAGCAAAGAGAGGTGTGCTCTGGCTGACTGGAATTACTTGGACGGTACAGAGCATTCCCAAAGCTGAGATAAAATGCAAGCAGTCATCTCTTGAGAGAAAATGATAACATAGAGTAAGAAAGCACTTATTAACAGAAAACAGGAGCTGGTTTTGCATCCTGCCTTTTCATTATCTCAATAGGGAAAGGTTCTGTGTCATGTTCATACCTTAACTGTGGTGAAGTGAAGGGACTGGTGAAGTGAAGGGACCTGATCCTTCTCCAAGACGGAGGCAGTAGGTGAAGTTGTAGGCAAGGTGCCCCATGCTTGCCCAGTGCTGGAGAGGTTGCTCAGGAGCCATGAGAGCATCGGGAAAAATGCTATTTAAAAATATCAGGGACAAGGATTTCACAGGATTCCCTGTCTGTTCACTTGCCCTGCAATTGGTACAACAACCCACATGTAGATATTCTTTAATGGAAAAGAAAGCCTATATTAGATGTGTGTTCCTTTTTATGATTTCTCTCTCTTGAAATGGACCTGACAACTCTTAAAATTTCTGAAAGCTTCAGAGGAGGAGGAGATCTCTGTGTGCTCGTTCAGCACAGTAGTGCCTAATTTTCCCTCCTCAGACTTCTCCCCCATCTATCTACTCATGAGTGTGGGATTGGGAACGGGATGTATCAATTCAGCCTGATCCCAGCAAGAGAAGAGCCTCCTCTGTTGCTATTTTGGATTCTGTGGGTGCACCCTGCCTGCCGTGAACCCAGCACAGTGAAGCGTTTAATTCAGCCTCCTCGCTCATTTGAAAGGAGGCTGTTGAGCACTCTGACCACCACAGCCCCACTTTTACAGCTGGCTTTGAATTTCCAAGTGTGCAGTGAATTTCCAAGCTCTGAATCTGAAGAGATTTCCTGTGGAACTGCAAGATGCAATCCTGCAAGCATGCTGGAGCTAAATATACTTTCCTGGGCTGACATGCAGGCAGACAAAGAGGGGCGGTGTCAACACTAGCCTTTTCCAGTGCTAAACAGGTTGAGTCATTCTGGAGGAGGTGAGGCCTAGTTCAATTAATTAGGCAATTAAGTTTGGTTTTGTATTTAACCAATCTTTGGACCTTTCTGTACTAATCTTGTTTGTAAATCCCTAGAAAATCCAGTGTGACCTGTGTAGCAGCACCGCACTCAGCTTTGGCAACCAAGGCCATTGCGAAGGAAGGTTTTCACCCTCCAGGCAGATTTTGGCTGCAGAAAACTGTTGGAGGTTTTCACTTGTACAAGGCCACAGCCTTTAAGAAAGATGAGAAAGTAAATTTTGAAGCAGTCCAAGTTTAGTGAGGGATAACAACAGTAAAATCCTGTAAATGAGACAGGATTTGTTTCGCATACAATCACCAAACTGCCAAATTGGTGTCACACACTTTAGCCCACAAGGAAATATTTTGAGGGAATGAAATAGTCCTTCAGGTTGTGCACCTTGATATTGTCATTATAAATCTTCAGTCATTTTCTCCTGCAAACAGCTGTGTCCATGCCCAGCACCTGTTGAAGGTGCAGTAGCTTTCCTCCTCTGCAGCTGCGTTTAGCTGTTGATCTGTGTGAGTGTGGAGCTGTTTGGTTTTCCAAAGCAAGGGTGCTTCCAGATGACAACTATGGCTGTCACTGGACTTACAGTCACCGCGGAGAGCTACAGGACAGAGGTTCACAGTCTGCTATGAGGAGGAACAGCAGGAAGACAGGGCCATTCCATGAGCTTCCTGTACCACTTCCACCAGCAGCTTTTGAAGGCTTTTGGCTCTGCCTTGGCTATCATCTTTGCTGGTTTTAGTGGCTAGCCAGAGGAGCTGGAGTTTGCGGTAGGATTGTTTCTGAAATATCAGGGAGAGGAAGAATGTGGTTTATTTATGCTTGGGTTTTTTCCTGAGCATTGTCACTATGCCTTTTTCAGGCAATGGTGTGTTCATATCTTTTAAGAGAGAAATGTCTCATTGTTAGCAGTGAAAACACATACTATTACCTCAGCTCAGAGTAACAGATTCATTTGGAAGGATGCCAGCAAAGAAAACATGCCACTTGCAGTTAAACAAAAATAATAATGCTGGTTGATGAGTATAGGGCAACAATGTACCTTGCTAATGTGTTGTACTTGTTAAGGAGCTGATGTTTTCACAGTGACAAACAGAACACAGAAGTCTGATGACTCTGTTACAATTTAGAGATGTCTGACAAAGTTAGACACATGTCACCATGCTGAGAATCCCAAGCCATTTTATACAGCTGAACTGCCTTACTAGGTTGCACAGGTATTCTGGCTGCAGGACAAGGAAGTGTGAGCACTGCAGTTGAGTTGCTGGAGATGTCAATGAGCTGTAAAAGCAGCACAGCACTGGAGAGTCCTGACACTTCTGCCAGTGGTGTGTCCTTCTTGCCTGACCACTGGGTTTCTCACAGAAGGCATGCCCCAGATCACACCCTGACCACTGGCCATCTCTGGCAGTCTCTAGAATGTCTTGGAGAAGAGGCCTGGCAAATTTGGAAAGACCTGGAATCAGCCCACTGAAAGCACAGTAACTCAGCAGATATAAACTTGGCATTTTTCTAAAAGCAAAACCCCCACTGCATTTCATTCACATCCAAATGGGTAAAGACTTTCTGTCTTTGTGTCTATCTGTGGTTGCAGATCCTTAGTAGCATCTTCAGGTGCTTGTTTCCCAGAACTTGTTGGTAGCTTTTCGTGAAGCCCAGAAAGATGCCAGCACTGGGATGGATGATGATTCTGATGGACACCACAGCTGCCAGTCTGTGTGTCAGAGATATCTGAGTCTTACATGTGTCTCTTCCTACATAATATCTAGAAAATCAGGTGTGGGGTAATTAGGTTGAAATCCAGTGAAAATTCAGTAAAATGTTTGCACCCAAAGGATACAGCTCAACATTTTCAGTGGGCTACTGTGGAGATGCCTGAGTACTTTGATTTTTGGACACTAAAGAGCAGATGAGAATCTGCAGAGACTCACAAAAATTGTGACACTCCTAGTAGTGATGACTGCATCTTTTATTTGAAACATTATGAACCCATCTTACCAGGTGGATTATAGTGCAGGAATATCACCTCACATGGTGTCAGGGGGAATATTTGATTAGCAAGTTTGCCAATGAAGCAACAGTGCTGCTGGAAAGTGACCCAGGCCTGTTAAACCTGTCTGAAGTAAGAATTGTGATTCATTTAGGTATTTCCTACTAGGTTCCCAGTATATTGCAGTGTTGTAGGTAGTTTTGGAGGAAAAAAATTTAAAGATGCTAATGACAGAGTTACGGCTACAACCTAAAGGGAGGTGGAACTAAACAAAAGAAGGTTTCATTAGAGAACAAAAGAAATGTTGGAGACTTTGAACCTAGGAGTCTCCCACACATTAACTAGGTGTACTGCCAATATGCTACAGATGTGTGTTACATGAACACATAAGGTAATGATATGTCTACAAAGGGCTGAATGCATCTGTTTGATATTTCGTAGTGAATTATAGTTAAGCAGGTGGGAAGCTGCAAACTCCCTCCACATATCAGAAAGAAGGTATTAAGAGGTCCAAAGCTATCTTCTGCAGTTTTTGTAGACTCACAGCTGATAGCCACACCATGTGTTCGTAAATTGGAACCCTGCTCTATCACTGGGAAGTACAGCCCATTGTTTCATAGGGCCACTCTTGGCTTTGCTTTGTGAAGGGTTTGAGGTATCAGCTCTCTGGGCAAAGTCTTTTGAAACAGACAAAGGATAAAGTAGCTGCAAGGATGGAGGCAACCCGTATCACTGGGGATTTCAGAGGCTCCCTTTTTCCATTGCTCACCAGGTGAATACTGGTGGGATGCGCAGAGAGGGACCCGTGTTGGGGACAGGGCACACACAGAGCTCCCAGCTAGCCCCTGTTTCCCCAAATACCAACTGATTTCAGCCTGGGGAGCAGGGGGTGTGCATATCAAGAAGACTGTGCAGTCAAACTCAAAATAATTGGGCCTCCAAATCAGGATTTAGTTACTGGGAAGTGTAAGTGTAAGTTACTGGGAAGTGTTACTGCTGTGCCAGTAACCCATGGTGTAGTAGAAGAAAGCCCAAGCAGAGGTACTTACACTAGAAAGTTGTACTGCAGGAGTTTGCCCAACAACCTCCTTTGTGCTTCACTGCAGAAAATAAGGTGACCGGGACAGACGTCTTGTGATCAGGATTGGGAGTTCCTGGCTTTACTGTAGCTTTTCTTATTCTTTCCAAGAAGAGCACAGCTGGGAGATGTGAATAAGATGTGATTTTTGCTAGTGACTTCTACAACAGTGAGGCTGGACCCTTAGGATCAGGCCAAGGAGATCTCAAGGGAGGCAAGAAAGGGGATGGGATTCTTGCAGCTGCAGAAAGATCAGGGTCAGAATGCAACTGCATTACAGACACTTATTCATCCATAGAGATGCAACCAAAATACACCATTAGCACCAAGTTCTTCAGAATTAGATTTATTTAGCTCTGGGTGCATCTGGATAGTTTGTCTCGTGCTGTTCCAATTTTTGCTATTTCACATTGGTTTTTCATTGAGCATATGAATAGAAAAGGCATCAAAGCTGCTTTGGAAGATCTTTAATTGTAGGTTGTTCCCTTTTTCAGTATACATTATGAAAAAAAATGTAGTAAGGAAATGTGAATGCTCGGCTAGAGGAAGTCACCGATGATCTATGCAACTGCCAATGCCATTAGCTCCTTTGGATTTTGCACTGTATGGTGCCTAAAGGAAATGTTCCCTAAAAATAGCCATCTAACTTATGAAAATGAGTCAGCCAGACCTTCCTTCAGCTGAGCCGCAGCTGTCTGAGCATTCTGAGCAGTGGTAATAGAAAACTTCAGTATGGGTGCTTTTTCCTTTTCTCAGGAGACTCAGCGTTACAAAGGATAAAGAATGATGGATGGGAGATCTGTCCTGTTTCCAGTTAAATAACTTCTAATATCACCTAAGAGGGAGCAGAGATATTCTGTCATCCCATCAATATTTTAGATTTGTGCAGAGCACAGCCTTGGTTTGGTGGCTGGGATTTTGAGTCACCAGTGCTCTGCCACTTACTGTTGTTTTTTTGGGATACACATATAGCTTTGCATTGGGACCCTGAGACATGGTCAAATTCACAGTGATGGCAGGGTGTATTAATGAAGGGCAAAATTCTTTGCAAACAGTGGTGTTTTTAATTAATAACTCCAGCAGGACTTTTCTGAGATTTGCATTTTACTATTCCATGTCCTTTTTAAGTTACTGAGATAATGAAATTACAAGGATGAAAGTGGGGGCGGGGGGAACTCAACGTAAAGTCTGGAAAATAATTGCTGCTTTTTTTTTCTAAAGAAAGACTGTAGTCTTCATTCCTGTTAGTGATAGCTCAAACAAGGCACCAGAGTTGAGTGGCAACTGCACCAATTAGCCATGCTGCTGTTGGTTTGTGAATTGCATGTGAAATGTAGCATTTGTCCAGAAGTACTAATGCAAATTGCTCAACAAAAATGTGCCCTCTCTGTGAAGTCTTTTCATTTGTTCTGACACACTGCTGTCTCCCCAGATTTCTCTGATCAGTAGATCCCCCTCTCAGTTGACAGCTACCAGAGCTCATAAAGTAATGAAAATACATCTTATTGCCATTCAGCTGTATCTCTTCAAGGAGGGCTCCAAGCCAGCACCAGCTACTTGCTATACAACATAATTCTGAATTTTATTTGTAGGGTATTGGACTTCACATTTCCAGACTTAAATGCTAAAAGCCCAGTAAATGCCTAAGATTTTACCTGCACAGAAGTTCAAAGACCTGGTTATCGGCCACGACAGTAATTTGGTCACTTTGCATGTGTTTGGCATCCCCTGTTATTATACATGGTGATAACCTTTGTGCTGCACTGAAGGGAGCTGAGTTACAATTCCTATGGGAACTGTAACTTAACATTTCCTGGCTTTTTCAGCACACAATAGCTCATCCTTATATTATGTTCTTTAAAAGAAGAAGTAAAGCAAGGGCACAGTGAAATGCTGGTGTTTTCACACCCACAGAATATAAAATAGTGTATTTATCTGTATGCAGATTGAAGTTGTATTTGTTACACTATTTATTGCACCTCTGAGCCATAGTCCCAGTTTAGGAGTCTCATTGTTCTGGGCTCTCTGCAGATGCAGGATGTAAATATGTTTCCTTCCCCACAAATACTTCTAACTTCTAAGAGTAAGATGAGAGATATGGGAGACAAACACAGCAGGGAGACAGACACACCAGGGAGTACAGGGAAACGGCAGACTGCTGGACATCATGGAGACAGAAGCTTCTACAAATGTAACTGTACTGGGGGCAGAATTCAGCGTCATATTTGTGTGATTTGCAGACCGTCCTCCCAAGAATGAGATCCAGCAGGGAGGAAAGCGTGAAGGCACTTCTTGCTAAAATGTAACATGGAAAAGAGTAAGTTGTGATGGGGTGACAGAAAGTCTCAGCAGTGAAAGAGAGATGATGTGTGAGGTGGCATATGCTGCAGCTGAATTTGAGAGCAAGGGAGCATGTGGAAATCCAGAGTAAAGGGAATCCAAGAGAGGGCTGCAAGGAGAGAGGTGGCACAGGCAGGATGACAGGCAAAGAAAATGAGC
This sequence comes from Erpornis zantholeuca, assembly GCA_013400515.1. Lineage (NCBI taxonomy): Eukaryota > Metazoa > Chordata > Aves > Passeriformes > Timaliidae > Erpornis > Erpornis zantholeuca. Next base: position 21,036 of record VZTN01032748.1, on the reverse strand, counting down.
AGGACAGCAGAACTTGGGCTGTCTACAAGCAGGGTTAAGATTTCAAGTGTCAGGGTGTGAGGCAGTGGGAGCCTGGCTGTGGGACTGCACAGAGCATGGGGGCACAGATAACAACCAGGCCATGGACTGAGTGACAGCCAGGCCATGGTGTTGTCCATGGGGACTGAAGGAACAGGAATGACAACAGGCCTAGGGAGTAAGATGAGAGCCTACTTTGAACTTGATCTGACAGATATCCATCTACAAGGCAATCCCAGAGGCAGGGCATGAATTTAATCGGAACAGACGGGAAGTGGCCAGGGACAGAGAGGCAAGTCAGTGAGTCACTGGTGCAGAGAAGGTTCCTGAATGTGTACAGAGGGAGAGCTCACTCTGAGACACGAGGGAGAGGGAAAGGAGACAAGGGATGAGGACACAGAGCCACAGAAGGGCAGCAGGTGGGAGAGTGAGCAGTGATTAAATAGTTTTAGTAACCCTGAGCAAGCACATGAAGGTGTTGGAGTCAAGTAGGAGCACTGGGAAAGGAGGACCAGATTTCCATAAGGAGCTGACAGGCTATGACAGAGAGCCTAGCATGCTGCAGCCAGACAAAGGAAATTAGAAACTCTGTGATTCTGGTTCTGTGACAGGAGAGATGTGAAAGCCTGTTTGGAAAAGAATCTGTTGGAGATGGAGCCTAAATTCAGTCTAAGTCATATAAATCATCATCAGCACACTCAATAAGCTTCAAGCTGACAGTGAGAAGAGATAGAGAATGAGAGCTGGAGAGTCACTAGAAGTCAAGTGTTGACTCCTAGTGACTCTTTTTTTGGGTTTTTTTTTTTTAATCATGGAGAAAAAGCATGCATATGTTGCAGTGGGAAAGAGTGAGAGAGAGAGAGAGATAAAAAAGGAGAAGGAAGATGGGGGCAAGAGAGATGAGAGGACCCAGTGAGGCTGCCAGGACAAGCAGAAGGGTTGGGAACCACTGATGAAGCTACTTCCTCTGTGGCCAGGAGCAGAGATCTGGGCAGGATGGGAAGTGGGGGTAGAGGGAGATCATGTCTTGCTTTAAGTCTCTCATGGGAGAGATCAACAATCTTATGCAAAGACCTGTCTCCAGTGAAGGTAGGGTTTCAGAAGTGAGTCAGAAGCTGCAAAAGGCAGCTAGGGTTGTGCTGGGAGGACTAGCTAAGCTAGCAAAGATAAGTAGGCATTAGAAAGATGGCAGCATAGAAGGAAGCAAGAAAAGCATTCATGTTGTGGAGGAAGTAAAAAAAAATTTTAAAAAAAGAAAGAGGAAATTTAAAGCTCAAGCAGTATCAAGGCTATCTAGAAAGCCTCAGAGAGCATTAATAAAGGCTTGATCAGCAAAGCAAGCTAGGCCTTAGACACCTAGAAGTCTAGGGATAAGGTCTTCTAAAACTTGAGCTGAGTTAGGCCTTGCAAAGGAAATTAATTCAATTGTGAGTTTTTCCCTAGTCATATAAACAGAGGGAACCATACAGTATGGGACAGGTCAAGGTTAAAGACCTTAAAGACAAGCTAGGCATAGCCTAAAAACCTTATCTCAGTAGGACTAAGATGACTGAATGTCAAAGTACAGGCCAGGTGGCTAATGGAAACACAAAGACCACATCCAAGAGGGAAGGAAAATCGAATGAGTTTAAAGTGCTGGAACTAGCTGATCTGGGTTGCTTGGATTCAAGGATGTTAAAAGAACTGGCTAATGAAATCCTACACCTGTCGTGCTATCCCAACCAGCTTGGTTTATCAGCAGCTAGTTACGTGAAACCACAACAAAGATCCTGTGGCTTTGCCAGACAGCTGGACCACTTTCCTTGGACTTGCCCAGCTACTTTATGGAAATATTTTGCTCTTGATTTGAGATGGAAGTCCCACCTCCAGAGGGGCTGCACAGACAAGCACTTACAAACAAGGCAAGGGAGTTATTCCAGCTCTTTGAAATCACTGTCAAGCAGAGGAAGATCATGACACATGAATAGATAGAGATGATCATTCCTCATAAGCACCAATGCTTTTATCAGTCCGACTCAAAATCTGCTGAAGCCCACCAGGGATTTGAGTTACTGTGTATCCAAGGTACACTCTCTCCCTCTGTATCCTGTATGGGTACAGAGCAGAAGGTCCTCACTGCACCCGATCCTGCTGGTGTGTGATCTCCTGCTCCTGAGGGCATGGTGTGAATGAGGGAGAAGAGAGCAGTGTGATAGGAGCAGTTGTGAGCTGCAGATCACTCCCAAGCAGTGCCAGGAAATAAGAAGACAGTGCAGCTTTACTGCAAGCACCAGGGACATGGTAGACACACTCCTGATCCCTCCCCGCATTTCAGCCAGGTCAGAGACCAGCCACAGGGTCAGGGACAGTGCAGGAGAGGTCCCTGGAGCCATACAGGAAGAGGGCTACTTTGTGAGAACCTTTGCCATACATTTTTCTGTGGATATTTTTTTGCCTTGGCAGAAGCAACACCATGGGGATGATTGCAGCTTCTTCCCAGTTTTTGAGGTAGGGTGCCTTCTGCATATGGGAAGGAGAGCATATGGCCCACTGTGTTTATTTCTCAGCCAGGATTCTTTCAGGCTTGGCAAATTACACCCTGCTTGCTGAGGAGCAACACAAGTGCCAAGTTGGAATTTCTAAAAATGAAAGATTTCATTTATCACAAAGAAAAGGATCTGAAAAACGCCCTTAAGTGTGAAAAAATACCTTTCATTTATGTTCAAACAAAACAACCAAGAGGAAATTTAACAAAATTCCACCTAGAGTAAAAAAACTCTCTGCAGTCATCCACAGGAGACTTCAGGCAGCTTCTGCTAGGCATGAGCTAGTGCCAGGCTCTGTGAAATATCTCAACAACCAGTGAGCTCCATGGGGTCCAAGGTGATAACATGGTGAAGGCTCAGGCCATTAGAAGGAAAGGGGCTGCCTGGTAATGGGGAGTGTTAACTGCTAGAGAGCTCCATTAGAGCATCTTTTTCTTACGCTTTTGCTTTTTCCAAGCCCCACATTTTTCCCTGTGTGTGCTTAGAAGCTTTTCTTTCTCTTGCAGCATTTATTTTTATTGTGTCATTTTCCCTCTGTTCCCCCTTTTCATTGGCCCTGTGTGAGTGTTTGTTTAAACCATTTGCCTGCTTTCATCTTCCATTTTTCTTGTCTTCCCCTTTCCAGGGGCTCTCTAGCCGTGCTTATCCTTACGCTTCACATTAGCTTTCCTCCTTCCTACTCCAGGATGGGCTTGAAGGGGGCACTGATTAAAGCTAAAACCTGCAGCAGGAGAATTTCTATCCAGCACCAGCTTCAGGGTCCAGTGGCCTCTGTGAGCTCAGCTCTCACTTCGTTTTTCTCCAGAACCAGTTTCCAAAGTCCCTTGAAATCTGTCAAGACAGAGCCGAGTTGGCACTGAAAGGGCAGGTCACAACTCCTCTCAAAGGGCTGGTTTGTACCCTTGGAAGCCCTCAGCTGTGGGAGAAGGCAGCAGGGATATGGCACGGAAAAGCTTTGGTGTGGGCCAGATTTTCAACTCCCTCCTCCTGCTTTTTGCTCCCCAACGGTTCTCTCTTGCTTTCTGAGTGGTAGGACACACTGTGGAATGCCATGATGGCACAGCTTCACAGAGCAGTCTTTGAGAGGAGTAATTATAGCCTTCATAATATGCCTAAAATAGAAGGTTGGGCACATCAGTGTTTCTTCAAATCTCTGCCACCAGCCTTGCCTGGAGGCCTGTGCTTATTTCTCTCTTTTTTTCTTTTTCTTTTTTTTTTTTTTTTAAGATATGGATATAAAGAGGCTATTTTGGTTTGAATTTGGGCTGATCCACTTTTTTTTTTCCTCCTAAAAATAATAAGACCAATAAAAATTGCAATTACAAGGAAAACAGTTATTTGAGATAAATTAATACTTCTCAGTGCACAAACCCAACCATTATATCCTTGCACTCCATACCATGGTCTTAGCTGGTGAAACTGGGGATAAACAAAACTGAAAGTGGAAGTGATTTCCCCTGCAAAGGTTTCTTTCTTGGGGGGGGGGAAAAATCGCCAGAGCTATTATTTGTAAAAGAGGAAATGAGCCTTTAGGCTGGTTGAAGTTCAGTGACATTCTGATGAAATGCTACATTCCTGAATCCCATCATTCCTGAATTCCATGGGTTGTGCTCAGGCTTTGTGGAGTTAAACCCCTGGGCTGGAGCAGAAGTGGGTGTGTGGGGAGGTGCCAGCAAAATGACAGCCCCTTCTCTTTATAGGCTTTGAGAAGAACTTCTGCCAGCCTTTAGCTCTTAAACAGTGTTAGAAAAACAGCTGCCCCCTTTATAGTCCTTTGTTATGTACTTCATCACCAGAAATGAAGACATTGGAAAATTCCTAGAAGAAAACCAAACTACACCAAAGTCCGACAGATCCTGTTTGTTCTGTGGACAGAATAAACAGTATGGAGAACACAGGGAGGGGAAATGCAGGCGAAGAGAGGTGAAAGGAAAACAAATTGGCTGCATGCAGAGGTCTGGTGTCAAACATCAAAGGGATCTTGTTTGCTCAAATACTGTATGAAAGACCATGGCAACCTGGGGTCTGGGGGGAAAGGAGAGGTTTGCAGCCCCTCCCTGAGGTTGGATGACAGACAAAATAGGTGAAGCAATCTGCTCTGCTGAGCCTGCTGCTGGAGTATGAACCAGCATATTCTGTCCCTTCATCCTATACGTTGTTATTTCTGAGGCAAAATACATCCCCAGAAGTCTGAAATGAATGGATTGTAATTCTCTTAGTCTGTCAGATGGTATAATTCTGAGAAAGGTGTCTTTGCTGTGGGCAGTCTGATTTAGGGAGAGGATTAAGATCCCTGCAAGACACAAGTCACAACGTTACAAGGAATTAAATAGAAATATTTCTGGGAGAGTATATGAATGTGCTTTCAGGGTGCCCTGAAAACACTGGGTAGAGATGATGTTTTACTGTGACCTAGTATATGGAAATGGAATAATATTTTTGATCCCAGTAATAGGTTGGAGACCCCCCTTCTTAACACACAGACACACACACACAGACACGCAGGCAGTGCCTGTGTGCCCAGCAGCAGCTCAGGCTGTGTAGAGGTGAGGGCTGTCCTCCCTTGTATATCACAGCTATTCCATTGCAGTAATGTTGTGTTTATCCAGAAGGGCATTCATCCTTGAAGACATCAAATTGTGGAGATCTGCCATTTCTGATGGGTAATGGAATCAGAGGGTAAAAATGTGATTTTCTTTCTGATTTGAATCTGTCTTCAGCTTCCAGTCGTTGTATCTGGTTTTGCCTTCTTCGCTGGATAAATGAGCTCTTTAAGGAATTTCTTCCCTCGTGAAAGTATTTTTATCCACCATGGTCAAAGCATCTCTCCGTTCTTTTTGTGGTAAGCTAAATGGATTGAGCTCTTTAAGTCACTCACTGGCAGGCACTTTCTGCCACAAATCATTTTTTTGTCTTCTTTTTCTGCTCTGACTCTAAAATGTAGATGTCTGATTGTATACATTTTCCTAGTGTCATTCTTCTTATGTAGTATGCAGGATGTAGTATGCAAGCTACCTTCTGGCTTCTATTTGCTTTGTATATTCAATATCCATTTGCTCACATGCCCCAGAATGGCACAGGAAATTATGTCTGTTTGTCCATTTTGCACAGTCACATCCTGCTTTCCAGGCTTTTTTTCTCTCAGCTTTTTAGGCAACGCTTTGTTCCCAGACATGGAATATCCATCCTCTGTTGATTTCTGCCAGTAGTTGCCTGGAACAGTCCCCTTTTCCCTGAAGTGCCACTTTGCCCCCCTAGCCTTCAGCAGAAGCAGAGCTGGCTCCTCCACATCCAACAGCTCCTATATCAGGCTGTGCACAGAGGGATAATGGGCAGGCTTGGCTGTCCCTGCCTGGTCCTTGGGGCTTCAGCTGGTGGTCATTGTTTGTTCTGAAAAGAAATTGTGTGATTGCTTTTAGCTGCAGTTGGGGGGTTGAATGACATGTGGAAGGAATAAATTGCTGCATGATAAGGAAAAGGCACATAAGATTTGAGATAAAGAGGAAAATCTCGTCTCCACTCCCCTTTGTTATCCTTTTACTGTGCATAACTGTACATATTACACATGTTACTCTGAGATCCTGCGGAGTATCCCATCACTCCAGTAGAGCCCTGGAAATACACTGGGAAGACACACGATTTATCTTCCTGTTGCTTCATTAAGGCTCAGTTTATCCACAGGGGGCAACTCCCTTGGAGGCATTAAATAAGCAGCCAGATCCCTGCACAAGTTCATCTTACGGGGTGCCCTGCAGCTCTACAAACCTGCCTAGTTGTGTTATGCTGACCATTTGGAAACAGTGGCTGCTTTTTGGCTCTGTGAACAGGGAGCTGTTTGGCTCCTTCAATACCTGGTTTTGCTCCCAGGGGCCAAGCTCTTGATTCTGTCCCTAGGCTACCTTAAAAATGGGCAGGAGGCTGCAGGGGCAGGAGGGCTCCCGGGAGGCTGAGCCAGGGCCAGCCTGTGTTTGAACTCACTCTGTGGCACAGCTGAGGAGCCTTGGCACCATCCTCCCTTATGTAACCAGCTCTTGGTTTCACCTGTTCCTTGGTGAGGACCCTGCAGCAAAGCTGCAGCACCACTGTTCCCGACTGGAATGCCTATGACTCTGCTCTAGCCACTGTTAGCAGCGAGAGAGTTGTTTGCAGCCTGAGAGCAGCACACAGTGGCTTTGGTTGGTGTTAGAAAGAACCAGAGTGAAAAATGAGAGATCACATTTTACCATTTTCCCAGATATCACAGCCTGAGAATACAACTTGTGTTTCCCCTTCCAGGACATCTTGTCACTCTCTTCAGGGACTACTTGCCCACAGGGCACCCCTGTACACACATGCACACATGACCACAGGGCCCTGGGGGAAGCAGCTGGGCAGCCCTCTTGCTGCTGCAGATCCCTGGGAGTTACAGGGTGAGCCAAGCTGTGAGCATGGGCCACTGGGGAGACCAGCATGGGCAGCTGCAAGAGTGATATGCAGCCACAGGTTGGGTGCTGATCGGGGTATCTGGAGAGTGAAGCAAGAGGCAGCAGTGCCAGTTGGTGGAGAAAGGAAAATGAAAAGGCTGGGCAGAGGGTGTAGGAAGGAGAAAGAGGTAGCAGGGAATAAGGAGGAGGAACAGGAAGTCTAGGGGCAGGAAGGCTCAGAGTGCAGTAAAAGGATGAGGGAGCTGTCGGGCAGAGCAGAAGCAAAGAGGGTTGTCAGTGAAGCTTGGATTAGTTTGGTTTTTAAGCTCTGTAAGTGTGCATTTAGCCTGAGTTGCTTGACTTGGTGTTTGGCTCCTGTGATGAGATTGCATCTGGGTCTGGAGCTTCCATGGCTAGTAAGAGGCAGTTCTGTAGAGTCCAGTGTTGCTTCCTTCATCGCCAGTTACCTGCCACACAGCCCATTGCCAGGTGTCATCTCTACACACTCCCCTCAGAGGATAACAGCAGCAGTGCCGGGCTGCAGTGCTCTGGGAAAGAGCTCTGCTCCCAGGTGCTAGGATGCGTTTTCCTGCCTGCAGAGACCTTTTGCCTGGGCTGTGCTCTTATTTTTGGGACACTCAACCCAGGGCTGCTCCCAGTGATCTCAGAAGGGCCTTTCATCATCATCTGGGAAGAGCTTTTGCCAAGGAAAAAAAAAGGAAAGGAGAAGAAATATTCTGGGCAGGAGGTTGGTCTAGATGAAGAAGGCCTGACTTTAAACCTGTTAAAAACAGAAACAGGAAGTTTTCATGATGTACCTCAAAATGACTAAACATACAACACTGGAAATGACAATTTTGTGATAATCTTCATATTTCCTTCAGCTGCTGCACAGTGCACCAGGCTCACATCAGCTGGTGGGGCTCCTTTCAAAACTTTCTTCCTTTTAAATTACAGAATTAATTTCTAATATAATCCAACAGAGAATGGAGTGCTTTTTGTGTGGGGTGAGTGTGTCCTTCAGCTATATCCGTGTGTGCATTAGGAGCCAGGACAAGAGTTCTGTAGGAAGGCTTTTTTGAAGGCAATTCAGTGACGACTTGGGCTGCAGCCCCAAAGGCAGCTGTGCACTGAAGCTCACAGAGGAAGTTCCAAGGGATGTCACTTCACAGCATGCCCTTCGGCTCCTGGGTTTTTTCCCCTCCTTTTTCTTTGCCTTGTAGTGGCTTCAGCAAAGGCTCCATTATTTGGCAGCATGGCACTGCTTTTGTCTATAAATGGAAGCAGTTGGCCCATCTCCCAGTATAACACAGGATAGTCCTGTGCATCAGTTATGAAATTGGTAGCTTGATGACTTCATCAGAAGCCGGGGGAGGGCCAGGGGGTGGTAGGAAAAAGCCTTTGCCATCAGCTCTGCTGGAAACAGCATATGAATATGTGTGTCCCCCCAAAGGAAAGAAAGCAGAAGCTCAGCAACAGGGGTGGGTGAAGGGTTTGGTGCAGGAGCAGCTGAGGCATCCTTAGCGATTCTCTGACTCCAGCTTGGGGAAGACCCAGCCACTGCTGCAGCCCTGGCCTTTAGGATGCTGCAGGACCATGCTTGACCAGTCAGTAAAGTGCAAAGTGCAGTGGGGGATGGTACTGGGGGAGAAGTGGAAAGAGGAACAGGGAGAGAACTTTCAAACCAAGACAGATGTTAAAAGGGGAAAGAATCTAAATATCAGAGAGCTCCCTTTCAGCAGAGAGCCTTTCAGGGAGTATCTGTGGAAAGCAGAGATGTGGACAAATTGTATTTTGTTATTTCCTCAGAAGGGTCCTTGATAACATGACCTTCATGCAGAAAGGCTGATCTTCATTTCCCAAGCTACACTCCAGCACTGGACTTAACCTTTTCCTGATTGGGTTGGGGTGCGTGCTGCAAGATCACCTTTCTGTACATCCAGATCACACAATGACTTGACATAATTCAAACCCGCAGTGAGGCAGGTGAACCTGAACCTGAACCTCACCCTGGCAGGTTTTGCACAAAGGATGCTAAAGTGATACAGGTCCTTTCCATCAAGTTGGTGGTTTTGAGTAAGTACCTGTTGCCTCTGTTCATCAATTAAAGAGGTTCTACGGGCTCTTAACACCCGAGATAGGGACCGGGCACGCAGTCGCGGGTTTTCAAATACGGCATCAGGGGCGGCATCAGGAGCGCTGGCGGTCGTGAACCCGGTTTGCTCTGGCCGCGGGACAGCCTCGGGCTGGGTGGGAGCGGCTAGTGAGACCACAGCCGACTCCCGGGAATGCTCCCCGGAGGCGCCGGGAAGACGCCGGCCCCTCTCGACCCCGCCTGGGCAGGGCCACGAGCGGGCAGCGCCACCTGCTGGCGGCGGCAGCGTTGATCCCTGCCCTCCGCCGGGACATGGGTTGGGATTTTTGTCAGTGCTTTTCCCAGCACTAAAAAGTAACAAATTGGATTTAGAACATGAAGAGAGAGTGGGGTGTGTGCAGGGAAGGCGCGTGCCCTGAGTCCTTCCAGCCACATACACTGGTCCAGTGCTGCAGGATAGAAATATTAAAAAAACACATAATGGAGTTAAATTCTGAGGATCTGGAGAAGAATTAGTGCTGCCAGCTCCCACTATTCGTTGTGTGCACCTAACACCTTGGCTTCTCAGTCCAGGGGGCTTTGTTAAATTGTTATGATGAAGAGAGGGAAACAGAAAGGAAGAGAAAATGTACTTGTCTCGTTGAGAAGGGAGAAAAAGTTTAGAAAATCATTACTCTGAAGAATGAAAAAAACTTAGCACACAACTTCATTGTTTCATTATTAATGAATTATAAAGTGCTCCTGCTTTACCTGAGGGGCTTTGAATTCCAGGAGAAAAGAGGAACCTATTCCCACTCCCTGTGGGGAGCAGTCCGTGGCTCAGTCACAGGCCATGAACATCATTCCAAGGACTCATTTCCTCCAAGCTCCAGGCTTCACCCACAGATTCTGTGCCTCCTCAGCTTGGTGAGCTGTGATTTCCCTTGCCTGTGGAGCACCCCAATAACAAGGCCTTCCCTCTCTCTTTGCACAGGAGCACCAGGTGGGATTGTCACGGCCCACAGGGCCCATGCAGCCTTCTGTCCCCGTGGGCTCCAACAGCGTAGTCACAGGCACCAGCTCCAGGGGGCCATTCCTTGGAACACAGCCCCAGGCGGCCATCATGAAGCAGATGCTGATCGAGCAGAGAGCGCAGCTCCATGTGATGGAGCAGCAGAAACAGCAGTTTCTCCGAGAGCAGAGGCAACAGCAGCAGCAGCAGCAGATCTTAGCAGAGCAGGTACAGTATCTGTCTACCTCCAACGCATGCTGGGATCAGCAGGAGCACTACAGACAGCGCAGCACCAGTCCTTCTTCTAGATTTGGGCAATCTCTCTCTGTGGCTTCTGTCGGGGTATTTCAGCAATGGTTGTCAAAGAAGAGACAACTGTATCAGTCCTACCATTAGCTTGGCAAATATTACCCATGTTTCCAGTGGTGGGCTTGACAGTCACATTGGATTTTAGGCACTGGAAAAGTTAGCTCTTAACTTGGCATCTAATGGTGCATTTACTCCAACAGAAGCAGACTCAGCTGCAGTTACAGTCACAGGTCCTCTTGCCTCTGATTATGGTCTTGCACTGGCAAAATCTGCGCACAGCTGCACAGAGATCTGGGACAAAGAATGGACGTAGGTTAAAAGAAGCCTCAGCAAAGAAAGATGTTACTATTTACCCAGACCAATTCCTTAATCTGGTTTATTGAGTGCCAGGAGGAGCAATTAGGTCATACAGGGAGATACACCAGTGAAGAGAGAACCAGAGACTGAAGTGGGAGAACAGTAAAACCACCTCTGGCAGTGGCAATGTGGAAGAGCTGCATTGGAGTTATCAGCTGGCTTCCTAAGCTCCTGGGCTTTGCAATATGGATGTTAAACTACCCAGTCTGGATGGTGGTGTGTGCTTAATTCAGCTGTAGTTTTAAAGCAGTCCAAGAGAAAGCCAGTGGAAAGTCACACTGTTGAGTTCCTACAAGATCATATCCAAGTTTAAAGTTGCAGTGCCCTAATGTTACTTAGAAAATGCTCTGGTAGGTCAGCTTTAAGCTTGCCTTCTCTTCTCTTCACTTGCTAAAGAAAAACAGCTTAAGACCATCTGCTTAAATTTGTGTTACACATGCATGCTGTGTAACCACAGAAATACAGATTGCCTTTCCGCCCTTTCTCTTGTTGCTTCTGAGAAACAGAAAAACTTACTCTCAGTGAACAGGAAGGATAGGCCTAGAAATATTTAGAATAAAGATGCCTGAACTGATTCAGGTGTGAACAAGTGCATAAGAATGAGGACGCAGTAATGCATCCCATGGATTGGGCCAATTCACATGCATAAAGCCAAGAGCCAGTCAGTGACTTGGCTGCTGAGGGCAAGCCTCAAAGTGTTAAAAAGCCACCAGGCTGAGGCTGTCAATTGTGCTGACAGAGCACAAAAAAGAAAATTGGCAAAGTCACAGTCCTCAGGCTCCTAGCTTTGGTGTAGCTTGCACCTAACAAGAGTCCCTCTTTCTTTTTGATGGTTTGTAACACATTCTTATAAAGGCAGGGATTAGTACTTTCTTCTTTCCCAGTCTCTGCCATTCTCATACCTTTGTTACACATCCTTGGTTTTGGACACAGTATTCGTACAGGTGCAGATGATGTTCCAAGATATGTCCATTCAATAAGTGCTTAGTTGAGTACACCTTAGCATCTGAAAGCTCTGTTTTTATAATCAGCCCTTGATTCTGTTTTAAAATATTCACAAGTATTCATAGAAAACAACCACAAAGGAGCCATGTGGTCTGGATCAAGGGAGCAATGCATTTTGCAGTCACCACTCCCCAAATACCATTCACTGAAGCACAAGAGGAAATGTGCCTTAGTATCCATTTCTGTTTTGGCTCAGTGTTTGGGTTAGGATGCAGTAATCCTTGCAGCTGAATGTTACGAGTGCAGACATGGAGCAAGGTCTTGCACCAGGAACACAAACCTCGGGACCTTGGTGGGACTGAGGGAAGGAAAGTGTATGTGTGAATATAGTTGCCCTTAGACTTAGGTGAGCAAAGTTAGTTCACATCCCTCCCTCTCCTTTCTGCCTGAACAAGATTAAGCTCATGGTGTAGAGGTCAGGATGAAATGGCTGTAGGTAAGGAGTGATGATGTTGGCCTCAGTACTTGTTCCTTTTTGAGCTGAAAAGAGTCTGAGTGCTGAGTAGCCCAAGTGCTCTGAGGAGGACTCTCCAGATGATTCTGCCTGTCTTTCCAGAGAACCTCACCAGATAAGAACCACTGCAGTTCTGCAGTTTTGCCACCAGCCCATTAATTAATTAATCATCTCTGTCCTCTGTCTCTTCTGCTTTCTTTCCCTCCTTCATTTTCAACAGTTGCAGCAGCAGTCACATTTGCCTCGGCAGCATCTGCATCAACAGCGAAGCCCATATCCAGTGCAACAGGTCAATCAATTCCAAGGTAAAAGTCAAATTATTTTTCCTGTTTTGGAGTCAATGCCCCTCAAGGTAGCAAGTGGAAGCTGGTGCAGTTTGTGAATACCAGAGTTTAAGCAGGGTGGCAGAAGAGGAACACAGGCTGTTGAAGCCACCACATATTTTACCAAAGGGGAATGGCCAAGTTTGCATATTCAGTTAAGTTTATATTTTCCTTTCTGCTCCCTTCAGTGAAAGCTGTTTGTGGGGTTTTTTCCATTTGTTTTGCCTCTTTGACATCCAGACGTCATGGATTAATTCATGGGTTTATCTTGTTTGCCTCTACTCTTATGAGGTTTTTTTCCTGCTAGCATTTCTGACTGTATCCCCTCCTTCATTCCCCACTGTATCTAATTTGATGAGCAGAGAATTTCAGAGAGGATATGCTTATCTGGAGAAGGGACTGATAAATGTCAGGTGCAGGAAACACAGTGACATATCTGAGGTGTAAATAGAGATTTTTTTAATGATCTCAAAAAAAGCACAAGTATTATTTTGATGTGCTCCCAGGTAACTGAAGAATGTAAGTGTACTCATTTTGGCTTAGGAAAATAATTCTGAGCTCTTTAGATGCAAAGCATCAGATTAATGTCTTCACTAACCATGATTTCTATATAGACATGAAGTGAACGCATACTTGTGCTAGTATATTCATGATAATGTCATGTAGCTGCAACAGAAAACAAGGGAGGCAATTCTGGACAGTTCGCATCACCGTTCTGGTTCCCAGGACATGAACAGGCAGGGTGGCTTCTTCTAATCACCTCCTCATTTTTTTCTTTGGCACCATAAGTTCTGTATGAAATTACTTTTTTCCCCCAATAATTCATTTCCAAAATCAAGAAGTGTGTATGCACAGCCATCCACTGAGATGCACACATACAATATCTCTGCATTCATGCTTCTTTGAAACATTGCCTTTGTGTGTGTTATTTAAAAGAAACAGAGAAGAGAGTTCAGGCTAATCTGATAAAGCAAGGAATTCATTCTCATAAATGAGCTAATTTAAATAGTTCACCATTTTTTCCTTTAGTCACATGAATGTAATCCAGTGCAGTAGGTTATGTGTGAATGAGACCAGAAGGTGGCCTAAAATCTTAAAATCTGTTGCATCTCTCATTTAACTACTCCTTGTCTGATCTCCTGTCCCTTGTGCCAAGCACAGTAGTTAACAAAAGTAGTATGTGAACCACTTGCCATTAGTGACTCCTTTTGGAGTTTTTTAGCTGCCATTTTCAATTAAAAAGTAGCTGAAGATGCATTAAGATTTTAACATTCTCTGTATCTTAAGCACTTGCTGGAGTCATCATAAAAAGACTGTTTCTAATCATGGAAGGAGCTGATCTAAATTAAAAGAAATCAAGGGAACCCCAGTGCCAATCATTAAGAAAGCAGTTTGATAGCATGCATAAAGGAAAAGCTGCCACTACATGTGGCCTGTTCCAGTGAGATCCAGATGGTCTCTCTTCATGCTACAAAAAGTTTCATTTAGCTGTGTGCTGGAGCTAAAAATACCCACCAGAAGCTTGTGGTGCTGCAGAAAAAAGAGTTGTAGCCATCCTCTGCATTATGTAATAGAATGACATATAGAAATGATGCTTCCTTTATCCAGACCCATTTCTCCTGGAAAACAAGCCAACATCAGTAACAGGGACCAGTGTTCTCCACTCCCCATGGATGTTCAGGGATGTTGTTTGCCACTGAGGGACAACAAATACGGGCTGATATAAAAACATTCAGATTCTGTTGTACAGATCTGAACTCTTAAGCAATTATTTTATATTTACACCTGGCATTAAATAACATTTGAGCCTGGAGCAATTGTCCACCTCTTACACTCTGAGCTTCACTTGCCGAGTGTTTTATTTAGTTAGTCATTCAAATATGAAGAATTTGACTATTTAGTTAGTGACTCAAATCTGACTGTTGTATTTGGTAGTTACTCAAATCCACAATGAACCCATGGCATAACCTGAGCTCCAGGTAATTGTCTTTAAGTAAAGATAGTAAATACAGAAGCATATTGACTTCCCAGAAATCAAGAGCTCCCGCCTACCCCTGGAAGTAAGACCCAAGCATGGTTAAGTTATCTGCCACAGTGCGGAATTTAACAAGGCTAGGATTTTCTGGTTTCCCATCACTGGCCTAAGGTGAAGTAAAATGTGCTTATAGTATTGATTCACTAATAAACTCTCCCTACTTTAAATATCCACAAAAACCCAATTTTTCTTCTTTCCTAGAATTAATCTTTAGCAATGCCATAGAAAATCCATTCATTTATGCGTCCTGAGCTATTAAAAAAATTGATTGGCCTTCTGGGCCTGACATTTCCATTTTCAAGGCTTACTTTTGAAAGACAATGGAGATATTTAAAAGAGAACTTCAAATGGTAAACTAAAGTTCAGCTGCTTTGCAGCCAATGAAGAAGACCGGTGGAAGTTTTCCCATTTGCTTGCTAGAAGCCGAATTAGGTGTAGCTGAAGTAGATAAGTGCTGCTGAGGAGGCTCCTAAAGATTCTCTCTATGCAAAGATGTGTTAATTAAGATTTATAGGGTTGTGGGCTTTTTCTTACTTTCCTCCCTTTTTGGTGCAGGGTCACCCCAGGATATAGTGGCTGTGAGAAACCAAGTAGCGCTCCAGAGCATGAGAACATCCCGAATGATGGCCCAGAATGCAAGCATGATGACTGTGGGTCCCTCCCAGACCCCGAACACACTGCCCACCACTGCGGGCCAGTCGGATATGGGCATGGCTCCTTACAGCTCTTCCAGCCAGCCAGGAATGTATAGTATGAGCACAGGGATGAGCCAAATGTTGCAGCACCCAAACCAAAGTGGCATGAACATGAACAGCGGAGGCCAGGGAACAAGGCAGCCTGCCTCTGGACAAACAGTGGGAATGGTTGGCAGTTATGGTCAGAACATGCTGGTAAATTCTGTTCTTCCCCAGCACCAGCAGCAGATGAAAGGACCTGTGGGCCAGGTCTTGCCAAGGCCACAAGCACCACGACTTCAAAACCTGATGGGGACTGTCCCTCAAGGAACACAAAACTGGCAGCAGCGAAGCTTGCAAGGCATGCCTGGAAGGACTAGTGGTGAAATGGGGTCCTTCAATAATGGCACCACCACATATGCGATACCATCCGGGCAGCCACGGCTATCCAAGCAGCACTTCCCACAGGGGCTCAATCAGACAGTGGTGGACGCAAGTGGAACAGTGAGAGCCCTGAACCCAGCGCTGGGGAGACAGTTGCTGCAACCACTACCTGGGCAACAGGCAGCCAGTCAGGCCAGGCCAATGGTGATGCCAGCAATAACCCAAGGGGTCCCTGCCATGTCAGGCTTCAGTCAGCCCCCAACGCAGCAAATGCCAGGTGGTACCTTTGCTCAGAGCGGCCAAGGCCAGGCCTACGAGAGGAACCCCACTCAGGACATATCTTACAACTACAGTAATGAAGGAGCAGGAGGGTCATTCTCCAGTTTAGTAGAGGGCACAGACCTTGTGGACTCCATTATTAAGAGTGGACCAGGGGATGAGTGGATTCAAGAACTTGATGAGTTGTTTGGAAACCCCCAGTGAATGGGCTTGTATAGTCTGGAGCTTTGATTGTTACCTCTGAACAAGCAAAAAGGGAGTCAGACGTTCTCCCCTCCCTGGATTGTTGGATTTTGTTTGTATTGGTTTGGTTTGGGGTTATTTTGGGTTTTTTGTTTTTAATTGTGTAAACCGAGCTGATCTTGTAGCCAACTTTGGAAGATTTGGGGGACGATGGAAACATCAGCAAGCCAAAACTTCCACCAGGCAATCTTTGTTGTGTGGCAGCACCCACTCTTGTGTGTGAGGCAGAATGGGGAAACTGGAAAAGCCAGCTGATGACTCTGGCTGGGAAAATTTGTTCTCTCCCCACTTAAAACAAGGCTTCATTGCACAGTAGTGTGGGGTGGCCCCGATGTCTCCCACCCTATATGACTCTGCACGTTGCAGCTTCCAGGGAAGCAGATGGAAGAGCAGGAAGCAAAGCCTACAGATATCCAGGGGCAATTACACAGGGCCTGGTCAGAACCAGGCTTATCCCCAGGGGCAAGCAGGTCTCGGAGAGCCATGGCCAGGCCCATGGGCTGGCTCTGGGCTGTCATAAGGGAAAGTGCATCACTCATGTGACAAACCTAAACAATCACAGGGAGGTCACCATTTTCACTGCAGAGTGATAAACCCCACAATAAGCACAGGAGAACATAAATTTGGCAGTGCTGTGAGGGCAGATTATGTGACTGCTGCTGGAGACAGCCTAGTAGTGGGTTAACTTAATGAACTGCTCAGTCCCCTTGGGACTTGCAATAATGCTTCCCAAGTCAGAGCACTTGGCATGGCCCTGCTGCCTTTGGTGTTGAAGGGCTAAGAGGTACGAAGAGACATTAGCAGAGGTCCTCAGCAGGTCCCTCCCTCTCCTTCCTCCCCAGGATATTCTCAGTTCACTCCCTTCCCCTCCTGTTCCTTCAGTGTAAAGCAAGCTGAGCTGGCTGCACTTTTTTTTCAGGCAAGCCATAAAGGGGCAGGCAGGGGAGGAGAAAATAGGCACGAGAAAACATACAGCGAGGGTTTGGCACACAGCAAGACTTTCTCCTCCCCTCTTGAAAAGTTCAGGTTTGGCAGGTAGTATTACCCCAGGGTCTCTGTGCCCTTGATGTACTATGTTCAGTTTTAAACAGATGTTTGGTCTAATCCCTCTGGTTTGCTGGAATAAAATTCACTGCAGTATCTGAAGAACAGGACTCAGTGAAGGACTACTGTAAAGAACATTCACGAGTAATAAATTGATATTACAAACATGGGGTCCGCCCAAATGAGGTTTTAGGTGATAGGGATGTATCACTATCTCCACTGTTTGGAGCAGTGCTGAGCAGCCCTGTGCTGAAGTTGTGGTAGATCTCACACCATACTGAGTCACCAGCCATTCTGAGTGTGTACCCAAATTGCAGTTGGAGGCTGTTTTCTGGAACCTGTCACCTCTTTAGTGTTTTCAGCTCAGAGCTGCTTATCAGGTTACCTATGTTGTGCATAAAAAATGTTAACATGACCCACAGTCCAGACCTTTAGCACCCTCTGGCCTCATGCTGGCCTCTGTGAGCCAGGACTCTTGCTCTGCAGCAATGTACAAGTGCCAGTCCCAATTCCCCAACTCCTAATCACCTCCTTTTGCGCTGTTCTCCCTTGACCCAGCAATGTCAAGTGCTGAGCCCCTGAATTCCATGGAGGCTGAGGGCCTTGGCACTTGACACTTTCATGTCCTGCCTTTTCCTGTGGAGCACAGACATGCATCACATTAAAGAGGGGGAGCAAATGAGCCTGGAACCATCTCACTGCCTCATTGAGACTCCCTCCCAGCAGTTTCCCATGCTGGGCTTGCCTAGTGGAGGGAATTACCGGTTCTAAATGCTGCGATGCAACAGGACAAGCTGTGTTTTTAATGTGCTCAAGGTGAGCCATCAACCCAGCCTGCCTGGACTGCTACATTTTTTAAAATGGCTTTAATCACATCTCTTTTTGCTGACCTGTTTTTAAAATACAGCACAAGGGCCAATTCCAGCTCCAGCTGAGGATGAGCATGGTTTGCCCGCCTGCTGCTTCAGCAGGAACCAGGTTGGGCCCTAATTTAGTGAAAGGGAGCACCAGGCAAAGTTTTTGGTTCATCCCGTGGGTCAGCATCTCTTTGTCAGAATGGAAGGGATAGGCACACACTGGGAGAAGCAGCACCCTGGAAGGACCAGGGTGCTGTGGCTCTGTGTGTGTCAGCGTGAGCATAGGCCACGCACCTGTGTGACAGAGTTGTGACAGGATGAGGGTCAGCCGCCCTGCTGGGCAGAGGACAGCGCTGGGGAGAGCACAATACCCGTGCCTCAGGTGAGAGTGATCAGGGCTCACCTCTCAACACAGAGCTGGGAAAGGAAAACTTAGAAACACACATCCACCACACAGCAGCCAATGCAAGTCAGCATGCATCAAGGACATACAGACCTTGGTGATAAATGGTGGTGAAGACAAGTCTCTGTTGTCTTTCTAAAGCTTCCTCCAAATACTCCATACTGGGATCAAGTACTAGAGAATAGATTTTATTAGATTTGGGGTTTTAGGATTTTTTTCTTTCTTACTATGGTGCTGATGTATATGTAATGTTAAAAAAAAGTAATTTGTAAATATGTTTTTACAGTTCTACAGATATCATTGGGTCTACTGTCTGTAAAATATATACATATAAATATATAAATATATATATATATATACTGTTTGTTTAAAATAGAGTATTTTTATTTCATTCCTTGACTCATCCTTACTGCAGTGGTATTGCACTTCAGATGACGTCTAATTACTAATTTGTACTGTATCCCTGACAGCAACTTGCTCCATTTTATTCAGATTTTTCTAGTTTTCTGGTTTTACTTTGTACATTAAGCATTGCTTATTTCCTTTTAAGACCTGTACAGAGTCTGAAAATGTAGAAAAATACCTGATGTTAACACACTGCTTTTAAAGAAAAAGAAACAAAACAAGAACAAACAAACAAAAAAAGAAGCCCAAATAAAAGATGGTTATCTGAGTCATATACCTGGTGTATATGGATCATGTCTTGCCCCACTCCTGTACCTCAGTGAGCAGTCTTCCATGGAGGGGAGGGAAGCTGTATGCAGGCAGGTCTGAATCAGCCCTGGGGTTTCTGTATGGCTGCATCACAGCACTTGGTGGAGTTACAGGTGTTACACCTCAGCAGTTATAGGCTGGATATGGCCCATCCCAGGATGCCACCCTTGCTCCAGCAGGTTCAGCAGCCAGTGAATCCTTGCATCCCAGGCAGCCCCAGCAGCTGTCCCTGTGCAGCAGAGCCCAGACTGCTGTAATGAGCTGCTGGATGGGACGTGTTTCATCACCTTCTGCCATGGTGCCCCTTTCTCCAGCAAGGTAGGCTACCAAAGCTTCCTGTGCTCCAAGGAGAGGCCTGTGCTCAGGCAGATGCTACAGGAAAGTTGGTCCTTAATTTGGCCTGTTAGAGGTAGCAGCTCCAACCTTTTGTGTTTCTTCTGTGCTGGGAGCAAAAGTAGGGAGTAGGGAGGTGCTTTCAGAGGAGAAGACAAGATGGAGACCAGGTGGGGTGAAAGAAGGGAAATGTGTACCTGGACATAGAAGTTGGAGAAAATGGGAAAACTGGGGAAGGATAACGACACATGCTTAGAGTAATTCCCTATCACCTACCGCTACAACAGTGTGAGAATTCTGTTGTCAGAAGCCTTTTGGAACATGCACATAGACATGTTTGGCCTATCCAAGGTCAACATGCCATGCAGCGTTCAAGTCTTGGCACCACTTCCTGTGTGTTCTCAGCCTACCAGGGAGTCATGGAGGATCAGACATTAGATCTCTTTTCACTCAGCCGGCTGTTTGGGATGTCACGTGTGGTTTGGCTCCACATACAGCCTCTAAGGTGAGGTTCCCCTTCTCTTGTCAATGCCAGTGTCAGAGACTGAAATATTACAGTTTATGTCTTAAACATCTTCATGAAGGACTTTTGCCTATAACCACAAAAACTGTTAGAAAAGCTACAGAGAAGACCACCACACCCTGAATGGGGCCCTGACTGAGGACCTACACTGCTTGCTGATGAGATAAGATAAAGTAACAACTCGGGCCTGGGGGAGAAGAATACAGCCACAGAGCACAAGCTTAGCACGTTCAGGGTGGAGACCACAGCCCCAGGGCTATCAGCTGCAAGGTTTGAACAGGCCTCACACCAAGGGTGGTAGGAAAGAGGCTTTGGGTGTGTGGTGAGAAAGCCCGTGGTGAGAGGCAGTGAATACCCATCCTCCACTGCAGAGGAGCCCAGCTGAGGGGCCCTTCACCCTGGGAGAAGGTGCAACCACAGCAGAGGGGGTGTCATGGCCCATCAAAGGCCCTCCCAAGGGGTTCCCAGACCCTGCAGCAGAGCACTGCAAAATGATGCAACAGACCCTCAGTGTTTCAAGGGACAGTGTCAAACTGGCCCCCTGCAAGGGAGGCATGTGGGCGTTCCCACCTGCCCAAAATGTATATTAATCCACTGGATTCTATACTTTTTGGCGTGGTGTGGCATGGTGAGGCATGGTGTGGCACAGTGCAGCAGTGAGGGACCCTCACCACCAAGAAGGGCAGATGGAGGGGCGCCACGAGACGGCGCTGGGACCCTTGGATGGGTGATATATTTCTACCTCACCTCTGTCACCCTCTCCCTGTCCCCCCAACCACCACGCACACTTCTTTTTCTATTTCTTTCTTTCGTTTCTTTTATCTTTCTTTCTCTTTGCCTCTTTTCCTATTAAATAAAATATATAAATTTTTTGGCACCAACATCTCCTCGTTTGGTTTTAATCATGTTTTTGGGGTATACCTTGAACCTTTCTGGGTTTGATCTGCTTTATTCACAGAGACTTAGTTTCCTCTGCTCTTCTGTGTTTAAATTGGATCATAACAGCCAGTTCCTTACTGTTCTAGATGTGGATAAGTGTGGTGATGACTTGGTTGTGGGTTTTTGAG